>JAEAOA010001578.1:862500-1462500 GCA_016746295.1 Potamilus streckersoni | reverse complement strand
AGTCTATCCATGCATTAGTCTATTCATGCATTAGTCTATCCATGCATTAGTCTATTCATGCATTAGTCTCTCCATGCATTAGTCTGTTCATGCATTAGTCTATCCATGCATTAGTCTGTTCATGCATTAGTCTGTCCATGCATTAGTCTATCAATGCATTAGTCTATCCATGCATTAGTCTATCCATGCATCAGTATATTCATGCATTAGCCTATCCATGCATTAGTCTATTCATGCATTAGTCTATCCATGCATTAGTCTATTCATGCATTAGTCTATCCATGCATTAGTCTGTTCATGCATTAGTCTATTCATGCATTAGTCTATCCATGCATTAGACTATTCATGCATTAGTCTGTCCATGCATTAGTCTGTTCATGCATTAGTCTATCCATGCATTAATCTGTTCATGCATTAGTCTGTCCATGCATTAGTCTATCAATGCATTAGTCTGTCCATGCATTAGTCTATCCATGCATTAGTCTATTCATGCATTAGTCTATCCATGCATTCATGCATTAGTCTATCCTTGCATTAGTCTGTCCATGCATTAGTCTGTTCATAGATTAGTCCTATCCATGCATTAGTCTGTTCATGCATTAGTCTGTCCATGCATTAGTCTATCCATGCATTAGTCTATTCATGCATTAGTCTATCCATGCATTAGTCTATCCATGCATTAGTCTATTCATGCATTAGTCTATCCATGCATTAGTCTATTCATGCATTAGTCTATCCATGCATTAGTCTGTTCATGCATTAGTCTATCCATGCATTAGTCTGTTCATGCATTAGTCTGTCCATGCATTAGTCTATCAATGCATTAGTCTGTCCATGCATTAGTCTATCCATGCATTAGTCTATTCATGCATTAGTCTATCCATGCATTAGTCTGTCCATGCATTAGTCTATCCATGCATTAGTCTGTCCATGCATTAGTCTGTTCATGCATTAGTCTATCCATGCATTAGTCGATCCATGCATAAGTCTGTCAATGCATTAGTCGGGGCATGCATTAGTCTGTCCATGCATTAGTCTATCCATGCATTAGTCTGTTCATGCATTAGTCTGTTCATGCATTAGTCTATCCATGCATTAGTCTGTCCATGCATTAGTCTATCCATGCATTAGTCTGTTCATGCATTAGTCTATCCATGCATTAGTCTATCCATGCATTAGTCTGTCCATGCATTAGTCTATCCATGCATTAGTCTATCCATGCATTAGTCTGTCCATGCATTAGTCTATCAATGCATTAGTCTATCCATGCATTAGTCTATCCATGCATTAGTCTATTCATGCATTAGTCTGTTCATGCATTAGTCTATTCATGCATTAGTCTATCCATGCATTAGTCTGTTCATGCATTAGTCTATCCATGCATTAGTCTGTCCATGCATTAGTCTATCCATGCATTAGTCTATCCATGCATTAGTCTATCCATGCATTAGTCTATCCATGCATTAGTCTATCCATGCATTAGTCTGTCCATGCATTAGTCTATCAATGCATTAGTCTATCCATGCATTAGTCTCTACATGAATTAGTCTGTCATGCATTAGTCTATCCATGCATTAGTCTATCATGCATTAGTCTGTCCATGCATTAGTCTATCCATGCATTAGTCTATCCATGCATTAGTCTGTCCATGCATTAGTCTATCCATGCATTAGTCAATCTGTGCATTAGCCTATCCAAGCATTAGTCTACCTATCCATGCCATTAGTCTGTTCATGCATTATTCTTATCATGCATTAGTCTGTCATGCATTAGTCTATCATGCATTAGTCTATCATGCATTAGTCTATTCATGCATTAGTCTATCATGCATTAGTCTGATCCTATGCATTAGTCTATTCCATGCATTAGTTCTATCATGCATTAGTCTATCCATGCATTAGTCTATCCATGCATTAGTCTGTCCATGCATTAGTCTGTTCATGCATTAGTCTATCCTTGAATTAGTCTATCCATGCATTAGTCTGTCCATGCATTAGTCTATCCATGCATTAGTAGTCATGCATTAGTCTATCCATGCATTAGACTATTCATGCATTAGTCTGTCCATGCATTAGTCTGTTCATGCATTAGTCTATCCATGCATTAATCTGTTCATGCATTAGTCTGTCCATGCATTAGTCTATCAATGCATTAGTCTGTCCATGCATTAGTCTATCCATGCATTAGTCTATTCATGCATTAGTCTATCCATGCATTAGTCTGTCCATGCATTAGTCTATCCATGCATTAGTCTGTCCATGCATTAGTCTGTTCATGCATTAGTCTATCCATGCATTAGTCTGTTCATGCATTAGTCTGTCCATGCATTAGTCTATCAATGCATTAGTCTATCCATGCATTAGTCTATCCATGCATTAGTATATTCATGCATTAGTCTATTCATGCATTAGTCTATCCATGCATTAGTCTATCCATGCATTAGTCTATTCATGCATTAGTCTATCCATGCATTAGTCTGTTCATGCATTAGTCTATTCATGCATTAGTCTATCCATGCATTAGTCTATTCATGCATTAGTCTGTCCATGCATTAGTCTGTTCATGCATTAGTCTATCCATGCATTAGTCTGTTCATGCATTAGTCTGTCCATGCATTAGTCTATCAATGCATTAGTCTATCCATGCATTAGTCTATCCATGCATTAGTCTATTCATGCATTAGTCTATCCATGCATTAGTCTGTCCATGCATTAGTCTATCCATGCATTAGTCTATCCATGCATTAGTCTATTCATGCATTAGTCTGTTCATGCATTAGTCTATCCATGCATTAGTCTGTTCATGCATTAGTCTGTCCATGCATTAGTCTATCCATGCATTAGTCTGTCCATGCATTAGTCTATTCATGCATTAGTCTGTTCATGCATTAGTCTATCCATGCATTAGTCTGTCCATGCATTAGTCTATCCATGCATTAGTCTGTCCATGCATTAGTCTATTCATGCATTAGTCTATCCATGCATTAGTTTGTTCATGCATTAGTCTATCAATGCATTAGTCTATCCATGCATTAGTCTGTCCATGCATTAGTCTATCCATGCATTAGTCTGTCCATGCATTAGTCTATCCATGCATTAGTCTATCCATGCATTAGTCTGTCCATGCATTAGTCTGTTCATGCATTATTATATCCATGCATTAGTCTGTCCATGCATTAGTCTGTCCATGCATTAGTCTGTTCATGCATTAGTCTATCCATGCATTAGTCTATCCATGCATTAGTCTGTCCATGCATTAGTCTGTTCATGCATTAGTCTATCCATGCATTAGTCTGTCCATGCATTAGTCTATCCATGCATTAGTCTATCCATGCATTAGTCTGTCCATGCATTAGTCTGTTCATGCATTAGTCTATCCATGCATTAGTCTGTCCATGCATTAGTCTATCCATGCATTAGTCAATTTGTGCATTAGTCTGTTCATGCATTAATCTATCCATGCATTAGTCTGTTCATGCATTAGTCTATCATGCATTAGTCTCTCCATGCATTAGTCTGTCCATGCATTAGTCTATCCATGCATTAGTCTGTCCATGCATTAGTCTATCCATGCATTAGTCTATCCATGCATTAGTCAATTTGTGCATTAGTCTGTTCATGCATTAGTCTATCCATGCATTAGTCTATCCATGCATTAGTCTGTCCATGCATTAGTCTGTCCATGCATTAGTCTATCCATGCATTAGTCTATCCATGCATTAGTCTGTCCATGCATTAGTCTGTTCATGCATTAGTCTATCCATGCATTAGTCTGTCCATGCATTAGTCTATCCATGCATTAGTCAATTTGTGCATTAGTCTCTTCATGCATTAGTCTATCAATGCATTAATCTGTTCATGCATTAGTCTATCCATGCATTAGTCTGTTCATGCATTAGTCTATCCATGCATTAGTCTATCCATGCATTAGTCTGTTCATGCATTAGTCTATCAATGCATTAGTCTGTTCATGCATTAGTCTATCCATGCATTAGTCTGTTCATCCATTAGTCTATCCATGCATTAGTCTATCCATGCATTAGTCTATCCATGCATTAGTCTGTTCATGCATTAGTCTGTTCATGCATTAGTCTATCCATGCATTAGTCTGTCCATGCATTAGTCTATCCATGCATTAGTCAATTTGTGCATTAGTCTGTTCATGCATTAGTCTATCAATGCATTAGTCTGTTCATGCATTAGTCTATCAATGCATTAGTCTGTTCATGCATTAGTCTATCCATGCATTAGTCTATCCATGCATTAGTCTATCAATGCATTAGTCTGTTCATGCATTAGTCAATTTGTGCATTAGTCTGTTCATGCATTAGTCTATCCATGCATTAGTCTATCCATGCATTAGTCTGTTCATGCATTAGTCTGTTCATGCATTAGTCTATCCATGCATTAGTCTGTCCATGCATTAGTCTATCCATGTGTTAGTCAATTTGTGCATTAGTCTATTCATGCATTAGTCTATCCATGCATTAGTCTATCCATGCATTAGTCTGTCCATGCATTAGTCTATCCATGCATTAGTCTATCCATGCATTAGTCTATCCATGCATTAGTCTATCCATGCATTAGTCTGTCCATGCATTAGTCTGTTCATGCATTAGTCTGTTCATGCATTAGTCTGTCCATGCATTAGTCTATCAATGCATTAGTCTGTTCATGCATTAGTCTATCCTTGCATTAGTCTATCCATGCATTAGTCTATCAATGCATTAGTCTATCCATGCATTAGTCTATCCATGCATTAGTCTATCCATGCATTAGTCTATCCATGCATTAGTCTGTCCATGCATTAGTCTGTTCATGCATTAGTCTATCCATGCATTAGTCTATCAATGCATTAGTCTGTTAATGCATTAGTCTATCCATGCATTAGTCTGTTCATGCATTAGTCTGTCCATGCATTAGTCTATCCATGCATTAGTCTATCAATGCATTAGTCTGTTCATGCATTAGTCAATTTGTGCATTAGTCTGTTCATGCATTAGTCTATCCATGCATTAGTCTATCCATGCATTAGTCTGTTCATGCATTAGTCTTTTCATGCATTAGTCTATCCATGCATTAGTCTGTCCATGCATTAGTCTATCCATGTATTAGTCAATTTGTGCATTAGTCTATCCATGCATTAGTCTATTCATGCATTAGTCTATCCATGCATTAGTCTGTCCATGCATTAGTCTATCCATGCATTAGTCTGTTCATGCATTAGTCTGTCCATGCATTAGTCTATCCATGCATTAGTCTATCAATGCATTAGTCTGTTCATGCATTAGTCAATTTGTGCATTAGTCTGTTCATGCATTAGTCTATCCATGCATTAGTCTATCCATGCATTAGTCTGTTCATGCATTAGTCTGTTCATGCATTAGTCTATCCATGCATTAGTCTGTCCATGCATTAGTCTATCCATGTATTAGTCAATTTGTGCATTAGTCTATCCATGCATTAGTCTATTCATGCATTAGTCTATCCATGCATTAGTCTGTCCATGCATTAGTCTATCCATGCATTAGTCTGTCCATGCATTAGTCTGTCCATGCATTAGTCTGTCCATGCATTAGTCTGTCCATGCATTAGTCTGTTCATGCATTAGTCTGTTCATGCATTAGTCTGTCCATGCATTAGTCTATCAATGCATTAGTCTGTTCATGCATTAGTCTATCCATGCATTAGTCTATCCATGCATTAGTCTATCCATGCATTAGTCTGTCCATGCATTAGTCTATCCATGCATTAGTCTATCCATGCATTAGTCTGTTAATGCATTAGTCTATCCATGCATTAGTCTGTTCATGCATTAGTCTGTCCATGCATTAGTCTATCCATGCATTAGTCTATCAATGCATTAGTCTGTTCATGCATTAGTCAATTTGTTCATTAGTCTGTTCATGCATTAGTCTATCCATGCATTAGTCTGTTCATGCATTAGTCTGTTCATGCATTAATCTATCCATGCATTAGTCTGTCCATGCATTAGTCTATCCATGTATTAGTCAATTTGTGCATTAGTCTGTTCATGCATTTGTCTATCAATGCATTAGTCTGTTCATGCATTAGTCTATCAATGCATTAGTCTGTTCATGCATTAGTCTATCCATGCATTAGTCTGTCCATGCATTAGTCTATCCATGCATTAGTCTGTTCATGCATTAGTCTATCCATGCATTAGTCTATCAATGCATTAGTCTGTTCATGCATTAGTCTATCCATGCATTAGTCTGTTCATGCATTAGTCTTTCCATGCATTAGTCTATCCATGCATTAGTCTATCCATGCATTAGTCTATCCATGCAGCTTATTCCATATCATACCAAAAGTTTTTAACAAGTGATATTTGTGATAGCTTGTGCCTCAAGGTGAGTTTAGTTTGCTGAAAGTCCTTTGAGTTTATGATAGACACTCTGTTTGATATATTTTATAATGCATGTGATCTTGACCTTTGATCTTTTATAAGCCTTTGTAAATCATTTTGAAAATATGCTAGAAGTCAATTTTTGTAGAAGTTGTACCACTTAGCCTTTTATCTACCTTGGGGAAGGGGTAACGGACCCAGACTGCCAGCTTATACAGTGGATATACTGTGATCAGTCCTGTCCATCAATGTCTGTGCATTCGTTGATGAATCCATCTACCAGTTTATTCTCCGTATAACTTAAATTCCATCTACATAGTCAAATTAACAAGTTTTACACCAGAAGTTTTTAAAACATGTAGAAATTTGTGACAAGTTTGCCTCTTGATAATTTTACTTAGCTGAAAATTCATTGAGTTAGTTGCCAATTTATAGACACTGTGGTTGATACATCTGTGGTACAACTTTTGATGACTTGAAATTTTTATTTCTCAACAGGATTTGTTGCACATGAGTTTATCATAGATTGCAGAGACTTCAAGAAGAGTGCCAATATTGAAGTGATGGACATCGCTAAAAGATTACAAGATTATGGTGCGTATTCATCATTCTGTACAGTAAAATGTTTTGCTCAAGTATATCATGAAACCAGACAACTAGAATAATACAATTCATCATATTCTTTAATCCCAGTTTAATTTTATTTAGTTCACACACACTTATACACACCCACACAGTGTGGTAAAAAATATTTGGATAAATTTTTTGAGGTTGAAGCATGCACTAATTATATCAATGAACTGTTTTCCCATTGCATGTTGATGGTTATTAGGAGAACGGGCTCATTTTGTGTATGTTCATTTTGACTCTTTTCTTTTAGCACTTTTATGACCTAAAACTAGACAAATTCAATATATAAACCAGTCTCTAATTTGTTTGCATTATTCAGTGTAATACATGCATGCTTCAAAATAATAATTTGATAAATTGCATGAGATTGAAGTGCATTCCAACAAGTCAAAAACTGTTTTTCCTAATTTACCTATACTTATTAAAATGATATGTGGATGCATGTCAGAGAGGGTAGCTCAGCATACTAAAAACAAGGTCATAGTGACCTAAATTTCAACCTTAAGTGACTTTATTTTTTTAACTATTTGTTTGTTACACTCACTGTAAATCGGATAATGATTATACCATAGAGATTCATGATTGAACAGCTTTCCTTCAGCTCCATCTTTACAGATGGATTAGACGGGAGTACAGAATCTTCAGGGCTCAGTATTCATTAAAGTAACTGACCTAGGACAGATATTGTTAAGATGTCAGTGCCACTCATAACTGCCTGCACACTCATTATTACATGAGCAGGGAATGATTGCCAGAGGACTGGAAAAGGGAATTCATCACTCCACTCTTAAAACAACAAAAACCCAATAAGAATAAGCTATACAATTATACATCAGTTTCACTGAGGCTCTCATGTGGCCAAGTGGTCAAAGGCAGGCACCTTTACAGCTCACAAGCATCTCACCTCTGCATTAGTTCGAGTCTTGGCCTAGCCAATATGGGTATGTGAGAAAGTTTGCAAATAGCTTCCTCTATGTCAGTGGTTCTTACTGAGGTTTTCCTAGGGTTCTTCCTCCACTAAATGTACTGGCATATATGTGCTTAAAAAATGGCATTAAACCCACAAATAAACCTGTATCACTGAAATCATGTAGTTCATATTCTACTAATTAAGTTCTGCAAGGCCAGCAAAATGCTGACAGCATGGACTGAACAACAAGCAATGGATAAATGCCATTCTTTATGTCCTCAGCAAAGTTTTTGACAAGGTCCCATATTTATATAATAATTTTGTTTTTTAAAGTTTTTTTAAAATCGTATGGCACAACTGGTTTTAAATCAAATTAAACTTCCATGTTTTACATGATTGGAATTTTTGCAGCATATTTATTAAGTAGACATAATCTAACAAACTGGTTTACTGAACACCTGAAAATTATATTCCTATTACAATGCAAAAAGCATGAAATAAAATGTCGTTTAAAAATGATTTGGCTCATTAGAAGTAAGGTAACTGAATGTGTCATTTTGCCTTACACATTAGACCACATGGTTTCAAGCAGAGAAATCTTCAACTTGATTTATGCAATTCAAAGCACAGATGTGCATATCAATCCATTCCAATATTGTTTGACAACTGTCAAAGAAATCTACATAAAAACGTTTTATATTTAAGAGGGGAACACATATCTGTTGCTAAGAAAATGAAGTAGCTTACTTGTTAGCATTTCAACAATGAACATAATTTGTAGATTCACTATACTTACACGGTCCATGCTAGATGGTGATTTAGGCAAAATAATCATGTTAGAATCCATCTTTATACCTAAATTGGTCCAGAAATGAAATTTGACCTTGCCTAGTATTGATTTCATGACATCCCTTCAGTTTGGTTCAGTACAATGCATTAAGAATGAAAGTAAAATGTGGACTTTTTTTTACATTTTCCCTTCAAAGACAATGGTGGAAATGTAGAAAAAGTAGTTTCTGAAGTCAAGTTTTGATGATTAGAAATTATATTGCTTTCTGCACAATTCCTGAAGAAAATTCACATATGATCCATAAAGTACAAATGAAAAATTAAATTTCTGTAGCCCAGTCTGAATAAAAATAATCATGGTACCACATATATAAGTTGCACTCTACAGTTTTGTATTTTGCCTTGCTTTACATATTTAAAGAAAATGAATTTCACAGGGTTTCCTGACTGGCTATACTGGGTATTTAAAAAGACATTGTATATCTTGGGTATTATTAAAAGAACTTTTAATTCCCTTTATTTTTGGTGTTCAATAGATCTGTGTATTTTGGGTTACAGAGTATGCAGCTTGGCCTTGCATCAGATATACACCTATAAAAAAACTGCTTTCTCCACTTGGCCATTTTCACTTCTTCTTCATAATCAGATTACATTGAAAGCAGATTTTAGTGCACTATTAGTAGACAAAAGTAAAAAAACAAAACAAACCAGTCTATTTTAAAAAAATCGCAAGGTATTTATTTTAAAGGCATTTTGTCCAAATTTAAATCAACCCTTGCTTAAGAGTCTTTCTTCTTACCAAATGTGTAGTTAAGCAAAGTAAACATTTTTATCCTGTAATTTATGTTGCTCAGTTATGTTTTTGCATTTTGCCAGTGTCCAAAAGTTTTTATCTCCAGTACTAAACTGCTGTACTTAAAATAATTAAACTTAGAGATTTGAAACATCTTCATGAGTGCTAATCCTGCATTTTAAAAGTAGGTCACTGTGACCCATATCTCATGCCTAACTATTTAAATTGTTTGTTTCGAAGGTTCCATATTTGAATCATTTAAATAGATGATTATATACATCTCTCTTAGTACTACAAAGAGGTGTTTTGTTAAGTTTTTGTATTTGATTTTTGAACACATATTAGATTTTCTGCATGTTATGTACATACTGTCCTATCTATGATCATGAACATGATTGGTACTTTTTCATTTCAGTATTAGGTCATTATGGCCCATATTTTACAGATCACTTGCAGCATGGATTTTTTAATTTATTTTGAATTCTGTGCAGGCTTCCATTCTCCCACCACATCCTGGCCAGTCATAGGGACGCTGATGGTTGAACCCACAGAGTCTGAGGATAAAGAGGAATTGGACAGATTTTGTGATGCTCTTATTGGTAAGTATATCAAATGGATTTGTATTTACCAAAGTTTTCAAGCATTAACATAACTCTATTCAAAAGCTGGCCAGGATTTCAAAAAACTTTATTCAAAGACTTACTTAAAACTTCAAAGATCATTTCTATCCAAGCAAAAGCTGCTCAAAGAATTTGCTCATGTATTCTATAGGGGCTAAAAATAATATCTTCATAGATTTTAAATTCTTAAGCTTCAAGTATATTTTTTGTCTCAGTCTTCAAAGTTTGGTGAAAGCCAGATTTTATAGTTTTAGAGTTAAGCCAAGTCCTTGAATTCAGCATGCCAGTAGAGGAAAGAAAATTGATGAAATACTGATATTTCTTTTGATTTCAATTGTATTCATGTTAAAATTAATTAGTGTTCAAATTAATTATTGTTTGTAGAATACATGGCCAAAGCCAAAGTCCTCAGACCACTTGCTCTGCAACACAGCTGCATCTGTACAGATATACTTATGTTGTTAGTTGGATCCAACTGCAAACTGCATAGACCCAGTTCTGTCATCACATAACGTCCATGCAGATGAGAATCTGTGCTCTTCATTAGGAGTAATCATGATGTGATGGTAGATCCAGGTCTATGTTGAATTTAATTGGAATCAACTTATACATGAATAGATATTGTACATATTTCTCTTTGATTCCTCCATTGAACAAACACAATCTACAAATCTGCTTTTGTAAACTGCTCAGAATTTATTCTGCCAACTCTTTTTATACCAAAAGTGAAGGAAAAACTCGGGTAAGTTTTTTTTTATGTCAAAAGGCATTGAAGACACTTTTAGATTTCCCACAAATAGGGCATATGGCTGCAAGTTTGCAGAGCAGTCATTATCAAAGATTGACATAGTAGTCGCTTTGGCATCCATGTGCATGTCTGTCCGTACACTCTTATGTGAGTCTGTCTACAGCCAAAATTATCCTCAGAGTTATTTCTTTTTTATGTGAATAAGTTCTGTTACAACTAGGCATATTATGTTACTTGGTATGTGAATAAATGTTGATGTATACAACACCAGTTTGTAAAAATTTCAAGTCAGGCTTGACATGCAGGTTGTAACTTATTTAGAAAGATGCCTCTTCTGTTGAAAAATATTGTCAGTGTTTCATAGTATGTTTTTATCCTACAGCTATTAGAAATGAAATAAAGGATATCGAAGATGGAAAAATGGACAGAAGAATAAATCCCCTCAAGGTAGGGCACTGTATTTCATATTTTATAAGATACAGCTGTTGAATAATGTACAATTAAAAAGAAAGCAAAATTCTGTATTACGTGATTATCAGAGTCACCAGATCTGTACTTTCTTATTGCCCTCTGTCTGCAAGGGTTCGATTCAAAGGCCTGGCTAACATGAGAAAGCTTGCCAATAGCTTCTCATGGGTTGGTGGTTGTTCCCAGAATTATCTAAGGTTCTTTCTTCACCAGTTAACTGGCCACCATGTATAGCCTATCTTGTGCTGAAAAATGGCATTAAACCCTACAACAACAACAACAACAATAACTTTAGTTTTGCCAGAATAATCCAATCATCACATATGGTATAAACCAGTCATCATATATGATATAAAACTAGTCATCACATTGGTATGAAACCAGTCATCACATATGATACAAAACCAGTTTTAGTCATTGAGCACATCTTGGCTCAGCCTAACAGATCCTAAATTTTTAAAAGTTGACGATCTACATACCCAGATTTTTGTATAAGAGTTTTCCAATTTATCACTATTGTAGACATTAAAATGAGTTAAAACAAAATTATGATAGTCATTTAACTGACTCCAGATATTCTGTGTTACCTCCCAATGCAGATTATATTATTTCTTGGGTACTAATGTGATAATATAATTTTGTTATATAGTACTATTCATTTATTATATTCATTCAAACTGGATAGGAAAATAAGAATTTATTTCTTCTAAAGTATGAATTTTGTTTATTTTTAACGTTGAAGTAAGAAATTGTGTATTATGTTTCTCAATTTTTTTTATTTATCTAATTTTGTTAATACTTTGTGTGCCATGTTTAATGGTGCCTAATTTTTATTTTACTTTATTTATCCCTAAGGCATAGATTGGATTTCAGTTGCTTATTGATGTACAATCAAAGTAAAGGAATAAAAGTTTAAACAAAGTATGTAATTATATTTAGAAAAGATTTTCACACATTATGGCATTCTTTTGTTTCAGAATGCTCCCCATTCACTGCATGTGATTGCTAGCAGTAATTGGGACCGTCCATATTCTCGGGAACTGGGCGCATTTCCTGCTGTAAGTAACATGACATGGGTTGCTTTTCAATACTTTGTGTTTCATGCTGTACATAAGGTAACTGTTTTCTAAATACTTTGTTTTGCTGTTCTTTTTAAACTATAAACAGGCAGTTACATAATCTGTAATATGATGGCTGCTTATCTCTGACTGCCTTACCTTTTAATTAACTCCATGATAATTAGCTGTATAAACTGCCCAGGGATAGTGTTACATTGGTTCTAAGCTGAAGTATTTACAGTGTTTGCAGACTAAATTCTTTGGATATGTATAGTAGTGGTCAAAACATTGTTTGGTTTCTCTTTCTTTCTTAATAAGATCATTGAAAGTCATGTTTCTTTTAGAAATGATCATCACCTGGGGGAGGGGGGATAGGAGTAACAATTGTTTTTGATGCGATTCATCATTATGGCAGGTATGATATTATGTATTTTTCTTTCCAGACTTGGTATGAAGCTTAATACTGATGAAACTTTGCTTGAGTTTGATTTGCCATTTATGTTATAATTTAACAGAGTTATAGCTCAATTAGCAGAACCAATCACCTTCTTTCCTATACAATAGATCCATTAATTATTTGATTCTTGCCAAATTTGGTATTCTGCTTGATATTGGTTATCTCCCCTGTCACCATTGTGTCATGGTTTATTGGAGTTATAGGCCCTGATATGTTAACTTAGGAAGAGTTTGCATAAGATAAGGGTGATGTGAATTCTATTCAGTTCATATATCTTCGAGGTTGAGAATGTGTTACAGGAAATGACTAGTATCTTGTGATTGCCCTTTCCTTTATTGTCTCCAGCCTTGCCATTAAAGGTGGGATTAGTACTAGGCATATTTTCATTCATCCATCCATCCATTTTTTTATACTTATTATTTAAACACCATTTGAGATTTAGGGATGAAACTTTAAATTTTGTACATCATTATTAGAAGGTATGTTGTTTGCCATATTGGGAGTCATAAGGTCAAGGTCATGGCTCAACATTTTAAATTTTCCTCTGTTTGTTTCTTTCTTGTAATCCAACCATCTGTCATTTTTTTTCACTTTATAACTTTAAAGCCATGTTAGATTAAGGAATGAAATTTGTTTTATTTATACATTATCATTAGATGGTGTGTAATAACTACATTAAGTATCCTGTATTCAGGTTCAAAGTCAGAGGATTGTATTTTATGTATTGAATTACACATTCCATTCCACTGTGTTACAGTAGGGCTGTTTTAGATTAAGAGATCAAACATGTTATGCTTTTGTATCATTATTAGCAGGTGTGTTCTTATGCCACATAGGGGTCATATACCTTCAGAGTCAAGGTCACAGCTTAATATCTATTCTGTTGCTTTCTCTTCTGGTCTATAACTCCAGAGCTGTTAAAGATTAAAGGATGAAAATTGCTATACTTGCATATAAAGATGAAAAGTGGGTTATGTAACACATTAGTGGTTCTCTCATGGTCACAGGTCATAGGTCAGTATTTTATGTTTTCCATCACACTTTGTTTCTGTTCAGTAAATTTATAGCCCTTCTAGATTTGGGATGATGCTTGGTATATTTCTTTATTATCTGTAGGAAGTGTCTTATGTACCATATTGGATATCATATAATATTCATAGGTAAATATTTTAACTTTCTCTCACATTTTCCTTTCTGTTCTGTAATGTTTTAAACCTTGGATGCAGGAGGTCATGGGTTTGATCCCCGGCTGAGTCATACCCAAGACTTATAAAAATAGTACTTACAGCTGCCTCACTTGGTGCTCAGCATAAAGAGGTTAGTGTTAGGACGAGTTGGCCTGGTGTCAGCATAATGCGGCTAGGTGGGACATCATGCTACACGTCTGGCATGATGCCCAGTGCTAGACATCACTATAAACTGCCAAACTGAGAAATTATTAAGGCAGTGTTAAAAATCCAAATCACACACACACACACACACACACTGTAATGTTTTAGCCCTTTAAGTTTTTGAATGAAATTTGGAATACTTATATACTTATAATGTATTTTGTGTTAAATATTGGTAGCAACATCTTGAAAGTCAAGGTCCAGGGCTAGTATTTTCTTCTCTGTAACTTAAAAGCAGTTTGAGCTTAAGAGTTTAAAATTGTTGTACTTAAATAGATCATCATTAGTGTGTCATGCACCATATGACAGTCTTCAATGTCATGGGTTCTGTATGTTATGTTTTCCTTCATACTTTCCTTTCCATTCTGTAGCTTTAGATCCATTTGAGTTGGCCCAGGTGCCAAGTAGTCAGAAGCTCTGGACTTTACCAATCATTGCCATCCCTCTTCTTTATGCATGTGTCCAGTCTTGGGTTTGGCCAATGTGTTTTTGTAAGAAAATTTGCTAGAGGGTTACTTTTGGTAGGTGGTTCTTCCTCAAACACTTATACTGGACACCATGTTTAGCCTATTCTGTTCAGAAAAAATGGCATTAAAACACACAATGGCAGAGCCATTTTGAGATGAAACTTAGTATATGGGTTTCACATGAGAGATCCCATCTTCAAGGTCAAGGTCTCAGGCCAATATTTTAATTTCAGTAATTAAAAGAAATTTGGTAAATTTGCATAATGTTAGATGTGTTGCATTCCACATTTGGGGTCCTGTCTTCAGAATCAAGGTGCAAGTTACACATTTCATTGATGCTTTTGTTTTTGCTTTCTATTCTATGTCACTTTTGAGGTTCAGGGATGAACAATGGTACATTTAGGATTTTTTGACAGCATCTTGTGTATCAAAGCAAAGGTTTAATCTCAAGGTTAAGGTGTCTGATCAGTTTCATCCCTTCATTTGTACATTTATTCTAATATCCTTTGAGACACAGACACAAATATTAGATGCTTTCCATGTCTTCCTGGTAACTCTACTGTAAAGTTAAGCATGGCCATGTGCATTCTTCATTACTGAATATTAGTCTTTGAACTATCACAGAATATTTGATGACTAATGTTGGGTTAGTTTGTGAATGATATGCCCAAGGCTGAAAAAAACTCATATCCTCACTTTCCCTTTGTTTAAAATAATAAAGCATGGATTGTCTGCATTATCTGACATTTTGAGCACTTGCTAGTGAACTATTGTAAAATATTCAATGATAACTTTGAATATATAAATTTTCATTATGATTAAATTCATGAATGTTTGCTGATAATTTAATGGAGTACTCCTAATATTTTGACCCAAATTAAGTTAGTAGTGTTAGTCTCATGATCCATTAAGTGCTAAAACACTACTTTGGTAGGAAATCACAATTTATTGATCTCAGCAACTGACTGAAAAGAGCATGGTGACCCAGTTTTGAGAAGTTTTGTGTTAAGAACCATTGTTTTAATGTTATGCTATAGACATGGTGACATGTAAATTAGCATGTTCACACAGTCTTCTGACACCATGTAGAAAAAGTGACATGTCAGTTAAGCATGTTCTGTTTTCTGATACACTCTAGACACATTGATGTTAGTTGAGCATGCTCACAGTCTTCTGATACCCTGTAGACATGGTGACATGTTAGTCAAGCATTACAGTCTTCTGATACATTCTAGACATGGTGACATATTAGTCAAGCATCAGTCTTCTGATACCCTGTAGACATGGTGACATGTTAGTCAAGCATCACAGTCTTCTGATACACTCTAGACATGGTGACATGTTAGTCAAGCATCAGTCTTCTGATACCCTATAGACATGGTGACATGTTAGTCAAGCATCAGTCTTCTGATACCCTGTAGACATGGTGACATGTTAGTCAAGCATCAGTCTTCTGATACCCTGTAGACATGGTGACATGTTTATCAAGCATCAGTCTCCTGATACCCTGTAGACATGGTGACATGTTAGTCAAGCATCAGTCTTCTGATACCCTGTAGACATGGTGACATGTTAGTCAAGCATATTCTGTTTTCTGATACTACGTAGATACAGTGATATGTTAGTCAAGCATGCTCTCAGTCTACTTGCAAGGTAATGCATTTGTCAAACATACCCACACAGTCTTCCTTTGGGAAACTTATTTAGTGGCAACAAAATTACAAATGACACCAACCAGCCACATTCATCAAGTCTTAATTACTGCACCAAATATAAACTGACTTGTCATGGAGGTGTCATGAAATCTTTGCTTTTCCAAGCCTGTATATATAGTGTTGCTACTGATGTCAGTAAAAGTTATGGAAAATGTGAAATAAACATAATGGGGACAGTTTATAACACAGATTAATAACAGTTGCCAGATATCACCCTTCCTAAAAGTAGTGTTTTCCTTTGCAAACATTTCTTTACCTTTACTGTATGTATAGCATCACGTTTATCCTCTCTCTTGTTTGTCATTGCATTTTTTATGTTATCCTGTTGTCATGTACTTTCAGGCTTTTGTGAAACCACAGAGCAAGTTCTGGCCAACGGTCAGCAGGATTGATGACATATACGGTGACCAAAATCTTGTTTGCACATGTCCACCCATGTCAGCATATGAATCTCCCTTTATAGAAAAGGATGCTTAAGAGATCTTCATTTGTTATTGAAAGTCAGGAAAAGAAATGTAAATTGTTGATATTTTTGTCTCACATATGTACTGTCTACATCAAAACTACATCAGAGTTTGTTCTCTTTTTTTGGAACATATGATCTGACTGAAAGCAATTTTCAACCCTTTCTCTGTCAAAGTTTATTATACACTCCCACGGCCACCCCCCAACTCCCTCACTGCAAATGACATTTGTGAGAGGGTACAGTGTGGAGTAAGGTGTCCATGCATCCATCACAATTTTGTCTACTTTATCTCTCCAGATCCCTTTGAAATATCTTCATTCATCTTAGTGTCATTTTAGATCATGACTAGAAAGTATCTTGTCAAAAAAAGGACAGTATTTTAAGAGTTATCCCCCTTTTTATATAGATTGTGTGTCTGTTTGTCAACCATTTTTTTCAGTTAATACAGTGAAACCCTTCTATAGTGCACTTTGTTACAACACAGATTTAGATATTTCATGATCATTACATGACTCCTGTTTCAACAATTAATTGAAGTAAAAAACGTTTTAGTGCCAAATAAACTAGTTGCATTTATTAATTTGGCATGATGCATTTTATTCTTTATCACTGGATCTGTCTTTACATGAATAAATATGTTAAAAGTTTCTATCTGTGAATGAGTCAATCACCTCTAAGCTTATTTTTAAATGATGTCAGCTTTTTAAAAATCTGATAATTGTTGATATGATTATTATTGAACCTCAACAAAATGGCCATTAAATCTCTGTCTTCAATACATCCTGAGTACAGTGGTTGCTTAATACAGGGCAAACAATAACCAGCAGATATTTGATCAGTTTACAAGCATGTTGCTCAGGATTTGAGAACATTTGACAGAAAGTAGTACTAAAAATAGGAAATCTTTGAAGACATTTCTTTTCAAGAACGACTAAAGATTGATGTAAAGCATACTGCCATAAATCTCTTTCAATATCAGTAGAACATGCCAATCTGCTTTGAATATGGCATCTGTTGATATAAATAGAAAACATATAAATGACTTTCAACACTCAACAGAATTTAAAAAATGGGCAGAGAGCATTTTGATTTGAAGAAGTATCAGCTTCAATTCAAATGATGATGATCTGCTGTGAGATAAAGGAACCATTTCTAAATGAAAAACCTTTTAATGACTTTCAGTGACATTTCAAAGACCATGGAACAGAATTTGACCAAAGTTTACTGACAGCATCTGGGCATAGATGGCTTTCAATTTTTTACAAAGAAAGATGCCAGTGTACAAATCAAGTATGATTATTGTTATGACAAAGCGAAAAAAAGGAAACATGACTTCACAGCTTACATTACCTCCATCTCAAAAGCTACTTAACAGAATTTTGCCAATCTGGCTTAAAAGCATCTCACATTAATAGAAAAGATACTGGCTCGGCCCCCCCCATTTTAGGTGGCCATTACTAAACAGAAAAAAACCCAAACACATTTACACAACTTTATCCACAAAGACTGCCTAACAGAATTTGACCATCTTTGAGAGAAAGCATCTTTGCATAGAGGACTTTCATTATTTCACAGATAATTTTAAAAAGCTGTCCAGTGTTAACTGAAGACATAAAACTTGAGAAACCATCAAACAGTTGTTTTCATAATATATTGAATCAGCAAGCTTGAGGAAATTTCTACAGAAAGCATTCTGCACAGTCCAGTCCCAGATTTCTTGGCCAGCCACTCTTGTATTTGGATATGCCAGCCGTATGAGCAGTCTCAGGCTTACTTTAACATCCTGTTACTGTAGAATGTAAAGTATTTATATTTTTTACCTGTACAGTACACATGCATATATTAAATAATATGTATTGTTTTAAAAGAATGATGTCAACTGGCTTTTACAATGTTGTATATTTATTTCTGTTTAATAGTTCATGGGCTTGGTTTTAAGCCAATGTTACATATACACATGAAAATCTTCTTTCAAAAGTACTTTATATTCAAATGTTGGTTTGAAGATATCGGCTTTTATTCCTGAGTTCAGGAGATAAACTATTAAAAGGCATCCATACAATATTAATGGACTAGCAAAATGTTGATCTGTTGATATTAATTTTACAATTATATACATGTGCAAGATTTATATACATGATACACCAACTCAACATATATTTAGTATCTCTCTCCTGGAATTATTTCATTATTACATATTACATTTATATCCAGGATGTGGTCATTATTATTTCAGTTCCAGTTCCTATAGAATAAGTTCCAGTTCCTATAGAATACACTCTTGTATAATATATTTACAGTGTCTAGAATTTAACAAAGATCTATGATTACTGTAAATTTATTAATTGCTTCCTTGTAAAATTCTGCAGTAGTAAATCAGTAAAATATGTTTTGCAATATTTTTCCCCACATTTGTTTATGTATGTAATGTTAACCACTATGAGTATGAAGGGACTTTCACTGAAGCAAAGAAAACTGTTTTGCTGATAATATTAAAGTATATATATAATACTAATAATGTTCTGATAATAAATATTATATTATATATATATATATATATATATATATATATATATATATATATATATATATATATATATATATATAGATAAATATATATAAAGAATACAAATCATATGGCGAATAACAACCCTCTCAAGCGTACTGGATCCACCAAGGGATCACGTTTGTCAGGGATTAATTAAAATAGATGCAATAAACTGACGACGAACAGTACGAAACTAGTAACTAACTAGCCTAAGCGCTTTCGACTCTTAATGAGTCTTTTTCAAAGGCAAATACAAAACATAGTTACGACAAACAAATAAACACAAAAACGTTGTGTTTGTAAACCTCTACATTTCTATCTTCACATGGTCCAAACAAAACGTGCAAAACAGAGAATGTGATTTATCTCATCACATGTAAGATCTGTGGCCTTCAGTACGTGGGAGAAACTGAAAAGCTACACATAAGGATAAACCTTCATAGATCTGATTGGATGACAAAAAAGCTGTACAGAAGCCCGGTCGCAGAACACTTCTCCTCCCCTGGCCACACTTTCAGTGATATAATACTTATCGCTATTGCTAACAACCACAGCTGGAGTTCCAAAACCAGGAAGGAAAAGGAATCATACTGGATACGCCGCCTTAGAACATTGAAACCAAGCGGTCTAAACCAAGAAGACTAGAAAATGAAAACTATGCACTAGTAGAATTTAACATTTTCTAAATCTTCTTATTATCCTTCAATTTTTACTATAAGAATAACCGGTATAGAATCAAATATCCGGGATATAATCTGCGTTACATATGTACACAAAGTAAAAATAGATGTCGCTTTGGCTTGTAGACTTTTAGGGAATTATACAACGTTTTCAGTTTCTGCAACTAGTCTATACAAGCTGGTTGTATTTATAGTTTTAGCACATGTGAAGATAGAAATGTAGAGGTTTACAAACACAACGTTTTTGTGTTTATTTGTTTGTCGTAACTATGTTTTGTATTTGCCTTTGAAAAAGACTCATTAAGAGTCGAAAGCGCTTAGGCTAGTTAGTTACTAGTTTCGTACTGTTCGTCGTCAGTTTATTGCATATATATATATATATATATATATATATATATATATATATATATATATATATATATAGATGCACACACACATACACTAAAGTTTGCATTCAAGTTTCAAATAAAGATAACCCTACTTTGGATACAGTATTTCATACTAGTTTTTATAACACATATCACACAGTTCCTTTTTCTCTTACCTTATATTTATGTAGTGACAAGTCCATGCTGGATGATAACCTTACCCTTTCAACAAATTTTGACAATATTAAAGCCCTGTCTAATGTTATCCCTCACTTTCATCATCTGGCAGGCTTCCTGTGTTTATCCATTGAAAAATACTGGATTAACTATCACTAATCTTAATATCCAGACTAACCAGTTTTCTAGACAATAAATTTTCAAATTTTAATTTGTAAAAAAAAAGTATTACATAACGTTTCCAGACAACAGGTACATCTTTTTATATTAATGGGGATAAAAATTCAGCTGGAAAGGGAACTTCAGAATGGTTTAGTAATGCTTAGAAAAGGTAAATGAATGCAGGACCATCAGAAATTGTTTTCATTTTCCTAATTATAGCCCGAGTTCCTCAGGCCCTCTCAGCATTTTTAAAATTTATCTACTGGCTGAGGACCAAAGACCAGAAAATAATCAAATCATTTTTTTCTTCAGTTTTTGATCATTACACAGGTCTTGGTTGTGTTTTTAAACCCCCAGTCAGTGGTTCAGAATTTAAGAGATTTAGTTTTTAAAATTGTTTTTGGATATGGACAGTACACTTAATGAATACTATTGTTTTCTTTTTCATTCTTTCATCCATATTGGTTTAATTATTATAGTTTACTATTAAGCTATATGGTGTTGGATATCTAAACAAAATATGCAAGTCATATTTACTGGGCTTGCATTAAATTTAATATTCATATCCTTAATTTTAGATTTCTTATTATTAACTCTACATAATATTTACTGATCTGAATTTTTTTTTCCTAGTTTTGTTGTTTCTCTTTCCCATCTTGCAGTATATTTAGTTTTAGAAAAATTTGTATTTATATGTTGTAGTTTCTTCTTTCCAAGTTTTCTCTCTCTCTCTCTCACATCCTTTTACAATTAAATAGATTTTGACACTGAAAAATATTGAATATATGTGCTTTGGTTTTGAATTCTCTGTTATGTCTAATTTTTTCTTAATATCATTCTCCACAATTATCATTATCTATTATGGAAATTGTTTTTTATATGCAAATTATTTTCCATCTGGTGACTCCCAGATTACCATAAAAATCTATTTTTACAAACACTTGGATATTATTATTGTGTGTCTGGATTAGATTTTATTACAAATTAAAGTTTGTCATTCATATTGGACAGATTTACAATTTTAGATGCATGTGTGAGCAAAATAAAATATTTCTTTAAACAAGAAGAGTTAAGTTTGATAAAGTCTTGTTTCAAATACATGTGCCGTATATTTTTATGTGGAATTATTTCATGGTATTGTTTGTAATTAAAATATGATTGAGGAGGGGTGTGAATGAATCAATTGAGTTAGCTTATTTGATGCATCGAAATTTTGTTTACAAGTAAACAATTTTTCCCATACAGTTTTTAGTATTTATTTTATCACATCTGCATAAACATGTTTTCCACTGGCTCCATCATCATAATCAAAGATTTTTATTCAAGATTTTAAAAAGCATGTCTTCTACATCATTTATTACTTGAACTAGAAACACTCAGATAGTATAACTTTGTTATTATGATTAATACATATGTGTATAAGATCCAAATATTTGACAAAATTAACACAATCTGCACGAACCGAATAATATAACATAAATGTGATAACAAATAAATGACCTTACACAGTAGAGTGACAAATTTTAATGATTCACAGAAATTTTATACGAAAAACTAAGTTTTTAGTTTATGCCACAATATGCTATAATTTTCTGTCTAGCTTTTCTCACCAGCTTAAACAGCATAGTTGATGGAGTTTAAGTTTTTTGTTATAGGTTTTGAAAGTCACATATTTTCAACATCAGTTGCAACATGGAACTTAAACTTGACAATAATATTGCTATAGGTCTTTAGTTTATATGCTGATTTGCAAGGAGTTCCAGTATTGCATGGCATGCATGCGGAAACAGTCTTTTAAAAATGTTATATTTGAAAGTTAATGACTGATACAGGGTTATTCTGACAAACATACAAGGAACATGTCTTTAATGATATAACAAAACGTACACAAGTTCCTTGAAGAATCGACATGAATGATGCAAGATGCAGCTGAAGAGAAAGAAGTGACAGACTGTATTAATTATCTTTTAGTTTACAAGTGTCTTCATCTATTAGAGCTATATAAAAGAGCTATATAAAATATTTTGTCTTGCGATTACTGTTTATTTAACTACTGAATTTTTTCATGGACTGGGTTGATCTTGTCAAATAATTTTGACAATTTGCATACATTTTTCTATTGTTTTGTGCAGACATATTGTTCTATAGCTATGCCCCTTCATGGCATTAAAGTTTTGCACTATTTGTGTAAATCTTCCCATAGCTTTGGTAAAATTGCATCTATACCAATAAATGGAAAAAGTATGACCTAAGGGGGGAAGGTCTGTTAACAAACTATACATATTTATTTAAGCATGCACCATACATATGACATGATTTACAAAAATTGCTGATTGTAACAAACCCCACACCTTTTGAGGTATGGACCTGAAAATTGACGGACATTATTGACCATAGATGATGCATTCAGATTGTAACAAGATAACCCGGTTGTATTTCAGATTTATGACAACACATTCCATGGTGATAAAAATACAATGTTTGTTGATGAATGACTTGGATGAAAAAAGAATTTTGATTAATACATATGTGTATAAGATCCAAATATTGGACAAAATAACCACAATCTGCATGAACTGAATAATATCACATAAATGTGATAACAAATAAATGACCTTACAGAGTACAGTGACAAATTTTAATGATTCACAGTACTTTTACATGACTACAAGAATGATGTGTTTTACTCTGAAAGTAAAAGATGATGTACTTTACTCATATAGTAAAATGTATTCACTCAAATAGTGAAAAATAAAGTACTTTACTCAAATGGTAAAATGCTGAAAACAAAGAGACCAATATCATACATAGTATCTTTACAGTCCCAAAACACTGGGTATAACAAACACCAAAATTAGCCATTGGCTAAAAGATTACATGCATGGAGTAGTACAACATACTCTGTCACTAGTACATATGGCTACCAGTCATACTAGTCAATCAGCTTCTCAGAATTTCAGGTAGTCACCGACCACTATTCAATTCCATGGTCCATCAGGCAGTCAACGCCCATCAATTCGGTCAGCAACGCCTGATCACATGCTAATCAAGCAGCAACCCACTGTTCACTCAGCTTTACAGCTGCTATTGTTCAGCTCTACAGCTGCTGTGGTCAACTTCTGTGGTTAGCTCAACAGCTGGTACCCAATTAACTGATTAGCTGAAGATACATCAAACACCATGCATTATGCATAATACGGTCATATACGATAGACGTAATGACGTTATATTTGGTAAGCTATACAAATTGCATTATCAGCACAACATTACAAAGCATTAACCAGGTTCAGAAGTGAACATACCAGCGTCCGATAAGAATTATATGGTAGTAAATGTTGCTTAAAAATGCAACTTTATATTGCTCTAAAAAATCTCTTACTAAGTCACAAACAAGAATAAAAAATATTTGTATCATACTACCTAAGCCGAAGCTACATAGAAAATATACAAAATTAAACATGGTAGTACAATAGCTATAACTATTACACAAAAAAATGAATAAATAACTCGCATATCTCTACAGCTGAAAATGTGCAAGTCCTTAAGTAAACTGCTCACTGACAAGACGTTCCGTAATGTAAAGATTTAGTCTTGCCGTGAGGCATTTATACATAGACAATGCAGCCATACATTGTGCACTTGATATATTCACGTGCGGCATATGATAAACCGTACCCGCTGTTTTGAAATATTGTACAATATACTTAAATCACTCTAGGGTATTGCTGTGCACAAGAAACGAAACCAGATGTGAATGTATTTAATAAATGAATGGATTTATACAATTCCATGACACAGACGATTTTCTAAATCTATGCGCATTTTATTTTCACTAACTTGAAATGTTCTTTTGCTTTGTCTTATATCCTTAAACATGGTCTGCAGGCATTTTATTTTCTTTATCCACTAGAATTTCACTGTTAAGCATGGCAAGGCATCCGTTTTTTTTTAAAGAAACAAATTTGTTTTTGCCTGAAGCAGGCCATATCCTTAATTCTCTGTACATCATTTTAAGTATGTTATGAGACAGATCAGTGTTGAGAATTGCTTTATAACTACCAAGTTTTACATTCCACAATCTATTTACAGGTATCTTATTACAATCTATACATAGTTTTGGATTATGAGTGTTTTTTTTTTAACAATGTAAACTCTTCTGAGATTCTTCAGAATATCAGAATTAGACTTGTACTTGAGCCCATTAATGCCATAAACCTTGACATCCAAATATTCATGGATTATGAATTAAATGGTTAATTAATAAATCTGAGATTTTGTGGCAATTTGAAACTTGCAGTGGTTGGTTTGGATTATGATGGTGGACATTAATGCATTTTCTTTAAGTATCTTCAGTTTTACTTCCACCACCTTCCATTTATTATGCAACGAAGTTATGACTTTTTTAAATAGTTAATGAACTTATGTTCAAGTTATTTTCAAACTACCGTCAAGTTATTTTTAAGGTACATTCAAGTTATTTTTTAACTTGCCAATATTTTAAATAATATTTATAGTTACTACCATCTCACATAGACTGTAACTATGTCCTGATTTTCTAGAACCAGATAGATACTTATTCTTTTTGCTCACACATTAGTGGCTTCCCTTTTTAAAATTAACATGATTATAAGCTATCATGCTAGCATTTTATGGCAAAACTGGTAATCCAAAACTAACTGACAAAGCCCACTCAATTATCGAAATAACTTTGTTGTTTAATAGTTTTCTTGCAATTCGTTTAAGTTATTAATTGGAAGAGATTTACTTATAAAAGATGTTGTTTCTAGTGCTACCGCATCCGACAATGACCTTGATACTTAAGCTGATTCCGCATTTACAAATATTTTGAATACTTTCTTGATCTGTTTTAGTCCATTTGTCCAGTTCCTCATTGCTTCAGTGTATACCAGTTATTTCATTGTATGTTCTATTTACTATACTTATTATTGGTTCTTGTTTATAAGCTTCTGTTTTTACAAAGTCATATATAGTACTGATAAAAATATCTTGTTTAAATTTTAAAAGCCTAATTATTTTTTCAAGTTGATATTGATTTGTTAAAGTGTGTAAAAGGGTTGAAGATGGTTATTATTATGTGACTAAAAAACTACTGATAATCCACCTTACCTGTTTCTTATACTACACATGGTGATCCTTCTCCAATACCTTTTCCTTCTCTCACTCCTGATAATCCTCAAATAGCTATTCCTTCTCTCACTCCTGATGATCCTCAAATAGCTATTCCTTCTCTCTCTCCTGATGATCCTCAAATAGCTAATCCTAATATCACTCCTGATGATTCTCCATTAATACCTAATCCTATTCCCACTACTAATACCTATTCATTATCCTATTTCTGATGATACTTCTCCAAAACCTGATCCGCATCACATTCCTGATGATCCTCCACTAATACCTAATAATTCCTAATAATTCTGCTACTCCCGATGAGCCTCCACTAATACCTAATAATTCCTAATAATTCTGCTACTCCCGATGAGCCTCCACTAAGACCTACTAATTATCCTACTTCTGATTATCCTCTTGCATTATCCGTTTCTTAAAGTACTGTCGATCATCTTGCAATATTTTAACATGTATTTATTGATGATGAGACGGAAAATATTAAACACGATTTCAAGTGAAATGAATATATATCTTAAATAAGCTCATTTGAAACTTATAAATAAACCATACTATTACAAAGAAACTGGTAATCTTGACATTCTACTTTGAATTTTTGCATTGTAGCACATAAAATAGAAATCAGATGATCTAAAACTCGGATCTAGATGATTTTTTCCTTCATTTGTTAGTCCATCTTGAGGTATCTGGTGGACAAGTGGTGGACTATCACGCTCGCAATTACAAATCACTGATATGTCACCTAGTTCCACGTGGGTTTTTAAGTCTCGGGCTAGGCCAACATAGTTATGTGAGAAAGCTTGCCAATAGCTTCCTTCGGGTCTATATGAAGTAGTTTTTATACTCACAAAAAGTTCATATATATCTATAGTTTGATCTAAACTTCGTTATTGAGCAAATAACAATAAATTCTTTCTTAACCTATTATGATTCAAAAGTCATACTTTTCGCTATATTTTAAAAATTTAGAAGTTTATATTGTTTTGTGATACTGGTATGATCTAGCGAAGAGCAATCCACTAACACGTGACAAAATATTTCGATGGGCAATTCATGTGCTAAATGTTAAATATCTTCCAAAAGGGGGTACATTTCTGATTAAAATTCGGGTTTTCAGCGTTCCAATGCCATTTCGTAACCTGACATTATGACGTCAGCTCGTCTTGTTGGTATTGTAGTAATTTATGATAAGAGATACGTCTATGCATGAAAATATACTTTATAAAACCAGATTTAATATCACGTCGAATGAAAGTGAACCCAGTCCTTTCATTCACATGATTTACGCACCAACCCACCCATCCCGATAATGTCCTCTTCTGGATCAGGTTTTTAGCTCTTTAATGCGCAGTCATTATTACTGCAAATCTGCATGCTATGCTACAGGTACGTTGGGAATCAGTTTCGAGTCGTAAAGTTGTTTTTTGACGGTTGAAAATACAAAACACAGCTTATGACGAATCTTCAGCGAGATTTCATATGATCTAGCGAGCTTCCGC
Source organism: Potamilus streckersoni (assembly GCA_016746295.1). Classification (NCBI taxonomy): domain Eukaryota; kingdom Metazoa; phylum Mollusca; class Bivalvia; order Unionida; family Unionidae; genus Potamilus; species Potamilus streckersoni. The sequence continues at coordinate 1,435,040 of JAEAOA010001578.1, read as the reverse complement.
ATTTCTACGGGCCATTAGTTTATTTTTCATGCCACTTCATCGAACATAGCCCGTATTTAATTTGGTATGGCTTTGTATGTATCGACTTCATCCAGGATAAGCTTGAACTTTTATTTATAGATGGTGTTGTCGTGTCGTCTTAGATATCTAGTAAGCGATTGTATTCAGCATTGTTTCCACCAAGTCGGATCTCATAATTAGTTTTCATGGATAACGGTGGGATGATACAATTATCAGCTACAGAGATCCGATCACAACTTTAAACTGTGATGTCAAGCGATCGCAGTGGTGGTTGCAATGATTGTTGACGATATTCCAGTACCTGACACGCCAGCTCCTAGATATAGCCGACAATGTGGAGTCAACGCCATCGACCGTGTTTACTGCGCACTTGTACTTTTTGTGCAGAGCTTACTGTTGTTCACTTTCTACCCGTAAGGTTTCGACGGTGTATTTAATTACACTAATGAGGAACGAACACATATACGAGAATGTTAAATCAACCGATATGTGCTTTTAGGTGAAAACGCTTGTTTTCAAACCAATTTATTTAATACATCCGACGATTGCATTTTGCCGCCATTGAAAACGAGACGAGGTTGCAGACCTTTGGTCAAACGATCCATTGAAGTTTCGTCAAAATCAGCTAATCTTTGCCATTTTTGCGTGACCATACCACGACAAGAATGCTGATCTGCTTTTACTGAGTTTATGTTTATTTTTAGGCCAGAACAATTCTAAAGCAGATGTGGTGCCCACTTCCGGGTCAGGTAAGATGGGACGCATATAATAATGGTACTATATGGTTTTATATAAGATCTCCATTTTCATTTACCCGATTGACAATAGCATACATTTAAGTTTTTTTTTGTACAAAATTTTTGATGGTGGTAGGTTTTATACATACAGTAAAACAAATATATCGCATGTACATATGAGTACTAATTATATGTACTTGTATATACACACACACACAAACACATGAATACGTATATACACTTACACATTAACCTACATATCTGCTTGCACATACGTTTTTGTTAAATCACGTGGATGGGCTTAAATACAAACTCTTTCAGGAGAACACGCAAGAGTCATCAATATTTAAACGGTATTCAAATTTTATCTTTATAGCATCTTTAGAAGTTATATATATATATATATATATATATATATATATATATATATATATATATATATATATATATATATATATATATATATATATATATGCTTGAAATACGATATACATTATTACATGTTATAATAATAAAGTCGAACGATACGAAAATAACAGTGAACTTATGAATTAAGTAGAATTCATGTTAGTACGTTCAGTTGGTGTTTATTGCTTACCTACTACTAGCTCTTTTGTAGAGTTTGGCATGAACAAATACTCAGACTGGCAGCAGAAAGAAAGCAAATGCAGTGGACTGGGCATAGTATATTATGTAATCCATGGATATACAAAAGCTGTGGTAAGAGTGTGACGGATGTCGTTCGGGCAAGCATAGCTGTATATTACGTCGCTGTCTTGGTTGAAGACCATCGACGTTTGCAAACTGTCAAACGTTAATGTAGGATGAGTTATATACATTAAGCAGGGCAGTGAGTCCATCAATGGCTTTGCATACTTTACCCTGGACAAGGGATTTTACACCTGCCGGAATAAATCTGTTTAAATAAAACAATAAGGCATATATATATATATATATATATATATATATATATATATATATATATATATATATATATATATATATATATATATATATATATATATATATATATGGGAAATCTTGGCTCTATAATAGGCGGAGGGATTATTTTTATGATTCGAAGACCGTTTCTCCTAAACGCTTAAATTTCAATTGTCCACGGCGAAGACGTACTGAAGTCCCAACAGATTCACCAAAAACCTACTTTACAATGCCAAAGCAGCCAGATTTTATTCTTGGGAATGGACTCAATATTATTCCATGCAACATGGATTTTAACGCTGTTAGCTAAGAGGTATATTAGAACAAAAATTGTTGTGTGTAACACTCCAAAGAAAACATATGTACACTGGACACTAACCTTAGCTAATGACGATGCAACCAAAAAACCAGATCAACAATACACACAACAACTGCAACCAAGAAAGCAAGATCAGGTCGGCCCTGACCCCCCAACACAATACTTATCATAAACTCAAGCCATATCACAAACACTGGCATCAGAAAAAAAAACGAAGACTACGAGCTAGCAAAACAACGCTAGTTGTTGTTAGTACTGTAGCCTGGGATTGCGGCCTTTTCGTTTCTGCTGCCAACATATGTTCACGTGAAGACAGCCGATAACAGCAAAGAACAATATCTCCATCGTGATGAAAAGAAACCCCAAGTTAGTTCCGCTCATCCACTTTCTGACGTGTAACGTTTGTAGTGCCTAATAGGTCTCACATATTTGAATATCGCAAATCCCTGTTTACAATAATTCTGTTTTTCTAGTATAAAATCGGCATCAACATGTTTTTGTTTATGTCATTTGTCATAAATAAGGTGTCAAGTTTTTATTGCAAATATTCTTATGAGTTTATATTAAATCTTATCCAGGATGATTGTTCAGGCAGTTTTTCAATTCATTGATTTATGTATTTATTTATTGATTACATTAAAAAGGTGAGATCTCAAATTGTTGTTTCTACCATTTTGTCTCGTTAACTAGCATTTCTACCAAAACCTTTAATATAATGGTCCTTCAGCCATGTTTCATAAGCATCCAACTGGTCACAATAAAAGGAAGCTAATGCAACAAAGAATAGAAACTCAAACTCCAAATATCACAAAATTTGTTATGCAATCACATCAATTCTTAATACGAACACAGAACTTGATCTCATCCTTCGCCAAGTGCTTGTGGTATAGGATGTTCGAAGCACCGTATGACCGGCACTTATGACAAAATTTCCAGCCATAACAGTAACAATGTTTTATGCATGACACTGCTTGGCTGGCACTTAGAATTGATTTAAGCGGCAACTCAGTGGCTCCTTTCGACACCAACCATACACTCGTAAGAAACATAGGCTGCATCATTGTCAGATACAACAGCACCTGTCTGTGGAGAACGAAGTTGTCTGTATTGACGATATAAAGGTTTGGGCGTCTACAAGACTCTGAGGCTGACGCAAAAAAAGAGAAATAACGGTATACAAAACACTGCTGACATACTTGTAGGCGACTTCTATGCAGTGGAGGCTACCCAGCCTGATGTGCCTATCTCAGCCTCATTAGGGAATCGCTCTTACATGCCAGTCGAACAATCACATGCCATGCCTTCAGACCAACTCTCATTTGCGCTGACGTTTAACGACTGCACCAGGGTAATCCAGAGCACACATGATGACCTAAGCCACGTCATTAGCAATATTTCATTAGTGTTTGATATTGTGGTCCATTAAGAACTTTCACGCATAATTAGGCACCAGTACATGCCGAGTAATGCGCCATTACGAAATGGTACTGAATAAGATTCATACGATTTGGAACACCATCCTGAGCACGCCAGTCAAAATGGAGAAGGCTATCGTTTCGCTGTTTGAGTATCCGACAAAGAGCACTAAGTTCGCGCGTGACATGGAAAATATTTGCAAACCTCTTATCAACAGGGTGTTGGTAACGGTCGAGGGAGTTCCAAGATATATATACCTAGGTTCTACTAATGTACCAAGAGTGCGAAAAATCCCAAACAATAATAGCGAGTGAGAGTTAAGGACGCGGAGGCGTCGTTTTTGGACGTTGGTACCTTTAACCAAAACAAGTATGTCTTTGTCTTCAACATAAAGTTGACTGAAGATCATACGCTCCACAGTTAACGCACATTAAACGAAAGAGACGATATAATACTGCAGATATAAAAAAATTCGGTAACTCGCAGATATATGTCATCATGGACGCATAGCTTAGCACACAAAATGGACATTTTGCATCAACATTTACTAGCCTGTCTGAACGACTAAATTGATAGGAGTACAAAGCAGTCTTGGACATTTAGCCACATTAAATCATGATGGTCTGGCGCCCAAAGCAAACTGTCATTTAAGAGCCACTTTGACTTTATTGTCATCATTTAAGAAAGGCTTTAAACCTATTGAAAAAAGGAGTATTTTTATCGAACTCCATAAATCGTGGTCTGAATGAACTAATCCGCGCGCTTTCCCAAAAAGTTAAGGAAATTTCTACGTTTTTATACTGGAGAATTGCGCTTTTATTTGTGGCATCAAGCATAAGAAAATTTTCCTCCAGGAGCTCTCCCTTTTTAGCCGCCATTACAGCATCAGTGTTAAAACACAAAAATACCCCGCAATTTCCGTCAGCATACATCGTAGATGGTTGTTTTACTAATGACAAAAGTTCATTTGATGACACACTATATGAGAACTGTACCATGAAGCACAGGAAGTATGCAGATATGAACGAATTTATCAAAAGAGAATGCTTTGGGATGCTTTTTTTACACATGGACCATTCAATATCTTACCATCGTTTGTGATACAATGGGTCTACGCATTTTGTACATCATCTACCATTCGTTTTTACTAAAGGCTTTAACCAATTTTATTTATAGGTTACTTAGTGGTAAGTGCTCGGTCAATTATCAGATTCTAATAAGAATCATACATTTCAAGAATAGACATAGATGATGATACTGTACCAGATGAACTGTATAACAACGTAACAACTAAGAAATCTTAGTACATAAAGAAGGAGGGAAATAACTTCGTGTATGGCTAAAATACGATGGACGACGTATGACACTTGAGGGCATTACAGTAATGAGCGACGAAGAGGTAGTAAAGACGTATTCATTATACGAGGCTTGACTTGGGGTAAGGGTGACCGCTTTGTTGGGGTTGTCTTCGCTCTGACTGTACATGCAGTTGTAAGTAAGGTTTTGCCAACAGGTAACAACGAACATTTTGCTAGTGTCTTGTAAAATGGTTCAATCAACCAGAATCTTTTAGAAAACAGCAGGAACCAGTTATTTTCGATATGGTGCTGTACTAGCACCAAATGCAGTTGGCATGATTACCTATAGAGAAATAACAAGAAGTTAAAAGCGCAACTGATGATGGATGCGACAGCATAATCAACCATGATTGCACAAGCACAAACAACTGCATAACGAGTTCAGGAAGTGACACATGTCACCAAAGTTAAACAGCTAGGTGGAGTGCTAGAAAATACTTTCAGAGATGACGAAACAACATCGGGCTTAGAAAAAGTAGACTGTCTACACGCGTTCCACTTTAGTCGAAACGGTATCCAGGAGATGTAGTAGCTTTGGTAACTGGCCGTCTTTACTCCTCATCCCGTACACAACCACAAGTCCGCTGAACGCCGGTACAATAGCAGCGTAAAAAAGCAACATTTGGGAACCAGTCGGAACTACAATCACAACAGCTACCAGTATCATCTATTTACATATGCCTGATTCCTTTCATGTGTAATTTTAACGATTGATTGATTAAATTTTACGGCACACCAGTACTGTTAGGCTATTTAGGGATATACAAAAGGTTATACGTAGGATCATTTAAAAGTGGTAAAAGGTTTCGTATCGACCAGCGATATAAAACCAGAGTTGAAAGTAAAACAATAAGATAGTAACGGTAATAACATATGGAATGTTAGTGTGTTGGCAAAAGTACTATAAACTTTGTAGTAATAAACAAATACAATTTGTATCCACCATCATAAGCAAAGAACGGTTGGAAATCTCGTTTGCCACGGAGCCATACTCTGAAACATCACTGCAGGTTTGTCAGTGATTGCTAAATATGTGATAAAATGAAACGGGTTGATCGGGACCGACTTGGCACTGAAGAAAATATAATGGTCATGCACAGATGTGCTGAAACTCTGGACGCAGGACATACAATTAAACAAGGCACCCAAACAGTATATTGACCGTAATTGATATAAAGATGAATGGTGGAGCAGTTATTAACGCCATCGCATTCGCCGATTCAAGTTACCTTTCATTTACGCAAAACCCAAAAGAAGCCGACACCGAAAGCAAATGCCATAGTTGGACAACGGAAGGAATCCAGGCCATGCAGGCCAAGTGCTCCTGCAAGCACACTAATCATCTCTATTACCCCAATGAATGGCTACGCGGCAAGCCGCATTACGTAAAGACTTATACTAATGTCAATGCAGCGATGCAAGAGTACTACCTGGTGTCCTGTGGAGAAACAGACAAAGTCCAACAAATTGATGTCAGTCGTAGCTTTATGTTTTCTACACACCCGCATCCCGATCAGAAAAATACACAATTATGGTTGTCATCTGGGGACTCTAATCCTTCAGTTACGTGGTCCACACTTTTTAGCAAGCCGCAAAATTAATATAAGTATTTGGAGTGCATTCTTTTATTTATACGCATGGCAATAGGCCTATTACAATATGATCACTTGACAGCTGATCCGACCCTAACGAATGTTGTAAGGCTTGGATTTCAACAAACAGCTGTACCATTAAAGCAATTATATGATTTATTGAAGAACATCGTCTTTATTTACCATGTCCTAACGGCAGAACAGCAAACAACAAAAATGAATACCAAACTTTTAGCAGTATACACTTTTTCTGAAAACATAAAGAAAATCTGGCAGAAACAGCTAAAGTCTCACAATATGTAGTCAGGATTCAGCTAGAGTAGCACGCCATATGGGGAAAATTTACTTGCCAGCACCAATAAATGTTTTGATCCCTAACGAGATTAATCAGACCAACCTTTTGTTTCTGTTGCTCGACAATAGATAACTGTACAAGTATGTGCTGAATGTGATTGATGTTGCCAACCGTTGCCTGGAGACTGAACCCTTGGCTACAAACGAGACTTCCAAATCAGAGGAATCTCTGCCACGTATCTAAAAGCGAGCGCCAATAAAATGGCTAAGCCTATTACAGGTTGACCCTTTCAGATAGTTTACGAATGCATATTTCTGCTCTAAACATGCGGGACTACAAAGACTACACACACACGTACCAATAAGTGGGTTTCGCGGATACCGACAGTAACGGAGGCCATAAACAGTGAGGTAACGATGTTCACAGCTGCGAGATCTATGCATACCATTCTTGAAACTGCGTCGCGGTCTGCTTCTTTGACTGGTCCTGTTGGTTAAAAGCAACGTCTGCCATCAAATACCTCGGTGCGGTACTAATATCGGCCGGGAGAGTAGGCTATGCCGTAGAACCGACCTTGTGTGGTGGCTCATAGTATTTAAGACATGTTTGATATCCCAGTCAGCTAAATATCATCTATAGGGTAGTTGTTCTACATTTAGAGGCTTCGTTCACGAATACAGATTATGCCTGAATACAAACATCTAGCACCTACAAGTATTCTTATCAATGGCTGAAGCCACAGAGCTCGATGAGGTGCTCCTTCCCCAAGCGTTTTGCTCTTGTGCGGTGCGGTTTTGACCACGTATCAACTTCATAATTTAATCAGATTCAATGCACATTAATATATACAGTGAACTAAACGTTGTCTTGTTTTTGTGGTACATGTACATTTATTGATGGTCGCTACGTGTAATGACAATGGGGTGTCGACACTGTTGTCTCTTGGAGGCAGGGCCGGATTAAAGCCTTTTGGGGCCCTTGGCACAGCCAACATAGGGGCCCATAGCTATCCTGCCTTGTCCATAGATATGGTTACAGTACTATTAACAACATTGCCAGTGAAATTAGAGGATACTTTACGGGACTCTTTGAGTCTCTGGGGCCCTGAGCACGTTGCCCACTTTGCCCTATGGTTAATCCTCCCATGCTTGGAGGTACCCATGGCAGAGGTGGTGCCAAACTTCGGCCTTTACAACTGCCGTCGATATCTTTTTGACTTGCGCGTCAATTATCTGTCTGCCGTTAGAATAATACACATCTCAGGAAGAAGGTTAGCAGACTCAGCAATTGACGCATCATTTAATCACTTCACACTTCCCCCGCCGTTTGATTCGCAATGCTACAGAGTGTCGTAGAGGCGAGCATCTTCAGCCATATCGCTGTAGACATCGGCTTTCTGAATTGTAAGCTGAATACTGTCAGTGTCTGTATACAGCAGGTGTTCCTTGTCATCGTAACGCGCCTTGATATGGGTTGTAGTAAAGGTAGTACAGAAGAACTGTACTATCCTGTAATGTGTCCAAGTTTCAGCATGACAGTTTCAGCATGGGTAGTCTTCGCATTCTCTTCTGAGCTCTGTCTTATGTATACACAGTACTTACGAACAGTTTTCCATGCACAGCTACTCCATAATTAGCGTCAGTGACATTTATTCATGCGTCTAAACACCGTGTTAACCAAACCGGGGATTAAAACAATAGCCAAACATGATAACAAATTATTCTCAGTTCGTTAAGTTGATAATTAAAAACTGCACACGTTGAGCCGGTCTCATGACAGTGGGAGGATTTGCCGGCCTAACGACATATTTTCCTACTTGATGTATGCTCTATTACCCTCTTTTTTGCTATTCGTTTCGTTCTGTCTGGCGAGACAACGGTAGTGTGGTGGTATAGCGTGACAAAAAAAAAAAAAAAAACAGCTCGTGTTACATCTATCGCCATATCTGTAAACAGTTTGTTTGTTTTGGTGGACTCTCAGCACAAATATTACAGTTTATAATCGCCTCTTTTCGATCCATCGTTTTGGTATTGCAACAAATTTAAGAGTATTATTGAATTTTAGGGTTTTCCAACGGAATGTGAACTGTTTCTTAGTCACGATATGGTATTTTGGATAATAATAAGATATATACCATAATGTCCTACCCAGTCACATTATCCTGACACTAGGCCAACCAGTCCTAACACTAACCTCGTAGTGCTGAGCGCCAAGTGGGGCAGCTGTTAGTACCAGTTCGGTAAGTCTTTGGTATGACTCGGATATTACCATTTCTGTAAGACTTTGGTATGACTCAGATCGAACCCACGACCTCTCGCATCGGAGGCGGACGCTTTAACCACTAAGCTCAATTTGATATATAATCAAACTGATATTTTTTATAGATAGGTATGTGTACTCTTTTGTATACCGAGGCCTAATGTACCGAAATAGATCATATTTCCTTTTTCACAATATCTGATTCTATTGAGATTGTTCAAGACAGGCGTAATATAAATAAATTAGATCGTGATGCCGATGGGAAAATTTATTTGTATATTAATGATGTATTCACATCACGGCCGCCTCTCCGATTTAATACATATTATCGTTGACATTCTTGACTCATATCAGAGATAAAAAGAGACCAAACCTTTAAAAGTATTTCAGATAATTAGATCCTGCCTAACCTAGATTTCTTCCTGTTGGGCTCTTTTCGCAATATTTATTTTTTCTTTCTGCTTCCCAAAAAGCCGTCCATGACTAGCAAGTGGAATCGCTATCATGTGTGTGTGTGTGTGTGTGTGTGTGTGTGTGTGTGTGTGTGTGTTGGAGGGAGACTTGCACTAAATATAAGAAACTATATTTTAAGTTTCATAATTTGACAAGGACAACTAATAATTTTCACAATCAACCAACTTAAACAGGAACATAACAAATAATGGTTATTTAACAATTAAATAATTTAAACAGTAAAATAACAATGTTATTGATTCTAACAACATAAACTGCATTTATAAAAGACAAATTACCACTAATCAATGATATTGTGACATTACACTGCAGTTTATTATACATAATGAACTAGTAACGATGCAAACTACAGTACAGACATATCTACATAATTAAATCTGATGGTATTTTGACACTATAGACTTTAAACACTGGAAAATAGAAATAATACAAAACTGAAAACGAAACAAATACAAATTAGTCTCGACAAGTCACTTTTCCCAACTCTAATTTTCTTGATAAATAGTTAGAAAAAAATACAAATAAATTCTACAGCACTGCATACATACACATACGCACGTACGAACGTACGTTTGTACTTTCGTACATACATACATACATACCTACACCCATGCATACATACATACATACATACATACATACATACATACATACATACATACATACATACATACATACATACATACATACATGCATGCATGCATGCATGCATACATACATACATACATACATACATACATACATACATACATACATACATACATACATACATACAAGTTGTTGTCAAGTAGACTAGCATAATAAGCCCATGTGCGTGTTATAGCAGATTTTATCAACAGAATATTTTTTCTAATGACTCAAGTGCAACACGACTAATTGCTCCGTGATAAAATACTTTTATGTGATTCAAGTTAGCATGGGAGGTTTCCTTTTAAATGTCGTCGTAACTCCTGTGTTAGGTAAGCGATACTTCACAATTCAGGTAAAGGCAGGTCTTACTGTATTACAAACGATATTATCTCATATGTATAGGATCATGTAATCGTCAATAAATATTGTTTTCTAGTTTCACATTGCGTGACAAACATGCATACAAACAAAGACCAAATTTTGAATAAGATCTAATTACGAGTTTTGTGCTGTTTCATGTTTAAAAAGCCGTCACAATTATAAACACTCGAAATGTTGCACAAAGAATTAAATCAAAGTATTACTTTTAAAACAATTCGTCCTCACACTTTGCAATTATGTTTGTCGACCGGTATGTCCTTCAAAGCCTACGATTATATACGTATCTCGGAGTGTGCGTATTGTCTCTGACTTTCAACAACATACTTTTTTCAAATACAGTAACCCTCTCCTCCATGGAACCGGAGAGAGAGAGAGAGAGGTGATGGGGCTACTTTTGGTCAAACATCACATACCCATTAAGATGTAGCTGGTGTGGCTTTCTTGGTGAGACATGTACAATCTTTGCATATGTTTGGTTGAGTTTGTTTAGCAGTGTTTTATACCTGGAATCACTAAACTTGGTGGCTAAATGCAACTTTTGAGAACTACACATTTATGACAAATTAGGTCACTGTAACATATATTTCATGATTCACAACATTACTTTCTATTGTGCGCTTTAAGATTACTTCTCATGCATCTGCATTCACATTTTAGTTGCTCTGGATAAGCATTTAGCTCATGACCACAGAGGTTGTTCTGTCCTGTATACATAATAATGTATCTGGAGTCACGAAAATTGGTGAGGGAATGCATCTTGATGAGTACATACACCCTCATTTTAAAAGTAGGTCACTGTGAGCAATATTTCATGTATGCATATATATATATATATATATATATATATATATATATATATATATATATATATATATATATATATATATATATATATATATATATATATATATATATATATATATATATATATATATATATTGTATGACTAACTACCCTCGACATGTTAATCGTGTGCTGTAAATATTAATGATTACTGATAATAGGAATTTGATGAGTAGAAAAGGCTTTCAGATCATTTCGAGTCTATTATATTGATATTCATCGTATGCATTTTATGCATTTTATGAGCTATCACGGTATATATACACACACACATATATATATATATATATATATATATATATATATATATATATATATATATATATATATATATATATATATATATATATATATATATATATATATATATATATATATATATATATATATATATATATATGTGTGTGTGTGTGTGTGTGTGTGTGGTTCAACAGAACGTCAGCACAATACTGGCTATACAGTGCCTATTATAGTTAAAGTTAAAAAACTGTTAAAATAAAAGAAATGCAATACAGCAGGTATTTTCCATCAATGGATTTAAAGGTAATAATCGTTTCGCCAATCCTTAAAATACAAAAAAATATATGTTTGTATATCAATAAGTTGTCAGCAAATTAATGAAAAGAAATAAAATTGCTAGTAATTGAAACTCACAATATGTTAGCACGAAGAAATGTTGCTGCTAATCTGTTCTGAATTTCAGACAATGTTATTAAGCCTTTGACTTCTACGACACGGTCTTATTATGAAATAAAACAAAAATACACCGAAATGGCAAGTTTATGGATTATTACGAAAAAGAACTGCAGCGATACCATTTCTAACATTTGAATGATATCTACTCTAAACATTGCAGAAATTAGAAAAATGGACGTTCTTGACTAAAATGATAATGAACATGAAACAACTTTCTCATCCTAGATTTTGCAGATGAAGAAAGTTTTATCAGAGTTCCCGATCACAGAAGATAATTACACAAACATTTTAGTTGAAAGTTTTAACTCTTTCCGTATGAAATATTCGCCTCCAATTTATCCGAATATTACTAGAGAGACGGTAATTTATTGTAGCATTTGGCAATAATAAAAATTAAAGTCTCTCAAGGTCAATCCCATAATGCCAAAAGATATGAGTATCATCACTCTTTCAGTATTAGTATTTGACTGAATCTTCATGTGTGTGTATAATATACAGTCATTGTATCATTGATTAGAGTAATTAAGTAATTGTGACATAAGAAATTAACAAAAGTAGAAGACAATTGGGTAAATGTACATGGCCTTAACGTAATGTTTCCTATTCCCAGCTTTAGACTGTACCTGGTGTCCCGATCTTTTATTGTCATGGGTGAAGAACTTTGACATAACATGAAACTGTATACAACTCGACCTTGTAAAGGTTGATTTATTTTCGTGGTATCAATTTTCGTGTGTACTGAATACTTTTGGCTTGCGAAAGGAATCATATTATTTTCATATTTTCGAGTCTAAACGATTTTTAATCTTTGTTCAAGCCAGTAATGTGAAAGATTTGCCGTAACAACTAGTACTGAATCAGTAGTAAGTGAAGAAAATAGTTAAAAATCCACTGGTATCTTCGAAACTATCAACGGTGAACCGGGAATGAAGATGCGGTATCTGTCAGTGATCTCAGAGTTACTGATAATGTTGTTACAGATAGTATGCATGGTAGTACTAATCTACTTTTGGAACTGAACTAGCGTGTTTATCTATGTAAGATATGCACAATACATGAAACACTGTTTTAATTATATATAATTAAACGCCATAGTTAAGCTAATGGTCATTTGAATACAGCAAACTTATATCCTTATATATATATATATATATATATATATATATATATATATATATATATATATATATATATATAGTTGTGAGCTGTACTTTAAGATAACATTTGTCAACATGTAGACTTAACCTTTTAACCTGAGAAAGTTGTCGAAACGAATTTACGACCCACATATTGGTTTTCTTATTGTGTTCTTGTCCTTGTAAACCTATCTTCAGTCCTTGCTATTTAATATCTACCATAATTTAATACGGGAAGGACGTCGGATCTCGCGAGACCTAATAGGTCAGCATAATCCGATGTTGACCCGATATAGAAGCATTACTGATGATTAGTTTATTATATGCCTTAAACGATTATTTTATACGAAACAGACAACCTTAATTTTGTTGATGTTACTATTTTATGTTGTTTCAATAGATCTGTTCTCATTATGCCTTTTGCCCAAATATAGCGTAGCTGTAATAGTCCTTAAAGGGAGACTATTCGTGACAGAGGAATACAAATCTGTCTCTGATGCGTATCTGTTAATAGGCTTCAGATCAGTCTTGGAAAATGAGTCCTTTATCGTTAGAAGTATTATGATAAATATAAAATATTTTTTTTTAAAAGAAAGAAAATAATTGTTGAACTATACCTCATACTTGGGTAAGTTGTGCTAAATGTCTCAAATATTTGTAAAAACTGATGGTTTGAAAACCGTGTTACACTTGGTTAGGAACAGCTAATTTTTTGGAAATGAACGTTCAGTAAAAAACAAGGATTAAAGTACAGTAGAAATATATTGAATTACCCTTAATGGATAATTCTTTCAACCTTATTTATGAGAACATATTGTAGATCTCTTAAGAATTTGGAGAAATTTTCAACTTTTTCTTGAAGAAGATAACTGAGTTTGAATTGAGCAATATATAAACTAAAGAGATAGATTCATTGGTGTTTCCATCTCTGCCGCTAATAAAAATCAAATCCCTTATAAACATTTCAAAAGCAAGATAATGTAAAACCTACATTTGATGAGAAATATAAAATAATTTAGTGACAGGCAGAGTTAGACGTACAATCCAAATTTGAGGAGAAACTGAAAAATTTAGATCAATCTGGGCCTCATGAAAGTTTTTCAAGACATCCTAGCCTTAGCAATCAGCCGTGAAATTCTTGCCCTGTCGTTCATTCCGAACTAATGACTCTTTCACCTGAAAGTGTGTTTTTGATTTTGTTTTTGGTTGTTTTTGTTTTTGTTCGTTGTTGTTAATTACGACTTCTGGTTTCATTGCCAATAACAAGCTCTATGTAATCAGGACTCAGTCATTTCTTTCAAAAGTATGTCTTCCCAATGACACCTTGTCCCAAAGGCCTTTTTCCAAACCCGGTACGGACTTTTGAGGTGGTAATGAAACGTACGGAGCCCATCACCTGTTTTTCCTACTTCTAAAAAGAAAGGACTTAATTATGCAAAGACATTGAAAACATCGTTAGAAACGGTATTGATTAAAAAGTAAAAAGCTATTCAATGTTACTTGATGAAACAACTTTACTACAAATATTAGGCATATAAGCGATATATGTCGCAGGAACGTTGACTCACCATCTACCTTCTGGACAAATTTTTATTCTACAACTATATATATATATATATATATATATATATATATATATATATATATATATATATATATATATATATATATATATATATATCGGTCGGGGCTTACAATCAGCGGGGACGGTATGCGATTACTGCAGCTGATATTTCCCATTTGTGATGTGTTTGGATGTTTGACCAACGGAAAACAATCAATATAGCATTAAGCAAATGTGCTAGAAGTATCATATTTCGACTGACATACATTGATTTATTTCCAAATATGCAATTGTTGTACGTATGCATGTGTGTGAGGGTAGTTTTATATGTGTTTACAGTATATGTATATACAGCTTATGTATGTAGGTGCAATGTATGCATGTATATAAAGTGTATGCATGTAAGTAAGCAGGTATACACATAATGAAGAAAAACAATTGTCCTTTTCACTAAAGCTTCAGATTTTAATCTGAATACATTTTAAACACATCCTTTAAAGTGAAAAATGGGAGACGCATATGTGAAGAAAACCTTTCTGTTTCAACAAAAAAATATTTGAAGATCATATAAGAAATCAACTCTCTGGCGAAATAATTAGACTTTTGTTTAGACTGGCCGACGATAACAACCATAGATAAAATAAAACGAAATGGCAGACGGAAGAAGAAATGTATTATTTGTTGAATTTTCATAATGATTATATATTATTATTTGTATTGTGTGGAAGACCTTGTCCTAAGCCAAGGTCATAGTGTACCTGACCAGATATATTTATGTTGTAAGCAACAGAATGCAGAGCAAAATCTTTTTCTGCTGGTGTGGATGAAACATTCAGATCATTAATAATATTAACATATTTTGCATGAATTTAAGTTAAAAGATACAGTCTTAGTTCTGAACTTAGAGTCTTCTAGAATTAAAAATTCTATTAAGTGACAATATATTTCCAGAAAATGGCAATTCCGACCTAGGTCAAATGGAGGGTATATAATTTTGTTATCTAAAAATGACGCATTCTTGTCATAACATCCGAAGCCGAATCAATCTTATTTTTGTGTTCAGTTTCTCCTTTGGGTGAATTTATTTATTTAGAATATTATTCACAGGCATTACAAAGTGCTCAGTAATATTTTTGGACTGGAACATTAATTTGTAATTATTGTGAATTCAGACAAGGACACCTTTGGATAATATTATTGTGAGACAATAATGACTGTTAGCACGTCATAAAAATCAAGGACAATTGTATATTAGCAAGTTTGAGACTACATGCACATCAACTCGTTCAGTATTGAAATTCATTTGGAATACCATTGGAATTCAATTGGAATTTCATATATTTGGACTTGTGATTAAACTTTTAATACTATTTGGAATTTAATTTACAATACTGTAATTTTTCTTAAAAAAATGACTTTGTATTCTAAAAAAATAAATCATTGGATGATAAAAAACTTGATGATTTTCTCACTTTTCTTTTATATAGTTTAAAACCATAGAGTTGAAACAGTACTGATACGGTAATTGATCCTCTTGGGAGAACCCTCACGTAAGTGTTTGTTTTTATATGCAAGGCAAATGGCAAATATGTTTCTGAATAGATCATATTATCTTCAGAGGTCGGAACAAGAGGACTATCATTATCAGCGAAATAAAATGTTCTCATTGAATGCTTATTTCTTGTAAATATTTTGAAAGTGAAATGTCGCAAACAATGTCTTTATTTCCTTCCACTCAAATCTATGAAAGGTGTACACACAAACACACACATTTTTTACATCTGTATTATGTGCTTAACTTTATCTATAATTGTATGCTGTTGTTAAAGCAATTGGTTATTTAAAAAAAATAAATGTTTAGTTAACTTACTTTTGTCCATGATTGTTGGTTGTACTTTAAGAGAATATTTGTAAACATGTCGACAAATAAAGGTCTAGAAACTAACGTACGATCCACATCCTGATTACCTTAATGTGTCTTAGGTACGTATATAAAGTTCTGATTAAAAAATACTGGTTCATATCTTAATATGAGTCTTTGAGAGTCTATCATCAGAGGTTTTAGTTGTGTTCTGTTATAGTTTGACATGAATTATTGGTCTAAATTATTCATTCGATTTGCAAAGTGCTCATGAACGTTTGGATATGAACACTGTGGCTCCATTCTTGACAGTGAGGAATTTCAACATATATCAAATGCGCATCTGATAATAGGTTTCAAAAAGGTCTTGGGAAATGTAGCCTTTATCGTTAGCTTCATTATGGTAGGTATATAATACATTAGACAAAATGTTACAGGTCAGCCGTAAGAAATGTAACCTTGATCGTTATTGATGTTGTTATAGGTATGTAATATATTTTAACAAAATGTTCAAAGTCAGCTGTAAGAATTGTAACCTGGATCGTTAGTTGTATAGTGATAAGTATATAATACATTTGAAAATATTTTCCAGGTCAGCAGTAGGTGTTATTATAAGTATATAATACATTTGATGAATGTTTTCAGGTCAGCCATGGGAAATGTAGACTTCATCGTTTGTTTATTATGATTTGTATATAATAACATATTTAAGGGAATACTAACAATTGTATTATATATCGCACTTGCGAACGTTTCGCTAAACGTTTGAACTGCTTTGCAAAAGGTGAGGTTTTGAAAAATCTGTTACATTTGGTCAGTAAAAGTAATTTAAAAAAAAAATAAACATTCAGTTGCATCAGTGATAAATAAACAGTAAATTCTCATATTATATGAGCAAATATTGAAGATTTTCCATGAACTAGAGAAATTCCAACTTTTTCTTTAAAAAGAAATGGAGTTCAGTTGTATAATGTAACTAGAGATACGTTTCCCCCGAGCTTTTACCTCCTCCGCTAACAAGTATGAAATCCTTTCTAAACGTATCGAAAGCAAGATAAACTAAAAGTCTACATTTGATCAGAAATGTAAAACAATTTAGTGTCAGGCAGTGCTAGACTTACAACAAATAACTGAGGAGAAATTAAGAAAATTGATGCAACCAAGACCCAAGACCTGATGAAAATTTGGAGTCACGGATTTATGACCGATATATATATATATATATATATATATATATATATATATATATATATATATATATATATATATATATATATATATATGTATGTATATATATATATATATATATGTATGTATGTATGTATGTATGTATGTATGTATGTATGTATGTATGTATGTATGTATGTATGTATGTATGCATGCATGCATGCATGTATGTATGTATGTATGCATGCATGCATGCATGCATGCATGCATGCATGCATGCATGCATGTATGTATGTATGTATGCATGCATGCATGCATGCATGTATGTATGTATGTATGCATGTACGTACGTATGTATGTATGTATGTATGTATGTATGTATGTATGTATGTATGTATGTATGTATGTATGTATGTATGTATGTATGTATGTATGTATGTATGTATGCATGTACGTACGTATGTATGTATGTATGTATGTATGTATGTATGTATGTATGTATGTATGTATGTATGTATGTATGTATGTATGTATGTATGTATGTATGTATGTATGTATGTATGTAAAGTAGCTTCCCTTTACATTTAAGCACATCACCGACAACCAGGACTTATATTGCTTTCTCTCAGATTCTTAATTTGCTTGATGTATGCTTAAAAAATATCATGACAGATTTTTCATTGAAGTGAGCCCTTGTCTTTTAAATTTTCTCTAGACACAGATTTTAACATTTAAGGGAATCCTGAAAATTTTCTATCAATTATAAACAAATGTCCCTAAGAGCTACAATTTTCACGTTAATTGTAGTGTTAAAAGATAATTTATTACAGAAAGGTAGTTAATTGTTTCCTCGCCGTTGGTAAAGACTTCCCTAATCATCTTGATTATGTTAATCTAGGTTTTAGTTTGGTGGACTGGTCATCGAGTTTCACATTGTTATGTCGGTAGGATTGCAAACACTTTATTTTTGGGCCTCTGGGAGCTCTTTACCTATCACTGTCATCTCATATATGCCCGTATTGGTTTGAGTCTCGGGCTAGGCCAATGTTGTTGGTGGTGGTGGCGTTGGTGGGAAGCTGCCAGTAGCTTCCCATGGGTCAGTGGTACTTAAGGGAGTTTCCCCGAGTCCGTCCTTCACGAGTTATACTGTCTGCCATGTATACTGCACTGAAAAATGGTGCTAACCCCAAAATAACAACGACTTTACTTTCTTGACCTCAAAACCCACTCCATGACATTATATATATATATATATATATATATATATATATATATATATATATATATATATATATATATATATATATATATATATATTGCGAATGTAGGAAAGTAGATGTAGGTAAGGAGAAAGATATTATGGAGGGCAAGTAGGTAGATAAATGGAGTGGTAGATATAATAATGGATAAATAAATAAAATTATCAATTTAGCACGGTCCGTTCTAGTGTTTATGAGCCACTAGTCACCAAAACCTTCCGTCCTTCTGCCATGTCCACCCCGCTTCCTAAACCAACCAACCTAGGTCTAATGGTTTGGCAGAATTTCTCATGTGCACATGGTATTTAAATGAATTAAGAGTAATTTAAACAAAATGGAAGGAGTTATGTACTAATGCACGATGACAAACGGTCGGTAACCTTGAACCAAATGAGTGATACATAGAGAAGTTTGAACTTTATTATTGATCTAAATTTACTGATTGTAGACAACTATATGATAACATGAGACAAGAATTGTATCCTATATCATTTATCAAAACCTGTGGATGTTGTACGCCATGGTACAAAATCAATTCTAAAGTTATTTTTAATCAGAGACGATCGATAGGTAAACAGCTCATATGATATTATCTCAGAGCTATATATGACGCTGCAGATTAAAAACAATTCCGTCCGTATAATGACATAAGGACAATGCCGTTGCGGAAGATTTAGTTACACAGACTGCATAAGTCATAGTATTAGAAACTGCAGAAAGCGCAGTTATAAAAAGAAAATGTTTCATTGACGTAGGTCATGACATTTAAGATTGAAACATATATTCTTCGTACAACAGCGGATTGTCACCAAGAAGCAGATGATTATTCAGAAATTTTGCAACTTTACGTTTTACTCGCCAAGACTGAGGTAAGAATTGATTAGAAATATATATATATATATATATATATATATATATATATATATATATATATATATATATATATATATATATATATATATAAACTCAAGGAACTGACAACAGCGCAAAACTAGTTTCTAACTACTCTGAGCGCTTTTGATTCTAAATGAGTATTTTCCAAAGGCAAATGCAAAACAGAGACAAGACAAACAACACCCATACCAGGACACTCTTTGAGGTTAAAAAATGTACCTGGCTTTTCTACACGAATATACCTGAAAGTAATTTCATGTTTGAATTAGTTTACTCCCACTTGATGCTGATGCTGAAAAATGTCTCTAGTGACCTAAAATCGATGAGATTTATCGCCATCTGTTATTGTTTTAAATTTATGTAACCGTAAATTATATCATCGATATTTCGTTGCTATGGTAGTAATTCAAGGTTATTTGGTGACTAAAAAGCAAATCATAAAAATTATTTAAAAGTAAATGTGCCGGATGCAAATCAAAATGATTTTATTCGTGCGTGGCTGTCTTTTTCTAGTCGTCTTGATTTAAACCGCTTGGTTTCAGAGTTCTAAGGCAGTGTATCCAGTACGATTACTTTTTTCTTGGTTTCAAAACTTCAGTTGGGTTTGCGAGGTATTGGAATAAAGTGTTATATCACCTAAAGTATGGCCACGGGAGGAGAACTGTCCTGCGACTGGACTTCTGTACAGCTTCTTTGTTATTCAGTTCGATCTGTGAAGGTTGATCATTTTGTCTAGTTATAAATTTTCTCAAATGTATTGAAGGCTACAAATCTTAAATGTGATGAAATAAATTAATTCTTTTTTGAACGTTTTGTTTGGAACACGTGTGTTCAGTTTTCTCAAGTCACTGTGCTAGAAAATGTTCTGGTCTCCGCCTATTATGGCCACAAGGGTCTGATGTACTAAGGCGGTCTTGCTTAGTAATTGACGTTAGCTTTGCTCTGACTTGGATGTCTTTAAAGTTTTTTGTCTCAGGTAGGGTGCTACAAATTAATTTGGGAAGACTAACTTTATTGGTCAACTAGACCTCCGTCAATGCAAAATGGAAACTTGGTAGACGACGGACGATGAGTGATTGCATAGCAGCTACTAAAACAGCTACAACTATTTCTCCAGAAGAGAATTAGATTAACATGGATTAAGATGATTTTCTCTCTTGTTCGCAAGAATGTGTACCGACACCAGTATTTTCACCGCCTTTTCCTTTCTTACCTTGCGTAGATGGTTTTAGACATAGAGAGGAACTAAAGAAATTTTATAACAACAGAAAGAAGCAGAGCAAGCCTTTGTCATTCAACAGCAACATCAAGAAGATGAAAAACAAAACAAGACGGAGAGCAAAAGAGAATGTGTGAAGATGAGAATGAGGATGGTGAATTCAAACGTTGACGGTGATACTAAGAATTTTGGCAGAGTTAAGATAAATGAGACAAATGTGTCAGATTTCTTTAACCAAGAGAAAAAGATCTTCCTGTGCCAAACATTCTAAATCAGCTATCGCTACCTCTACAATTGCTACCACTGATGGACCATCATCAGCTACAACTACCAAATCATCCACACTAGCACGTGATAATACTTGGCAACGGCAGTGGTATAAGGTAGCTAAAACTCATCCTGTCTTGACCCTGAGTATGTTAAAAAGAACATCTAAAGTAAAGGTTATTTTCTGGGTCACCCAACACTCTAGAAAAGAGATAATACTAAAATATTGCCAAATCAAGCAAAACTAAATCCCTTTTCTTATGATGTTTGAATGATGTACGTATGTAAGTGCGTGCTTGTACGTCCATGTTATAAAAGTCAAGAACAAGAGTCATTTAAATTTGCTTTGGTATATTCTCTTCATTAGAAAATTTAGTATAGAAAAGATGATGGATTACTGCTCCTCGAGATAACATTCAAGATACTTTATGTATCTATCAGAAGAAAGGACATTTGGCTCAATGATACCCGCAACGTCAAAGTAAAGGAATGATATTAGGAAAGAGGGACAGAAATCAAGATGCATGTTATCATTGTCAAAAAGTACACTGGTCTTCAGAGAGATGTAATAAAAGAGAAACAACCGAAGAAACAAGAGGAGAAAGAGAAGAGGTCTTACGAAAACGAAGAACTCGTACCCATGTAGAAAGACAAGAAAGGTAGGCGAGAAGAAAGTCACGCTGAGGAAGAACAAGTGCCTTCGGAGAAATTCAAGTTGTAAAAGAGAGTTTAAAGAAGACAAAAATGGATTTTTGGTGATGTGTTAAGAAATTTCATTGTGATTTGCAAACCAATATATGAAGTTAGAACGTCCACTAAACTAAATATTGATACTTGGGATTTTGAAAAATCATTTTCCACACTTTTTCGCAATGAATCTTCTTGACTTTTGTTATCAAATTTCATATATTATAGAAGAACAAATTCAATTTTATGGATGGAACAAAATTGGAATATATCTCTCGAACTATCTATTTGGGCATGGACCATACATTCAGTACGCTATCCTCTTATGGTATAAGTTCCTGATATATATATATATATATATATATATATATATATATATATGTATATATATATATATCTATATATATATATATGTATATATTTATCTATATATATATTTATATATATATCTATATATATATGTATATTTTTATATATATTTATGTATATATATATATATATATATATATATATATATATATATATATATATATATATATATATATAATCAGTTTAATCCAAATATAGAGATTTAAAAGAATATTATTATTTTGTCTAAATGTCTGTTATGTTTGTGGCTGTTTCTTTCATTTAGTAGTGTAATATTTTCTAAAGTTTGTTTCTTTATCTAGCTTGGGGGTGTGAGGAATGGAACAAGAGCTGAATAGAATTGAAAACCTAGTGTAACTCCGTAATGGATTCCCTTCCCTGTCGATGACTTCCGTGATGTTGTTGTCCTTCTTGTGCTTTCTTCATAACTATGAATTCTTTCCTGGTGTGTTGTAGTACTGATTTCATACTATAACATTGTCTTAAATCGTATGATTTTATTCAGTTAAGTTTTAAAATGAAAATGTCAGTCTTAACGACACTGCGGGCTTCATACACGGTTCAGTGGTCAACATCGTTCAATATAAGTCCAAAAGCTGACGAAGTTAAAAAAAATTGAAAATTGTTTACAAATTTTCTTTAATGAGCAATGTAATGTGCTTTCTTCTGGGCATGGCGAGTTTTCTTGTCACAGCGTCTTTTCATTAATTTAACCTCTTGAGAAGATTTTCTGGGGATCAGCTGTACCCGTTTTAAGACATAATAGACTGTCACATCGAATCCTTGTATATTATCCTTTAATACCAGTGTAACTGTCATTTCTAAAGACCTTTTATTTCAAACGGTATGAGTCATGAATGACAGAAAGTTGATAAGAACCAATCCATGTTTGAAGTGAGATTGAACGTTATCATTCAGGTCTGACGTATTTTTTATCAAATGGCATGTAATAAATCAACGACATACAAATATGTTGCCAATAGGAACATGTAGATGTTTACTATTCATTAATGAAGAAAAGATAATGATTATTTTGTCTACTGGATTTTATTTTATTTTTAAAATTCAGTTTAGGTTTGTTTGAACTGATAAACAGACAGCACTAGAAATATTGTATATATTTGCTGACCTTCATTCAGAAATCAGAGTTTGGAGTAAACAACGTTTTTACCTAAGAACCATTGATTTTAGCTAAGGTCATACATATCGTACGTGCTAATCAGCATGTGTTTTTTATTGTACATGGAAAATGATCACGTGACCCTTACAAAATTCCTGGACAAAGACATTTATTGAAAATTATTCGGAATTCCAAACTGGAATGTTATTCCTTGTGATTCAGCAAGGAACTGTTGACACGGCAATACTTTAAAGGTTATCGAAGACGTCATTTCCTTACATATCGAGTTTTATCGGGATTCAAAATATGCTTTATTTACGACGTATTATTTCTAGGACATATTTTGTAATACTTAGTTTAATTTTTGAGTTGATTCGTAAACTCTGTCTTTTTTCCCTCTTTTTTGCCCTGTTTTTTATTGGAAAAAAATTATTTTGTTTAGTGTTACAAAAATCCTGTTTTCTTCACTCTTTTCTTGTTACATTTGTACCAGCCTAGATGACACGTAGCAAGAAAATTGGTTGTTCGTTCTTCGGATATATAAAGTTTGGCTCAAATATTTGAAAAAAATGTTTTTGAAATTTTATTTCTCTAGTTTTCAGAAATTTCAAATCCCAAGCATTATGTATTATTTTAAATTTTGCTGAAATCTTTAGCGAAAGAAACATGCTTTCTTACAATGTCATCAAAAGTGGAGATCTTTCTTTCAAATCCTACCAAGGAGAAGTTGGATTGTTTGAAAAAAGATGAATTGCTTAAACTTGCCAGAAAATATGATCTTTCTCAGTTAAACGCTTCTTTAACGAAGCAAGAAATAAAAAGATTTTGGTTCAGTATTTGGAAGTAAAGAATCTTTTGGATAAAAGGGTTTTGATTTCAATCAGTAAGACTGTATCAGATCGACATAAACGTCAGAAAGCTGGAACGTCTGAATGAAGAGAAACAAATGCAGTTACAATTTGAGAAAGATGAGAGAAAGAGAACGAAAGAGGAGAAACAAATACCAATGCAATTATATAAGGAAGAAAGAGAGAAGGATAGACAAATACAGTTGCAAAAAGAACAAATGCAGTTACGAAAAGAATACATATATTTAAACAAAGAAGAGAAACAGATGTAAATGCAATTAAAAAAATCGGAGAGAGAGAGAGAGAGAGAGAGAGAGAGAGAGAGAGAGAGAGAGAGAGAGAGAGAGAGAGAGAGAGAGAGAGAGATGTAAATGTAAATGCAAGGAGAGAAGGAAGAGAGGGAATATCTATTTAGAATAAAAGAAATGGAGCCGAGAAGTGAAATGCACTTTCCCACTTCATACACAAATTCAAGTTTTGATCTTATTAAAAATGTTAGGTGCTTTAAACCCTTGAAGTACAAAGGTTTTGTGGTTGTGACCAGTTTGAGTAGAAATTTAAATTTTTATGATTAATGATTCATTTCCCTGGAGAAATATACATTTAAGTGCTCCTTACAAAATTCATAGACAAAAGCATTTATTGAAAATTATTCGGAATTCCAAACTAGAATATTATTCTTTTTGTTTCAACAAGGAACTGTTGACACGGCAACGCTTTAAAGGTTATCAAAGACACTATCGCATACCATGTTGAATTTCTTTGGGATTCCAAATGTGATTCACTTAGATCTTTTTATTGCTAAGACTTATGTTAATGAATTCTTGGATTAGTTTTAGATTTGACTCGTGACCTGTAAGTCATTTTTCTGATTTTTATCTTGCTTTTTTGGGGGAAAGAAATTATTTTGTTAAATTTACAAAAGCATGTTGCTTTCACTCTTTTCATGTTACTTTTGTAAAAGCCTAGGCACGTAACTATTATATAAGTTTTTACATGAGTATGAGGAATTTATTCCCATGATAGATTTAATGTTTCTGATACAATAAACCTCATAATATACTACTTAATATCGTCGTTTTACCGACGGATTATGTGGCTGTAGAACAAAAAGGTAAGAAATGAGAACTTTCATGTAATTAAATTATCTCTTCCATAATATTATGGAATTATTGCACATGCTGAAGAAAAATTTTATATATTTATTTTTAAAAAATATTAAATATGATTATATCAGGATGAACTTATAGACAGACAGACAATAGTTGAACATTTAAAATGTTACTGTTTGTAGCAAATATCTCGTTACCGCATTTTCATCCATTAGCAAAGAGGATAATGTATCTTCTTACCTCTTGTTCTTGCGAGAAACACAACGGTTATATCTCGGAAACGGTCGCCACTAGCCAGTTTAGACAAGAAGATTTGCTAACCTCATCTTTGTCAATATCTCCTGTTAATGTTGACTCGAAGGTCTTGAGTAATGCCTCAGCAAGATTCTGAAATATATGTTGTTTGTATTGTTATTTACATTCATGCTTTGATGGCATCTTGTAAACATTAAGGAAAAATAGTTTCATTATCTATCGAAAGCGAAACATTTTCGTTATTTCGAAAAGAATGTTTGAAAAACAACGAAATATACAATTTCGTTATTTCAGTAAGATTATTTCAAAATAACAAAAACAGTTTCATTGCTTTTGAAAGACAACGAAGCTATATTGTCTTTTACTGTCAGTAACAGTCACTCAAAAGTAAGAGAACTATATATATATATATATATATATATATATATATATATATATATATATAAGAGCTGATGTAAACTTTTTACGTATGTAGTGTAAAAGTAATAATCCCAGTAACAAGACAATTCTAATTTGTTTACAAGTTTGGATGGGATAAAGGTGTGTTCAAAAAGGAATTAAAGCATGAAATACATTCTAATTTTGTACTGATCACAACAGATGGAGAAAGAAAAGTAAATATAATAGATTTACATTGCAATAACAGAAGGAATTGATAGATGAAATTGAAAGAAAATAATAAGTCGATTGTCACTAATTTTAAAATTAGGCCGAATAATTAAATTAAAAGGAAATTGAAAGAAAATAATAAGTCGATTGTCACTAATTTTAAAATTAGGCCGAATAATTAAATTAAAAGGACTTCACGCTGGTATACAAGATTGTGAATAACATAAAGGGCATTTAAAATCACAAAGTCTTTGATGCGATAATCAGTCTACTGGATGTACTACATTCTGACTGATAGTAATGGTTTGACAAATGATGGAGACAAACATGTCTTTAAACTGAATAAAGTATTAGACCATCTGTGATTTGTATTTTGGGTGCAAACGTACAATATGAAACATCTATTTCACAGTATGTTTAAACATTATTAGATATGGTTAAAGAGCTAACTTCACTATCAATTATATTAGATCGCGGTTACAAAACGCATAAAAAAATCATGGTATTATTCCATTAATAAGTAACAGATTCCAAATTGAACACAGACTGTGCTGGTGACGGTATAAGTTTGTTGCCGAGTGACAGTGATAAAAATGAGTTGCATCGTTAGATACAAGAACAATTTATAGAAAATAGAGACTTCGTTGAAAACTCAACATCAATACGCCATTTCCAAAGACAGATAAACAATCATTTTCAGTACGATATGAAATTGATATTGACAAAAAAAGGAGACAAATTAGGTAGAAATTATATAATGTACAGGAATTACTATGATGACAATATTGCTACTTTGGGGTCTTAGGTATCATGCACATGGCAATTTAGAAAAACAACATAGACACAATGCAAATCTCAGAGAGCTGAACATGTCTGATCACTACCCCCCAACGAATCATTTACATTAATGCTAATGGTTTCATAAGCCAAACTGACACTTGAAGTAAGTTGATTCTTTTGAAGAAATACCCCACGTTAGTTACATATTTAATTTAATTATGATTGTGTATGTATGTATGTATGTATGTATGTATGTATGTATGTATGTATGTATGTATGTATGTATGTATGTATGTATGTATGTATGTATGTATGTATGTATGTATGTATGTATGTATGTATGTATGTATGTATGTATGTATGTATGTATGTATGTATGTATGTATGTATGTAAGTGTGCATGTATGTATGTGTGCATGTACATATGTACTTATGTCTCTATGTCTGTCTGTATGTATACATGTATGCCTGTGTTTTTGTATGTATATATGTATAATTATCTGCATCTCTTATGTCAATATATCTGTCTGTATGTATAATTGTATTTATGTCTGTATGTCTTTTTTGAGCGAATGCATGAATGCATGTATGTATATATATATATATATATATATATATATATATATATATATATATATTATATATATATATATATATATAATATATATATATATATATATATATATATATATATATATATATATATATATATATATATATATATATATATATATATATATATATATATATATATATATATATATATATATATATATATATATATATATATATATATGCATGTGGGTATATATGTAGGTAGGCAGGCTTACATTCATTGTTATTTTATTGTTATAAAGAAGCAGCTGCAATGATCAAGCATTTCTTATAGTGTACATGCAAAATCAGATGAAAATTAAAGTTGGCTTTGACAATGCGGTTGGCCAGGTAACTAACTAGATACCTTTGAGAGATGATGTGATCATTCCTGGGAATGTTCACCTCTAAACCAAAATAATGATTGCTGTGTTAATAGAAAATGTGTTTAACTCTCATTTGTAATGTTGATTACTTCACACCACCAATCCATTCTTTTTGCGAATGCGGAATTTGTCCATAAAAAGAAAAAAAAACCCTGTTTGAACTACCACTGTTACGTCGTTTTTTTGCAAGACAGTACGTTTACATAAATGGGTAAACAGGACTGAAAGGTAAGCGTGAACTTATTGCTCAGATCTGAAAATTTGCAAAGTTGTATTCTGCTATTTACCACTGGGGTTCTACATGTAAGTTGGTATTCAGATACGTTATTACCGGTTCTCATAAGCAGTGAATTGCATCCAATGACGTAACGATAAGAAACAGGGAAAACAGCTGCAGCGATGGGTTGAGCACTATATCGAGTTCTATGCAACGCTAAACATCGTTACCGACACCGCTCTGGACACCATTCCAGACCTGCGAGTCATGGAGGAACTAGACACACAGCCCACACTGGAAGAACTCAGAAAAGTCATCGACTACCTCACTTGTGGGAAGTCTCATGGGAGCGATGGTATCTGGCCTGAAGTCCTCAAGTGCTGGAAACCAACACTGCTCCAGCCCCTGCACAAACTACTCGGCCTCACCTGGGAATAAGGACACATTCTCCAGGACATGCGAGACGCCAACAACATCACTTTGTACTAAACTGCAACAAATACCGAGGCATCTCACAAATACCTGCTATACGGCAAGCTAGGAGAATGCACATGACTAACTGGACGGTAACGTCTGCGTTGCAAGGATGTCTGCAAGAAGGACATGAAGAAGAGCGGGAGAGCTGTTCTGACGACCGCTCCGTCTGGTGCCTTGCTCTCAGACAGAGCGCTTAGAAAGCTGAGGAAACGAGAAACATATGGCAGTCGAAACCCGATATGTATAACCTGAGATAACCAGGTTGAGACAAGAAACGCAAAGATCACATATCCACTGTTTTTGTATCTCAGATGGTTGGGAAATGTAGACAACATCTCTACATATATATATATATATATATATATATATATATATATATATATATATATATATATATATATATATATATATATATATATATATATATATATATATACAGATACAGCACTTTATATATATATATATATATATATATATATATATATATATATATATATATATATATATATATATATATATATATATATATATATATATATATATATATATATATATATATATATATATATATATATATATATATATATATATGACTGGCATGCCTATTACACACCCTTAAAACTTTATAAGCTCTCACATCAGAAACAAAGACGCAATTAAATCAATAATAACGTCAAATCTGTTATTTTATTATTTATGTTATGGCCTTAATCATTTGCATGTGTACGTGAAAAAAGGTCAGAGAGACACAGATGATGCGGATAAATCTATATATCGGATGGGTTAATGAGTTATTAGCTGTTTCATTGACACACACACATACACACACACACACACACACACACACATATATATATATATATATATATATATATATATATATATATATATATATATATATATATATATATATATATATATATATATAGTTTGAAATTTGCTTGCGGATTCCTTATATATAATAAATCCATTTTTCCAGACTAATTATCATCTACGACATCAAAGACTTTCACCAGTTTGGTCAGGAAGTTTTGATGTAAACACTGATGTGAATAATTTGTTAATCAGTGACACCGCTGTCCAATTACTGGTCACCATATATTTTATGCTGATAACGTTCAAGAAGATTATCTTTATGTCGTCTGCAGTATTCAACTCACTCAAGACATGCTCAGATATTTTCAATAAAGAGAGCACAAATATTGATTTCGTTGGAAAATTAGTCATTTTGCTTGATAGGAATTTGGTGCTCATGACACTGTAATTTTGATTCCTCAATAAGAGTGTACAAGAAGCAATACATTCACACGGTTGTTCGATGTTTAAAAAGTGAAATTTGCATGGAGATATTTCTAGTGTGCGACCAGATAGAAATCAATCAGCAAATTTGTCTTGGTGAATGTCGTATTGATAGGTTATAAGTTTGAGTGATAATTACATTAAAGGGCAAGATACCCAAACATGAATAGTGGAACAGGTTTTGACACATCAAAGGAAGTTGGTGAAACCAATTTGGACAAGCCAAGTGATGGAAACATTTCAGTTGCTGATGTAACACGTCTCGAACATCAGTCGGATAATACAGGTAGGATGGAACAAACGTGTGAAAATCACGAAAAAAACATAAATCGAGTGGAAGGTTCAAATTTTAAAGACAGACCAGAGGTCATCAAATTTCAGATTGCATGCTGTGGCGAGAATGTGGAAAAGATCAAGCCCGACACGCCGGAAAGAACCAATGAAAACGTATTGGAATCATTCAAACACCGCAATAGAAGTCTCACATTAGAATCATCATATTCTGAAGAGGCATTTAAGGTATCACCGATGAACGATTTAATGGATTTACAAAGTCCACCAAAATCAACATCAACATTTTTATGGTCTAGTGTTGTTAGCGGAGATTATATTATGAGAGGAAAACAAACGGAAAGTAGTCGAGTTATAAAACAAAGCGGTGAAATAATGTCTGATGTTTCCAGACAAAATGACAAAGTGAAACAGAGTTTGGCAAAGGAAGAATACATTACGATTGCAGGCATAACACAAATTAAGCACCAATCTCATTCTTCACACCAGGAGAAGAATACTTGTAATGACAGAGGTACAAACATAAGGGAAGAACATACTGACAAACAAGACTGCAATGAAAATGCAGCTGAAATTTTCGGAGATTCGTCTGATTCTGAATGGGAATATGAACCAATATTCTCAAAGACAAGGATAAAGTATAAAAAATATTCTGATTTTGACAAGGAAGAAGCAGATAGTAACGGAACTGAATTATTAAATGAGAGCGATGAAGAAATTTCCCTTTTTGAGAAAAGTCAACTTTTACACGACGACGAGACGACCGGCACTGAAATCGATGAATGTTTTGATTATCAAATAATTTTGAATGAAGGTCTTTACTTAAGTTCTGATTACAGAGACAAATTTAATGACAAGAACACAAGAGTGTTAGGCAGGGAACCATTTTACATGGAAGACTGTAGTGATTATGAAATGGAAAGCAAATTAAAAGCAAATCCAAACATGTACATGATATGTTCAATATACGTTGAAACTCCACACCATGCTTACTGTGTTCCGGTGAAATCCAATAAGAATACAAAGATTGAAATATCTGGGAGATCCAAAGCAGGCCAGTGTTTCACAGAAGATGAAGTTTTTGTGCAAATACTGAATGTAGATAAAGCCATACATGGTCTGGTGAAAACGTATGGTAAAGTTTTAAAACGTGTGAAGCAGCATCGTTACAGAGATGTACAACATCCTGTATTTGTTTGCATTCTTGATGATCAAGCGGGTAACCTCATGGTTCCATTGTGCAAAACCCTCCCTAAAATTCATATTCTAGATTCAAAGGTGAAAAGGAATTTTCCAAAACATAGAAACAACTATGTTGATATATATAAGTACAATACAGGGGATACTGAGCTTCATTTTAGAGAAACAAGATTCATTTCTGATAATTGCAGAGAAAAGTTTGTTTTTATCGTAGTTTTTTTAACGTGGAGCAGACGACACATTTACCCTCTTGGAGCAGTGATTGACGTTTTGTCAGCAGGGTCTAGAAGCATAAATACGAGTTTGAGAGTTCTTGATTCTATGTACAGTGTTCCCTATTTATACGGAAAACAGACAGTCGAACATGTACAGTGTATTCTATCAAAGTATGAGGAAAATCAACAAACCTTAATTGATGATCGAAGAGATAATCTAACAAATCTTCGCGTCTTTACGATTGACCCTGATCATGCAACAGCCTTAGACGATGCACTGAGCATTGAGACTCAAGAACAAGGCCATAGAGTAGGTGTTCACATCACGGATGTAACGATATTCATAAAGAAAGATGACCCGACAGATCAGGAGGCAAGAGAAAGACTTGAAACGTTCTATTCAAACATACAAAAACCAAGAAGATTGCTTCCAGAGCCTGTAAGCGAAAATGTGTGGAGTTTATTACCTAATAAAGAACGGAACTGCTTGTCAATATTCTTTCACTTTGACAGTAATGGCAAAATTATTGAACAACCAGTCATCAAATCAACAATCATCCAGTCTCATCTAAAGCTCTCATATTCTATTGTACAAAAAATTTTGGAAGGTGAAACGACTGACGTTGATCAAATAGTAGCCACGGATTTACGCCAACTATTTAGACTCGCAACAAAACTTAGAAAGAGAAGGTTAGGCAACGCAATGTATGCCTCATGTCTGAAAGAGTTTGACGAATTTGAAGCACGCTATTTAGTAGAAGAATTTATGGTTCTTGCAAACAAGTGTGTGACTGAAAAGCTTCTTGAGGTATATCCTAATCAGGTTCCTTTGATTTGCCTGGATCCGCCATCAGAATCGAACATAGAAAGATGGTGGAGCGAACATCAAAGTGTGGTGCACGTATTACTATCGTTACAAGACAGATTTCTGACAGAAGAAAAAACACCTTCATTGAAAGAGGCTTTAGATGACCAAGATGGGCATGTTATTCATGTCTCTGAGAAGTTTCTACGTGTCATATGTGTTCAGGATGAAATAGACCTTAGACTAGCTTGTAAAATGTTGAAATTGGACGAGTTGCATCCGCTACAATCTACAGCCTTACATGAATGGTATTCGATTCAGAATAAGACAATATATCAATGTTCATCTCAACTGAGAGAAAGGTCTGTGGATCAGAACTGTTTTCACATAAATGGGTGTCCATATACCAACTTCACATCCCCATTACGGCGCTATTTTGATATCGTTGTGCATCGCCTAGTTCACTGCATGATTCACAACGAGAAATGTTGCTATACACAAGAAGAAATAGAAGAACTGTGTTCTTACTTCAACGAACAAGCTAGCAGAGCTGGTCTGTATGAGGATAAATGCAGATCTTTAGTCATTGCTAGAAGTCTGGAACCGTGCCCTAAACTATGCACATGCATAATTGTGGATGTATCAGATGAAGGAATTACCTTTGTCGCGCCGGCTATAGATGAAATTCAAACACTTTTTCTGTCATTCAAGCTTTTAGTTATGATTTCAAAGCCAGAAGTTACACAAAACACGAAATACAAAAGAAATGTGACAACGAAATGGAAAAGGCGACTTTATGCTCGCATATACTCTATACCTAGTTTGCCGTATACAGACTACACTACGGTGAGAAATATTGACCCTTACAAAGAACTTGGATTTGTCCCCGTGAAAGATTGGGCAAATGCTCTTATTAAATTGGTTTACAACCAGCAGAACGAGGAAATGGCACAAGCGCTCAAAGATATGGCCAACGTTGTTTCGCTTAAGCATGTAGCTGGACGAGAAAATGCTGTAACCGACGTCTCATTCAGTCCGGACGTTAGTACAGAAGATTTTTACGACAAGGACAAGGAAGCAATGGCACCATTTGCTTCATTCAGCATGACATTTTTCTGTGGTCAGACAATCAATGTACAGGTATCAGCAGTGTTTCACGGTGGCATTTTGACACCGTATCCACAGCTCTTTGAAATGACAAAGAACATACAATTTTGCTTACAGCACACAGATGATCCCTTAAAGTGGCTGTACCGTTATTCATCACTGCGTACCATCTCGACGTATGCAGACGAGTATGATTATCAAAGACGGTGGATTCCTCTTGTAAAGATGGAAGCAGCTATTGATGCAGTGAACAATGAAGAGTCCTACGTAATCAATAATCTTCCTGTTCTATTTGATGGGAAATGGGGACAGTTTTCGCTGCCAGTAAGATATTGTCAGATAAGAAATATTTTATTAAATAACATGGATCATGAAATCAACGATGATGATAATGATGATGATGAGCAAAATGGCAAACAGAAAAAGCCCATAGTGAATCTGGCCCATGATTGGCTATGTGTTCGTTCCAAGATGGTTTCATCTACCGACAAGATCAATGCCAATGGCACTGATCATCACAATTATTGCTTCTGGATCGCTCATGGTAAGATCAAATCAGTAGAAATTAGAAGTAGGGAAAAAAGGACAGATAGACACACCACTCGAAGAACCTATGCACCCACACAGGAAGGGAAAGAGAAGGCAAGGGTGACAGTTGACTTTCAACTTCATCGAACAGCCCCATCCATTCCATCAGACACAGGAGAGATGTGCCGCATAAAATGTAATATTGAAATACTGACAAAATCTACTGTTGATAGGTAAGTTGAAGGCTTCTACTGTGATAAATTATGAAAGTCATTATACCGTATCTTAGGGAAGTTCATATACAAAACTCAATTTAATGTATATTCGGTGTACACTATTCTCTCAAGACATTTTGTTTGGGCTATACGATTTCCTGACTGTTTTATCTTTTCTGCATTAATAGTATAATTGATGGATTAACGGTTCTTCAGCAATGTAAATAGAGCAATTATACAATACTTTAAAATCTTTGATGTGATATCAGCGACTATTACGTAGATGAAGATGAAGGGACCAAACACGAACAACATGCGTCCAGAAATGGAAAGATCAAAATCAGAAACAATAATGACAGTTGTTATTTGTAAAAGAAACTAAAGTCTTAATGCAGCCGGTTATCATAAACTTCACCATTCCTCAAATATAATTGGATTTTGGGAGGATATAAATGAGTTGTTATAAAAGGTATCTGACATAAACCATTCTTTGAAAATAATGAAGTTGTTAGGTTTAAACGACGTTCAATATACATTTTAGAATTAAAAGACGCCTCTCCTTTATTCAGTGAACGAAGTCGCTCGTAATTCCGTTCTTTCTCGGGAGTGCTGTAAATGTAGTTAACCTAACATTCAAAGATTTCCTTTAATGGCTAATCTATTAACAAGAATAGTCGCAAGTAGCGCACAAATTGATTCGAGAGGGAATGAAGATAGGCAGGCCCGCTTTATTAAGCGGATCTGAGAAAAAAACGTGCATTAGATAAAAATAAGACTCCGGTTAATATTTATGATCAATTGTGGTGCTAGAATACTTTGAAGCGCAAACTTGGGCTGAAAACAATCTGACATAGTGTGGTGTAAACTTTTATCCTTACAACGGTGATGTCAAAACTTGTGTTCCAGTTTTCGACTTAAATCGGTTGAATCAACAATGTCGCCGATAAAAATCGGATTAATAGGTATACATGAAAACTGACAGGCTTTATCAGTTAGAGGGAAAAATTACATGTCCCTTTAATGTTATTAAACATGTATATGATATGGTTTCAATGGATCCCAACGATGTTTAGGATTAAGATCTTTCAAGATTCGGAAGTATTCAGATTCTTTGGAGCCTAACGGCAACGTTGGGGCTATAAGAGGAACCTATGCCGCAACTAACGGCTCCCGTTTCGGTGTGAGACTGCCATTTAAAAAGCTTTAATATAATATGTTTATGGTTTTCTGGTGGAGAACACAGAGAAGGAATTCAATCGTGATTACATATTGGTCAGATAAAACAATGACAATAGTAGCTTAATCAAATACAAATACACCATCAACAATGATGATGATGATGATGATGATGATGATGATGATGATGATGATGATGATTGCAATCATCTCCATCGTTAATGTTAATGTCTTCAGAGCTTCTTGCCAGTCCTCCAAAATTATAAGTAACTGATACCTTTAGTTTTCCACGTTTTCACACATTTTATTGCTTTTCTAATTTGCTATATTTGTGTCGGAAATAAAGTTTGGATTGATGATAACTAAATAACCATAAAA
Source organism: Potamilus streckersoni (assembly GCA_016746295.1). Lineage (NCBI taxonomy): Eukaryota > Metazoa > Mollusca > Bivalvia > Unionida > Unionidae > Potamilus > Potamilus streckersoni. Next base: position 1,399,042 of record JAEAOA010001578.1, on the reverse strand, counting down.
GCCAAGTCATTCAGACAAGTCATTCAAAACTCAATTTTTAATGAATATTGATTCATGAGAGATTCAAGTGCTATTCTTAGTAAGTAGATTGGTCTGTGGGTGTATTTTTTCCATTGGTCGTATGCTTTAAATATTTGTACGTAGGTCATATGCTATAATTATGTCTATAGGTCATAAGCTTTAAATATTTGTCCTTCGATCATATGCTATAAGTATTTCCACAGGAGAACAGAGTCTTATCTAAAGATTTTAAACAGTGCCAGCATACTCGCAAAGGCGATTGCCCTGGGCAGGTGGATTCCAAGATTAGGTACGTATATAGGTATCTGTGAATGTTAACCATATTAACCCGACTTGCAGGTGTGTCTCGCTTATAGGATAAAATTGCGATCATATTGCTTTTTCCGGTATTTATGGATCTACCATCAATTTGCGATTCCGTTCGAGGAAGTTATTGAAAAACTGAAAATCTACCGTGTATGAAATATATAATATTTCTGAGTTCTGTTTTGACAATCAAATATTTGGTTGGTGTCAGTGATTTGCAAAGAGACACAAGCTATTGATAAGTCATTTTTAGTTGAAAGTCTAGCTTTTACATTTTAGCGGACAGTAATATCTTCCAGTTTTAATTCAGTGCCTAAATTGGTTAATTCTAGCAACAAATGTATTTTTTATATTTAGTGGATGTTAAATTACACAATAGATTCACGGGAAATAAAATAATATTTGTACAGTCTTAAATTCAGGTACCAGGCAGACAACATTGAAAAGCAGCTGTCCTAAAAGAAGCATTTTATTCAAACAATAAAATTAGTTTGTTTCTTTCAATTATCAATATCTTTGGTTTGCTTCTATATTTGTGCTAGTTTAAATTGGCCATATTAATCAAGTTCATTATTTACGGCAACTATTTTGTTCAAGGCAGCTGTTTCTTGTACAGCTATACAGCATTGTTGGCATTCAACAAATGGTAATATATATATATATATATATATATATATATATATATATATATATATATATATATAAGGTGAAAATGTTGGTATATAGCATTAACTTTGCAGATTCAACAGGATATCGGTTTTATGTTCATAATTACACATTTACTAGATCGGAAACATCTAAGAGAATCTGTTCTCAGCGACAGGGAAGTGCATGTAGCACCACTGCATCCAAACAACCAGAGTCAAAGAGATGCGATTGACAGAAGTCTTGTATCAGCCTTTTCATTAATACAGGGACCACCAGGTGAGCGACTACTAAAACGGAATTTCAAATTCAGGACAAAATCTGAATTATTTTTTTTATTAAAAAAATCATATACATTCGTGAATAAATACAAGATGAAATTGATCAAAATATTTGTTATGCGTTTAATAACAAACTACCTATTTGAAGTCCAGCACTTTACTAGGTGATATATACTTGTTAATCATGCTCATACAACCTCCTGTCATGTATAAAAACAAAAATGTAATTTTCTTCCTGAAAATTATGTATTCATCCCAAAGTGTGTTCCTAAATTTGCTGAGAAAATTATCGTTAAGAGATGGACCGTTTTTTTTCCACGTAAAATAGTATGAGATAATGAGTTTTATATCAACGTAGTCAGGGAAATATAGTATATTGTGTTGACGTGATTCTTAAAATAATATTGTGATAACCATTTGTTCTCAACTATGCAGCTTAATCTACCTTATAGACGGTTTTTGCTTGTATCAAATTAGCTATTTTTTTCTCCTTGAGGTTAATAATGTGAAGTAATAACTATAAATAATGACTAAAGATTTTGCATCACTTATTAAATGTCAATTGCTAAACTTTAAAAAAAAATGTATTTGCATTTAAATGTATTTGTAGGTTCAGGAAAGTCACATACTGCCATCAAGTTGGTATACCTGTTTAGCAAGATAAACTCCAAAATAAACCAAGGGGAGCAAGTTCTATTCTGTGGACCATCGAACAAATCAGTGGATAATGTTGCAAGTATGCATTATAAATACTACACCAAGTAAACATGTAATCACGACACTAGATTATTTCTCGTCAGGGCATCTGATCACGGTTTTCTGGTCGAAATATTTTGCATACATAGTTAAAACGTGCATTGCATGTGTGTAACCATTTGTCTGACATTGTTTAAACGTGAATGGCATGTGTGTTACCATTCGGATGACATAGTTAAAACGTGCATTGCATGTGTGTAACCATTTGGTTGACATAGTTAAAACGTGCATTGCATATGGATAACCATTTGGCTGACATAGTTAAAACGCTCATTCTATGTGTGTAACCATTCGGCTGACAGTTAAAACCTGCATGGCAAGTGTGCAACCTTTTGGCTGACATAGTTAAAAAATGCATTGCATGTGTGTAACCATTTGGCTGACATAGTTAAAACGTGCATTGCATGTGTGTAAACATTCAGCTGACAGTTAAAACCTGCATGGCAAGTGTGTAATCATTTGGCTGACATAGTTGAAACGCGCATTGCATTTGTATAACCATTTGGTTGACATAGTTGAAACGCGCATTGCATGTGTGTAACCATTTGGCTGACATAGTTAAAACGCGCATTGCATATGTGTAACCATAATTGAGTCCAGACCATTAGGAAATAATCTGATAATTACTTTAACGGCTTTTACGATTCAAATTCAACAGTCAGCATACAGACAAAACTACATATGTGTTTTGTTCCGAGTGATCGGAAAGAGCGAATTTGAATGTTTGGACGGTTAGGCAGAGATGCATGTTCTTACGCGAATTCTTTTCCCCTAGCCGGAACAAAACATTTATATGGTTTGGTATTTATTACATTCTATTATTTTTTTAACTGTATAGCTCAAAAATGAATTAGGCATTTGGGGTTATGTAAAAATATTTTACAATCTCCATCATGTACATGTACGTAATTGCTAGGCCTCAATATATAATATGCAGTCGTGTCACCGGGTAGTTTGCATTGTTGATATGGATTTACTCGTTAGCTTTGAATTTTAAATCATGTTGTATGGATGGGTTTAATCTGCAATCACGGGCAAATGGATTGTTTCCCTTACTTCTCTAATGGAGCATAAATTTTTGGACCAGTACGAGGTCTTTCTCTAACACTCTCCTTATTGAATCGACACTCTACTTCCAAACAAATTTCAGGGCAGAATATAACAGTATTTGATACATTTAGGTCTATACAGAAAACTCATTAATTTACAGTAACTTAAATTCTCTATTTTTACGTTTTCATTAATACATGAAAATCTTGCTGCATTCTTCTTAATGCCATAATTGAAGCAAATATTTTAAGAAATCAAAGATTCGTTCTCTTTCTGACATGCGGATTAGATTTTATTTTTTCATTTGAATAAATTTTAACATAGACAAAAGTGCAGCATTGTTCTGTTTTCGTTTCTTTATTTTCTAGTTGGATAATTTCAATAGTCTAAAATATATACATACAGTTCCCTTTATATCTTCCAGTATTGAAAAAGTCACGCCTACATTATAACAACAAATAATTTTTTATAAATATGCGTCACAATCAAAACAGGTATTGTTCGCTCTGTGATATGTCTGCCTTTTATGTTGTAAATGTTTGTCAGTTTTGTCCTCAGATTTAACCAACAAATTCAATTCTTCGGTACATTTAATATCTAAATTGCAAATTCCTCTACTTAAACTTGTTGTTTAAAAATGTAATTTCGCAGACTGTATATTTGAAATTGCAGCTGAAATGGAATTTAGCTATGTTTGGTACTTTAGATGATTGATGTTGTGGAATTTTTTAGGGAATTAAATATGGGGTGAATCTTTCTTCAAACCTAGGCCATTTTAAGTTGGTTACACGAATCGGCATATTCAGCTGAAAGATTCAGAGAAAAAACATGAACCATTCCGTTGGAGTCGGTCGCATGCGTTGAGACCTCACATTCGCGTTGAACGGAATTCAATATATGTACTAACGTTATATTATTATTGCTTCTTAAAACTCATAATTCGCCACAGACGATATGCATTTACTCCAATTTTGATCTTTCTTCAGTTAGAATGGATTTGATTAACCTCGAAACATGAAGCATTAAATAGGGTTGTTTTCGGTTTAATTTAATCGACATTAGGTTATGAAACTAATCGCAGTTGTTTACTGTGTGATACTTAGTTACTGTTTTCCACTGTAAGATACACCTTTTGATGAAAATGATCTAATAAAAAGGCTGACATTTCTTATATCCTCTCATATGAATGACAAAAGTAAAACCATGTAGATTTAAAGCATTTGGTTCTGACACGGGACAAACGTTTCTATGCTAGAGTAAGTTTTGGACGTGGCAAACGGAAATTAGTTAGCTTTATTGTATTGACTTTACATCATTCAACTGATCTTAATTTACTTTGCTCTGGTGCAGGATGGACAAAGGAGCTTGAAGAATGCCCCAAAATAGTCCGACTATACGGTCGTTCAATTGAAGCCTTGGATTACCCCATTCCTGGGGCAGAGTTTACATCCAAACGATCGATGAGATATCTAAAATCAGACGAGAACCTGCATGATATAACTGTTCACCATTTGATCAGAAAAATTGGAAAACCATTTGCTGAACAGATCCGAGAGTTTGATCGCAGATTCCGTAATGAAAATTATATACCTCACTTCGAGGAAGTTTCCAAATATATGTCGCTCATCAGCAAAGCAACAGTGGAAGAGCTTCAACAGTATGAGGTCATCATGTGCACGACAGGTGTTGCTACGAGCCCAAAATTGCTGAAAGGTAACTTAAAGAATCTATATGTGTAATTATGTTAAAATAGGTAACAATATTTTATACGACCCAGGTTGCTGTATGACCTTTAATATCAAAATAATGCATAGTCTTTCGGTGTAAACCCAGGTTCAACTTTTATTAATGAATTGACTAATTGTGGAAATTTGAATAAGATGTAAGTGTACTATTATTTCGTTACTGCAAGTTATATTAAAGGAGACTCCAAATATTAACCCCCACGCCAAACATTGAGTTCATCTATAAGTTTTATATTAGAAATAATGGTTGTGAACACAAAACTCTATGAATGCTGCATAATACTTTCATGCGGTACAGCATTCCTCCCTAAATTCGTATTCTTCTATTGTTCTTTTATACCTAATCCTAATTGAATTGAAAGCGTGAAGCCTATCTAAGAAATTAATGGCCTCACCAAACTATTGACCAGTCAAGGCCATAATATCGGTCCCTGAAATACAAATGTACAGGTAACAATTTAAATCTTTCAAATACGACCTGCTTTTCTTATCAACATAACTTTTGCATCTGGTTTGGGAAACGGGTCTAGTCGCAATATGTTTGATCATTCTGCATTCTCTAATTACAGGTACAAATATCTACCAACTGATAATTGATGAGGCTGGAATGTGTACCGAGCCTCATTGTATGGCTCCTATAATTGCGAACAACGTCAAGCAGGTCATTCTAATTGGGGATCATAAACAGCTTCGGCCAATCATCAAGTGCAAGTCGGCAGCAACATTAGGGATGAGCAAGTCCCTCTTTGAACGTTATGCAGAGGATCTGAAAGACACCAATTACAGAAAAAACGTAAAATACTCGTTTTTAAACATGCAGTATCGAATGGTTAGTAAATGTTCTTAACTTGAATAACTTCTTCGTCCAATCCATGCCCTGTTTCTTAGTTTATCCTATAAATGAATGTAAACAAATCTAATTCAAATGTTTTCAACCAATAACTGGATTCCAGTAGAGTACGTGGTGACTTTTCAAGATAAATTGTCTCATTACAATTGCTTTCCTGTTTTTTGAGCAAACCGTTGAAATATATTTACCAAGCATAAAAATTAATCCTACTTTGCGCAATGAATTGTTAGACGGATAATGCTATTTTCAGACAAATCTATGTATTTGTACATGACAACATATTATTATAAAAGTGGTGCCATGTAAAAGCATTTACTGTGAGCCACATAATATCGTACGAAATTAACCGCGTAATGATGTGAAGATTATCAAAATGTTTTATTCCAAGATATTGCACGATATCCTTGTATTCGAGGCATTTGCGATAAAATCAGGTATGAATTGCTTTAAAAATGTTTCATCTAATTCTGATCCAGTTATCAGATATCTCATTTCCTTTCGCACAATAGACATGCATGTACCCTGAAAGTGTAGAGGAAAATATTATTGATTGCACAAGATATTATTTATATTTTCTATGTATAAATATCCCATTTCCATAATCTTTTCGAAAACGTTGCCTTTATACCATTATTTTCTCTTTTACAGTAAACATCTGCTTTAAACATATCGCATTTAAAGTTGCGAAAACATTTTATGGATTATTAGTCCATTTTCAACAATTTGATTGATGTTAAGAGGAAAAGATATTTAGCTATCAAGTTTACAACTATTGTATTTATCACTCAATAAACATAAGCAATTATCTTCAGTTCGTAAAAGTTAATTTAGAACATCATAGATGGATAAAGTTGTTTACGAGAGGTTAAAATTGTACTCAAGAAATGTCGGTTAGTGCATATTCTGTAATTTGGTGTATGAAACAACCATATAACTTCTAGAGCTAATTTGATATCAGGGGATTCGAGGCATTTGCAATAAAATCAGGTATGAATTGCTTTAAAAATGTGTCATCTAATTCTGATCCAGTTATCAGATATCTCATTTCCTTTCGCACAATAGACATGCATGTACCCTGAAAGTGTAGAGGAAAATATTATTGATTGCACAAGATATTGTTTATATTTTCTATTGCTGATTATCCGATTTGGAATAATTTTGTACTGACATATGGTCAAATAGGCGTATGATACTAATTTGAAATATGCATCCTGCAGTCGTCTTCTACAAGTTATTGTGGTACTTTCACCAATGTTTATTCGAGTAAGGTTTTGTCGGTTGGATCGCTTCTGCATTGTACAAGGTTCTAACAATGATTTTGTTTTCTTTGTGATCATAAGTGGAAAATAAGTTAGTATAGAAGCTTAATTTATGCTAGTTTGGATCACAGTTCGATGATTTTAATCTCTTGTTTAGGAGTAATATTGTTGCTGCTCATTTCCACCTATTGAATTGTGTAGTTGATTCGAATTGAGAACAGAAGTGTACTTTTTGTGCATCATAATTAAAATTAAAATAATATTTCGTGGACGACTAGTTGTAATCAATGGCAATTCTTAGAATCTTTACGTGTTATTGTCCTATCTTAATCTGGCGGAATCAATACGTATTATGATAATCACATAAACTGTTTGGCATCAATAAATAAACAAGGAACGTACAAATAACGATTTAAAATTCAGCAGCAACATCATAAAGATCAGCGATGTCAGGTACATATTAAATCTTTATATTATCATAGTCTCTTCAATTACCCTTATCCTGCACCAAAAATTATGCGGATTGGCTGCAAAATAAACGCAGTCTGCAACATCTGAAATAAGGACATCTGTTTTATGCTAAGATGTGAACTACTGAATTTTCTGAGATAAATAATTTTGAAATTTCACCGGAGTGAAATAATATAATTTTTCACTGGCCGGCAATAGACAAGGATAACATTATGACAAATAAATTTGAAGTTTTTTTTAGACGCTTACATAATCGGTTGGTAAGTATCGCCTCTTTTTAAAGAATCCTGCGATTGGAAAGGAGAATTATGTTACGGTTTATTTATTCTGGGAGATTATTCACAAAATGCAACAGAAATTAAATGATAAATTGCTTAAATCGCTCGGGAGCCAGTAAGAAATTTCTTCTTCTTAGCTAATATGTTTGAGCAAAGAATAAAAAGAAACTTTGCTTGCTACGAGTGAATACTAAAAAATATTTTATTTCGTTGACTATAATCTGAGTTTTTCCACCCACTTGATGAAATTAATCCGTTATTCACTTGCTTTTAAGCAAATTTCCTCTTTCTTTTTTCTTACAAACGTGTAAGTTTCGATATTTTATTCTGGACTTAAACAAATGCAGACTATATACCTAAACATCCAGTATATGTTTCTCTTTCTCGAACGCAAGCATCCAAACCTGTGTCAATTCCCTTCGAACAAATTCTACAACGGTGAACTGCAAACGTCACCGGAAGTATTTAAGCGAGAGAAAGAAAATGCACCTCTTAAATTTTGGCCGGTCCCACAGAAACCTATTATCCTTTGTCACGTTGAGGGATCAGAGGAAATTCTGACTGTAAGTACGGAAGAGGGAAATGAAAAGTCCAGAAGTAATCTTGAAGAATTTAAGCAAGTGGTACGTACGTATTTAAATAAGAATAGTTGTTAAGTAATAAAAGCATATTAAGACGAACGAGTTATGAAAGTAAAATGATAACTTTTGTTTTATCACCAAAGAATGCGTCTAATTCTTGTGCACATATTTTAGAGTTCAGTGTTTGTCTTTCTTTAATCTGGAAAAGTTAATTTGTCTTGGTAAATCTTTGATCGTCTCAGTGTGTTAATGTATCATTCATCCACTTTTGAATTACACCCGTGTAATTATCTTCATTGCTTTTAAGCAAGTTAATGCACAGTTTCTAGGAGCACCAAATTAGTTATGAACTAAGCAAGTTTACCACCGGTTGTTGAAATACGAGTATATTTATTCTTCTTTGATGCGCATAAGATGGAAAATAAAACAATGAGCGGGATAGATTTTTACATGGTCTTTCCTTTCCACTTACGTTAGCCTGCAAAACAAGTTATTCATCCTTTTTGTTTTGTTGGGGTGGCCAAATCTAGGTTGATAAATAATTATAATTATCAAAATTTTCATAGTGCCAAGGGTCATTTATGCTATTTATGGACAGGTTTTTAAAACTAAGCAAATATTTTGGCCTATATAACTAATTTTTGAGATGGTGATCACGGTGTAACTAACCATTTCATTTACCTAGTGATGGTTCTCTTTACCGGCGTTTGGTTGGCGCAAGTCCAATCCATTAATTACATCATTTAACATATATTAATTGGCTTCCTCAAATTCATAGGTCACCTCATGACATATGGAATTATGGGAATGAACAAATACGAGAATAATTTCGCCAATTAGGTTTTATAATGCACACTCAAGTATACAAAAGGTCCGTTATTTAGCCAGCCCATTAACTCGGAATTAAGTTGCCCGCATCAAGTCATAACAATTTCGCTCCCATTGTCTCTTAAAATCCGATTAGTGCTACAAGAGAACGTTTGAACTGAATGAGCATATTTTATAAAATAAAAATATTTTAACTTCCAATTTGTTCTTTCTTTATATGCAGACGAACGTAACATTTTACATATGCTAACCGTATGAAGGTGGAAGCATTGGGAATTACATTATCCTTTGTTCTTTATTAAAGTGCTCCAAGAGGTGTCCATTTTGTACTTTTGGGTGTGAAGAAGAAAATTTTAATGATTCCTCATATCATAGACATTATAGTGCATTTTAGTAGAAGCTGGGCCAGAATTTTGTATTTCTGCATGGCATAAAACATTTGACTTCTAAGACTTTGTTTAAATGCATCTTTACTTTTAGGTAAAAATCTTCAAATACATGGTTGAAGTGGAAATGGTTGAAGTAAGGGACATAAATGTCATATCTCAGTACAACGCACAATGCCATGCTTTGCGGAAGGCTTTGGATAAGGAAAACTACAAGGATTTCAACGTTAACACTGTTGTTGCTAGTCAAGGTATATGATGAGCGTACACCATTACACCGCATTTGTTCTATACAACTCGCATGTACTGCAAGCAGCGTCTTAGTTTTGCACAATTTTATGATGTAAAAACTTTATTTGCATGGAATAAGCTCTCAATCAGAATGTTTCATTTATATTCACTTATCATTTCTGGAAACACTAAGAAACTATTTTTATCACTATCTTGTCCACATTAGGAACTCATTAAGATTTCCAATGTGGTTACACGACATGAGTAGTTGGTTGGGTAAATTTTGTTTAGTTCTCGAAAAAATATACTGTACAAGAAAAAAGAAGAAATTTGACCAACCGGTACATAACTTGATTTAACTCTAATATATCAATGAAATGATTTGATCCATGTTTGTTAAGATCTGCATGACAATTAAAGTGAAGTACTCTTGATTGATTCGTTTTAACGCATGATTAAACTGTGTAAGACTATTTAGTGCAGTATTCCTAATAAAGCTTGGAGTGGGATTTTATTGAGACGTGCATAAATCTCAAATTAATAAAAACAAAAACTGAAGCGTACAGCAAAACCGGCGTATAATTACCGTATTATGTTCATAATTCGCTATATCCATATTAAAGCCCCAATGCCTCTGTTATTTGTAAAAGTCGATTATGCCAAATGATCTGAATCACACAGAATCTTGTGAGATACTGTTCCTATACTTAGCTGGGTTCCATTAAAACCAGATAATATATATATATATATATATATATATATATATATATATATATATATATATATATATATATATATATATATATATATATATATATATATATATATATATATATATCATCACATTATGAGTCATATATTTGTTTTTCTCGAACTGACAAACCCTGTCTTTTCTCACATGTATACGAATTAATCTTGTATTGATCATGGATATCTGTGCTAAACCGATTTCAGTCGAAAGTTGGAACATATTATTTGATGCGAACACCGTTTTAAATATAGAAGTCAACACCACGCTAAATTGTAATTATTTTAGCCCAAATTCGCGCTTCAAAGTGTCACAGCTAATCATCAATATTCTTCACAATTTTATTTTTATCTAAGCACGCATTTTATCCTCAGATCTACTTAATAAAGTTGGCTTGCCTCTCTTTATTCGCTCTCGAATCAATTTGTGCACCATGTCCGAATTTTGTTGTTATGAGATTAATCACAAACGGAATTTTTCGAATGTACCGCATCATTTTTTTGCAGCATTTACGAGAAAGAACGGAAATTCGAGATACTTCTTTGACGGAGTCAAGAGGTGCCACCTCTTAATTCTAAACTGGATATTTAAACGTTATTTATACCCAACAAAATGGTTATTTCAAGGAATTAGCTTTAGAAAGTTAGAAAGCTTTCTTTTAACAAATCATTTCCATCCTTCTAAATTTTAGTTCTTTTGGAAGAATGGTAAGATTTATGATAAACTTCTGTATAGAGGCTAACAATACTTTTTTCGCTTCATGGAAATGCAAATTAACTTGGTACTAAATATGAATTCAAATATATTCGCATTAGTACTAACGATTTGTATATTTCCATATGTATAGAGAGCTTACATTACTTCGTGTGAGTGTGAAGGTGTAACATTTTGTAGATATCTTCGCAGGACATTTTGTCGTGGTCAGCCTGACACGTAGCCATTAAGATTGACCTATTGACTAGCCTTGCTTGAGATGGATTATCTCTCTTTGATTTTGGGAATGAGTGAAGTTTAATTAGGATCTGCTTGTATTACGGTCCAATAGACATGATAACATAGGGTAAATTGGAGGTAATGATAAAATAGAGACAAGAAAGAGACTATTTTATTGGACATTTTGTGTTATTTGAAATAGGTGTCATACATTGATATATTCCATAATAGTTTTTAATAAATATTGACTAGAGAACATTATTCGGACTTTGATATGAGTGTTAAAATTATGACGGTTAGAGAAAGTTAATCTTGACTGGCTAAGCTAAACGAAGGTGTGTTTCACAGATCAAATTCAAGTTTTTAAGTAATTTCCTCGCGAAAATCGAGTCTAGTTTTTTTGCCGAAAGCGAAATCTGAAAGACTCCAAAAAGGTAAGTAATTTCTCTCGTTAAATAAATCGTTCAAGGAACAAGAGTCTAAAAAGCTGAGAGACCATGAAAGAGAGATTCAGATTTATAGAAAGGCTTGTCTCAGAAAATAAAAAGGTATTGTCTCAATCACATATAATATGCTCATTGATGTGAGGTTGTAAATAATTGATGAATTTATTCGTATTAAATTGATACATCAATTTCTCATAGGATCGGAAGTTATTCATTTGCACGAATTTGTCTCCAATGTTTTATAGCTCATGCATCATATGCATTTGTTCGAACTCACATGAACTTGCTCGAATTACTTCGTTCAGACGTACAATAATATATATAGGAATTCAAACATTGCTCTGATACTAATAGTGAGAGTTAATTTATATGCTTTAAATGATAGATAGCATGTATGGTAAGAATTGATTTACTAATATATGTCAATGAAGCGATTGTAAGCAAGTAAAGTAGTGAAGGCAAGGCGTGAAGTCTATTAATTCACAATTTACATGTGTAACTAAGTTGTGAAATCTTTAATCGAGAAAAATTGACTTGTATTATCCGATATCATTCCGTTAGTGATTATCATCACAAATTGGCGCAGTATTATTTACCAGGTGGTTAGTTATATCATAGTTCCAGTAGAAATGTGGCTGTCAGGACAGGGAAAAGACATTAATTTATGTTCATAGGATTGTGTATCAGTATCAGGTTGCGAAATAACCATATCTTTATTCTGTTGAATTACGATGAGATGATATCTGATACAACAACAATGAGAATATTGTTCGACGCAAGAAAGAAAAACCAAGAAAAATGTAAAAGCTCTATGCATGTGCTACACAGCGGAAGGAATGCAGAAGCCATGCTAAGGTTGCTGAACTAAAGAGACTGGGATATATATATATATATATATATATATATATATATATATATATATATATATATATATATATATATATATATATATAGAGAGAGAGAGAGAGAGAGAGAGAGAGAGAGAGAGAGAGAGAGAGAGAGAGAGAGAGAGAGAGAGAGAGAGAGAGAGAGAGAGAGAGAGAGAGAGAGAGATTGAGAGTGATTGAGAGAGAAATACGGTTTGGAAAGGACCGGAAGCAACTAGGTTATGCTGACATCCCGGCAGTTTGAGTTCGATAAGTTATTCCATTGTATGATGGAATTTGTTTTACAGGTATAACACTAATGCTATTAGAACGACTAATTGCATGGTTAAATTAACTATGACAAAATAATATACCTCCTCACGCAATAACAGTGAGGTTTGCGCCAAAATAAGTCTCTTTTAATGTTTCCATTTTATAAAACCACCACACTTGGGCACTGACGATATAAAAATCTACTGAACAGTTAATTATTCTTAACATCGTCAAGGTGTTGCCTAGCTTGTAGGGTATTAAAAGCTTTACTCGTAGCACAATATATAAAATCATAGAGTTATCTCGATCTTTCCAAGTTCCTGTCCTGCTCACCGATCTTTCTACCCTTTTCTTGTTCTGTACATGCCACATGTGAGTATCTTAGCACTGCAATGTCTATATTGTATGTCATATTTTTCATTCTTAAACTGGTCTCCATCTTTTGCATTCTGTAGTTGATCTTGATGTTGAAATAAGACAAGAATTTCGTTTTGTTATTCTCAGCCACATTAATACATTATAATTCTAGCAGCTTTACCTTGCACTCAAGCCCGTTATTAAGTAACAGCTACTATGGTAGTTTATCGTGAAGAGTTTTATGGCGTGCTTCACGCACTGATCAAGCGACTGACTGCTTCATTCTTACTTCAACATATTCTGTACATTGGTAATACACCCTTAGTAGATGTCTGTTCATGAGCTGTCATTACCATCTCTTCCCTTTCATTGTTTTGTTCTAAAATTTGTTTCACATGCCAATAATCATCTTATGCTTTTTCATTCTTTCATTTTTAATTTTGGTTTTCCTGAGACGTCTCTTTGTTGAACGAAGGCTGAAAATTCCTTATCATCCGGGAGTTACTTTCCTAGGCATCTGTTTCTATTTAAGTACTAGATACGTTTTTCTGCCAAAAGTATAATTTTACATATTCATCGAGCCAAGGTACGGTATTTTCACATATTATTTTTTCACTTTAGGTGCAGATTAGTTTTCTAGTTACTCTATTAGCCTCTTCCAGTTATTTTTCTCTTCCACGATGCCGGTTGAGTTGGTGACGGAGACATTTCAGATATTGACAACTTCAACTGGGCTACATCAAATCGTTATTATTATTATTATTATTATTATTATTATTATTATTATTATTATTATTATTATTATTATTATTATTATTATTATTATTATTATTATTATAATAATAATAATAATAATAATAATAATAATAATTATTATTATTATTATTATTATTATTATTATTATTATTATTATTATTATTATTATTATTATTATTATTATTATTATTATTATTATTATTATTTTAGTAACAGAATATAACAAATTCATCGTTTGACTGAATACTGTGCGCACTACCCTACGTAAGCCTGATAATTGGGGACGGCAATATCAACCCATATACCTCTGGAGGATTTATCTTAAAACCATACCTAGACTTTGAATAATTGTCAATAATTGTGAATATTAAACATTTTACTTCTATTCAACTAAATTTTGTGCTACAATTTATAATATTATCTGGAAATACCTTAACAACCGTTCCAATGTAATATTTTAAGCAGTAAGTACATTCTTTTCTAATCCTGATTTGTTTTACCGCACAGAGAATTAGCACTATTGTAAGTATTGACGTCGACAGTTTACAGCGATGTCACTTATTGGACGTTCGAAGAAAATTATGACCTCGTTAGGATAACCATAGTTTTGTTCATTGCACCCTGTAACCCCATGTATCTAGCATACCACTGGTGTATCCAACGATTGTAAACCCAATTTCTCGCATCAGAGGTGAAATTAGAGGAACATCAGAGGTGAAATATGAACTTTCTCGTGCGCTACGCATCGATAAGTAGCTAAGGAAACGGGAGCTAAAATTATAGTTGATCGCTTAAAAATATTAAATAAGCCAAATATTTTCTAAAATACTAGCATTTATTTTAGGTGGAGAGTGGGACTATGTAATCTTTAGTACAGTCAGATCGCTGTCAGTTCATCAGATTGAACCATTTCCTACACTTGGATGGTGTACCAAGAATCTTGGTTTCATCACAGACCATCATCAGATAAATGTTGCCCTGACAAGGGCCAGAAGAGGGCTTATTATTGTTGGTAAGGCATAATGATTTCTCTTTTCTTCCCATATTTACAATTTCTAATTGTTATCACAAGTTATTGAACGTTATTTATGCTCAGATGGGGATATTTATCTGCTTCCGTCTGAATGTATGTCTCTCTGTCTGCCTGTCGCCTACTGGATTGTAAGCTAATAAAATTATAAAGAATTTCACATATAGGATTTATACTTGTGCATATTTTGATATTGTTATGTAGATTTCATAATCAAATTTTCACATTTTAGTTCCAGTTTTGACTCATCAGTGGATTCTAACTTTATAGAAAGTTAGGTCATGCCGAGTGTGTTTAGTACATGTAAAATACTTTGTACTATTTTTATTCATAAATCAAGGTCGAATTACCAAGTTCACGTCAACTCTCTAGTTTGGTCTAAATAGGTCACGCTTGAGTTGGATGGAGATCAGGAAACCATCGTGACTAACAAAGTATTTCACAATGTAAAATAATTTTAAATTACCAAGATTTTAATTCTAGTAATTTCGAGTTGTTTATCTGCTGCATATATAGTGATTATCTCAGATAAATGATAACACAGCGTCCTCATTCTACATTTATCAGTCCTGAAGAGCCATGATACAAATTTCGATTTATTTATTTATTTAATTGTTGTTTGTCGAAATTGCAAAGCTGAACCAAATATTCTAAACAGACAGCGGATTATTGTGAAATCATTCAAGATGTTGGGTATTTATGAATTATATTTGAGTTCTATGAAACATTGAAGGACGCTTGTGACATCCAAATTTCATTTGATTTACTTTGAGCAAAGTAAAACATTTGGATGTTACAACTTTCATTCGGAATACTTATTCATTTAGAATACTTTTGGAGCATTTCCGGATTACTGTGAAATTGATATTACATTTAGGAAAAATTTTAGGAATTCATATCATAGTTAAGTTATATTTAATTATTGCCCATTGTCTGAAATTATATTTTAGGGAAGTGAAGTTTTATTTATGATTATAGAATACTTGTTGGTTTTCTTCTTTTGTTAGGTATTTTAATCCTCTAGTTCATAACAAATCATTTCTGTCAGTTACATTTAATTTATATTAAGAATACTTGATACTTGTTTCTTATTATGTAGTTTAATCACCAAGGTCGTAACAAGGTAGTTATGTCAGTTACATCGAATTCATATTGACTTGAAACACTATCTTAACGGTTATCTCCCGTTGAAGCAGGAAACTAAACTTGTATGACGTAGTTTTGGCCGTAAGTGAAATTATCTTCCACACAATATATTCCTTAGTGAGAGATGTATAAATGTTCTGGATTTAATGCGAGTTGTGACAACCATAGATTGGGATACAGAAAGGAAGGAAGTTTGTGCTTGAGTTACACAGGTCTTTGTTAAGATTAAACTTAGCAATGGCTCAGTAACGTACGAATCATCTTGGAAATATTGTCTGGCGATGATTAACACAATGCACAATCCGTGACTTAGACCTGATCTGTGTACATTTAGAACTTAACAATATGAAAGCCTCAGCGATCAGAAATATGAAGTTTCACTTTATCTCAGACAAACAAATGACTTTATTATATTCCAAAACAATCTTCTGATCTATCAAATCCCTCATATGGTGTAGTCTTTAGGTCTATACTTTTTTATTCCTTCTATGGTGTATGAGCAAATAATCTAGACGAAGCAATAACGAAATTAGGAATGCATCAAAATTCTTTGCTGCAAAATCACCACCTTGGTTAGCAACCGCGATCCCCTTTTCACAAGAATAGCCGAGAATTGGCAATTGAAAACGTCCTTCACAAACCATTTTCTTGCTCAGTGCACATTACATTGAAATCATTAAAATCAGACCCTTTACTTCACAGGTACCTGCAAACGACTTCACCATAGGTTTAGAAAATATCGAATTTAATTTTCTACATTATACGCATATATTATTTTAACAGTAAGCTAAGTTGTAAAGTCCTTTAAAAAGTAGGAAATGTGCATAGAACAAAAACTGCGTAGAATTAATTTATTACAATGTGCATTAAATAACACATTTGACAACCAAAATAAAACAAAGCAGCTTTAATTCACACTTTTTCGTTATAATTAGGCAACAAGACGCTGCTGATGTGTGATGAGGTGTGGAGAAGCTTGGTGAAACAGTATGAGGCCTCGAGATGTGTTGTGACATCATGGGAATTCCCACCAGGGTCTTCAGACATAGCCGATGACGTACCGACATAATGACAATCATAGGCAATGCATTGTGTTTTTTCTCTGACGATTCGCATAATATTCGTATAGCCAGATTCATTAATTACAAATACTACATGTAAAGATCATTGGGTATATACATTCTTGGATCACTTAATTTTTATCGTTTTGAGAAAAGTAGAAGGTCTCATTTAAAATCTGGAGTACTATAAAATCTGTCCTTATATGCTATTGATGTACATCCGGTCTTCTTTTTCTTTTTTTTCCAACAAAGATATCTTATGCTAGCGCGATTATATAATGTGCCTGTCCAAAGTTGTTCTTTTAACAAGTAGGGGACGAAGATTTGGTGCTGGGAGTATGTGAAGGTTACATACAGATATTTTACAATGCCGCATTAGAATGAGTCTTGCACAGTCTTTGCAACCGACATATGACGAGCTTGTTTTGTCTTAATCGTCCAGCATAATCTAAATGAGTGCGCACTATTTTGAAAGAACGAGGCTCGTGATGTTGGATTTACATTTAAGGTGGCAGTAGCTTTAAGCAAATAGGTGCAATACCTATATCCTTACACTTTCATTCAACATTATTTTATTTTGCCAATCACAAACTCGCGGTCAAATATTTGCTCTTCATTGCAGTGTGGAGTAGATGCACGTTTCTTAAAAAGTGTCAATATAGTTCATACAAATTCTCACTCTCTACATAGTTATCAATGGTCTGAGTGAAGGGTCATTATACATCTTCATTATATAACCGGGTGATTTTATTCATTTCTACGACCGTTCATAAGGGTATGTTGTTGTAACACTTGTAAATCTTACATTGTAGGTGATTATATAAATAAATAAATAAAATAAAATAATTCTTATATAATGATTATGTTACTTGTCATGTGCTCATTAAAATGTAAGTTAGTCATTCTAGCCCATTTTGTAAACATTACACTTTTCATTGTTATACAATGCAATATATGGATTTGCAAAGAAGCATATTTCGATCTATAGCTTCATGCATAGTCCATATTTTGCTATTGATTGTCTCACCAGTTTGCAAATTTTTAATCAATTTATATTAAGTGGTTCGCTCTGAAAATTACTTTTACTTTCTGATATCGCAATAATTGGAGGCCGCTTGTCGGCAATGATACACATATTTTCGAAGGTTAATATAAATATTGGTGCGCTTTACAAAAAAATCTTTGTTAGTGATTAGTACGCCAGTCCATCTCCTCAAAGTACTCTCCAATAACCTCAACGTACTGATCATTCATTTATTAAACACCATTTTGTATTTTCGTTTTGCTTCGTTGTTCACTCACTAAAAGAAGACACTTTCAGAAGCTTTGTAATCTCTTTTTCCTCGAATGTAGACTTTACTACATGACATTTAACCGTGTTCAAAAACTGAATCAATATTTATGTGACAATTTCACTCTAACGTCTCTTTTTGGCTAGTAGCCGTTTGACTATTTCAAGTTCAGTTTAGTTTTCATCATCCATCAGCAAATGCGGAATCATCCTGTACATAAACTTGCGTGAGCTTCAAAAAATGATTCAGTATATTGACAACAGCCAAAGAATATAAATATTTTCTACTGTGTATCAAGTATCTTTATTCATTGTCCTATTCACAGCCGCGATTGTCCGCTCACCAATCGCAGATAACTTTATTCCATAATGATGGTCATTTTCCATGGATTTGCAACCATGAAACCACCGCTAGCTAGTAGAGTATAACAAAGAATTGGATCCGTAAGATCTGTTCAGGTTGGTCTTGATATCATTTTGAGATTATGCTACGAAAGACACGGATTTTACAGTCTGCTCCTCTCCTTGCTGAATAGTGAATTCTTCATTGTCTCCGACATAATGAGGCCAATGTCATTTAGCTAGAGTATGCCACTCTCATATATGTACAGGTGTATTATGTCACACTCATATACGTACAGGTGTTTGGCGTACTGCACGTAATCATGCCCGTTTAAAGGACGTTATTTTGTGAATCTATTGGAAATACATTTCCTGACAGTTATAAGGAAACAAAATAATATATTAAAACATTCAGAACATTTCAATTACCCATCAGGAAGTAATTTTGTGGATTGATTAGAAATATATTTGCTAATAGTTATAAAAAAAGAAATTTTAAAGCAAAATATTCAGAAGGTTTAAGAAAACATTCATATAGTAAAATTACATAACCTCACACATTAGCACGGATAAGTTGCATAACTAGAGCTTGTATTATGATGGTTACATCCATTTTCATATCAAATTAGTTTCAAACATTTTTTACATAATAAATGTGTAATACTGTTAGTTAATGTCATTTGCTCGTTAAATGATGTGTGTTGATCAGTCTACCCACAAATTAAGCACTTTAAATTATGTATTATGTACCTTACGTAATTAGTTAAATGCCGTTGTAAATAAGCATATTTAATTTAAGGAGTTATGCCGATTCCTTTCTGGAGGCAAGATAATTTCTAGCTCCACAAATTTCAGTGATAAACATTGAATGTTACCTCTACTTTGCAGATTATTACCAATACGTTGTATGTGTTATATATATATATATATATATATATATATATATATATATATATATCTATATTTATATTTATATATATATATATATATATATATATATATATATATATATATATGTATATATATATATTGTGTGTGTGTGTTTTTGTGCGATCGTAACACATACATTAAAATAACATGGGATTTAAAGTGTTGGTATATAGGAATTTGATGTACCATTTGCTGTGTGTTATGGAATGAATTATGTATAAATCATTTTATTTCATTTTTTTCATTAAATGTAATTATTAATATGAATATATTAATATCAGTCTAATATGTTGTTAAAACATCGTGTTTACTTAATTGTAAATGCGAATCATATGAGCACGTGCTGTGTATGATGAAAAATTCATTACAAGTAAACATTCAGGAATAGTTTTGAAAACGATTGGCGGATACTTGGTCAGGCTTTCCTAATGTCCAGATGAATTACGAAATTGCATGCGTCCTCTGTGCGCGTGTATTTCAAACAACGTATTAGCTCATTTATATGTTGATGTATTTTTGTAAGACAGACAGAAGTAGTCGAGAATCATACACAGTCGTAGAGTCGTAAAGTCATAGTTACACAACTTCTATTACCTTAAAAAGGTATTTTTGTGCTAGTAGAAGCTATATCTTCGTATGTCTACGTAGAACAGTATGTTTTGTTAGAAAAGCTAATTTTACTTTGTTTTTCTGAATTATAATTTTTCTGGAGAACAACATTACTGATTTGGACAAAGGCATTTTCCCAAAAATATTCTAAATTGCAACTGAACAATACAAACTGTGCTTTATTCTGTAAATTCTGGAATTTTCTGTTAACCATCGTCTGACGTGTCATCCGTCATTTTGTCCGGAATTGAACTTCCGACTGTGTTTAGAACTTTTTACAGGACTTGTGTTTTTATTTTGAACAAACAATTTGGACCATTTCAGTAAACCGTAAGTCTTGTTTAACATATTTACATTTTTTCATGTTTTCTAGGAAAATAAATTATTTTAGTTAAAATTTACAAAGCTTGTTGTCTTCACTCTTTCTTTTAAGTTACTTTGAACGAGTCATTGCGAAACACATTACTATTGGTATATGAAATTGTCATCCGCTTATGGCAAAATAATTCGCATATATTAACGTTCTAGCGACCGTTTGCAGTTGATTCTAGATCAGTTAAAAAGTTGACATGTTATTCACTTGTGACGATGAAAATAACGATTGAAAGCATGAATATTCCTCATTTTCTAAATGATTTCAATATGATGCACATTTTCTTCATTATCTTTTCTGCTTTCGTTTTCCCCATTTCCTCTCATGCATAAATGGCAAACTACGCAGAAATCTGGAGTGAAAGAGAAAAGGAATTTGCCCTGGATCAAAACCGTAGAGATAAATTACATCAAGTAACCTGCAAGAATTTGGTTCATCGTAAGGATATATGTATTCTTTCCTTGGGATTTTTCAACGGTGTTTATCATATATACAAAGATGCAAACAATGTCGATATTATACAGTAATTCCTCGGTTACGTGGTACACATACTGTGATGTGGGTAATGTTTTTTATGTTTCTTAAACATACTATAATCGTCTAAAATCGATTATTAATTAAATATGAAAATATCCAAGGTCCCCTGTCTCTGTCTTTGTCTGTCTGTTTGTCTGACTGACTCTGTATCTGTCTCTCTCTCTCTCTCTCTGGACCCTCGTAGCAAGGTACGGGTGAAAATCTATGAATGAAAGTACGTAGAGGATTTTCATTTATGTCATCCCATGTCTGTGATTATGGTCTGTGGTACAGATACTAAAGTAGATTAATGACTAAGATCAACTGTAATGTATCAAGATATTTTAATTAACTCTTGTTGGTTCGCCATTTCACTTAGCTTCTATTCTTCATTGTCCTGCGCCGGTACATTTTTGTAGTGCTATACTTTAATTATTAAAACCATCTTTCATGTTTAACACATAAGTATGAATTATATTGGTTTAATCAATGTGAAAAAAAAAGAAATCAAGAAGAAAACAATTTTCTTCTCAATATGCAAAGGTTATTATGAATAACCACCAAAGGCATAGAACTGCATTTTGTAGCGGATACACTCGGAGATGTGACGAGTTAATTCACTCGGTCAAACACATCTGCCTGGAGTTAATCTCAATTCCATTCAAAAGGCAAATATATGTATGTACTCTGTATCAATGATACATCACTAGTTGTATAAATATTTCGTTAAAAGAAAGCTCAATAATTTATACATCTCTTGGTGTATCATTGATATAATTTGACACATGCCCGCCCGCCCAGTGCTAACATGCTAACATTAACTTCTTAATGCTGAGCGTCAAGCGAGGTCACTGTAAGCAACATTTTTATTATAAGTCTTTCTATGACTCGTTTATGTTGAGAACTCTCGACCTGGTGCATCGGAGGCGGATGCTTGAAAGATTTAGGCTACCAGGGCAGATCTTGTTAGCACCAATAATATCTAATTTGTTGTTGAATAGACATGGAACTTGCGAAATACGATGGTCATCACCCGAAGATATGCATAATGTGTAATCACGTTTGCTTCTTTATGCTTTGCTGGATGTATTGTCTTTTATTCATTGTGGCAGTGTATGGTACAATCTCATTAACGAAACTAGTCCTGTTGTTGCCTATAGACTGTCATGAAACATGGTAAATATTATGATCATTACTATAGGATTACATCAAGGAATCGATTTTCTATTTTTTAACGTTTTTACCCTTTTTGATAAGGAACGTGGTAAATATTACATTCATCACATGAAGATGCTGATAGCGTCAAATCACCCCTTTCCTTTAATTTTGATTGTAGTCCTTTTATGATTCGCAACTGAAGGCAGTGTACAACACAATGCATCTATTTTTTTTACATGTTTCTTTGGATTGACTTGAAAATGGGAAAGCATTCTGATCATCGTCTGAAGTTGAGTATTGTGATTAACAATTGTGTTCCTGTGATTCTACTTCGAGTCATAACATTTATTCACTTGGCGGATGGTAATTCTCGTGAGCATGTCCAGTCTGAACAATTTTTTGGTGGTTTGCTATGAAATTTTTGAGCAAGTTATTAATGCAATGTGAATTTCGACACATAATGTGTCTTGCCTTTAACAAAACATACATGGCAAGATATCTATCAATATATACAGGCATTGCCAATTTTGTGTGCTTCCATAAATTGTGTATTGTTATTGGATTATTGCTGGATTTGGTGTGTTAGAATTGTGATTGCAGCTACTCTAGCAGTGATCAGCGTATTTCTTTGAAACTCCGCTTGTGTTATGCTCAACATCCAATGATTGCATGTTGACAGTCATTTTGTTTACATTACTTGTAGAGGAGTCATGTAGTTTTATATTTTTTATTTTAATCCATCACGTGATATTTACCATCAGTGTTCTGCACCCGTTTATCACAATCGAATACTGTTCAAAAGATGAACACATTGTATCTGAGCTTGATTCTTTTTGTAATTATCGTCTTAAATATATTTCTATTTGAATCTTTACATTGTGGGTGGTCGTTTAAATGACCTAGCAAGTGACCAGGTAAAGTTGTGGAAGTAAAGACTTTATTTACAAAAGCTTCTTTATATACATCCTTACTTGACCTAGAAAACAGTTATTCACTAATTTAAGACGCAACACATATTTCCATATGAGGGTTACGTATTTATTCTTCCAGAAAAAATTAAATCTTTTTACATTCCTAACATCCCGAACTCCCAGTATGACCTTAACTGAAATCAATGATTCTTGTTCCGGGAATGAATTAAACATTTATTTTTAAAAAGTTGTTTACTAGAACTGCTACTGTTTTTGAATCACGGTAAAAATACTAGATATAGTGTTTCAACTACTGGTTATTTATCAGAAAAATAAAATAAAAATGTCAGGTCAATCAGAACTGAACTGAATTTATAAATGTAATGCAAAACTAACAAACAAATAATGAAATGACAAATACAGAACACTTCTCTCAAATAAAAGAAAAAAGTAAGATTTATAGAATAAAGCTGTCCTTTTACCATAGATTAATTACATACGAGATTAAAAAATAACATTAAAAGAACTCTTATGAACTCTTATGAATTATACAAAGTGTACCTGAAATGATATATGTTCAAGGGAAAGTGCATCTGCTATTAAATTAATGTGCCTAATGTCAGTATTATATTCCTGTAAGAACAAACTCCACCTTAATAATCTCTGATTTTTGGTTTTCGTCTTGTCAATGAAAGTAAGGTGGTTGGGATCACTAAACACTAATAGGAGATGGAGCTGAACTAACGCAAACTTGGAAATGTTGTAATGTCAATATTATAGCCAAACATTCCTTCTCGACTGTTGAATATTTTCTTTGTTGCTTAGTTATTGTCTTAGTAAAAATAGCACAATGGATGATATACCATTGCTATGACCTTGAAGCAGTAATGCCCCAACCCAAACATCACTTGCATCAACTGATAATTCAAATTTCTGCCTGAAATTTTCAGCTGTAAGAACTGTTGCACTTTTAAGTCTGGATTTTAACCTATCAAAAGCCTCCTGACATTTTTCACTCCACGGAAACGTATTTTTCTAGCTCAACAATTTTGTCAGCGGTTCAGCAATATTAGAAAAATTAGAGCAAAATTTCCGATAGTATCTGTCCATACCTAAATTTCGCATCAATTGCTCTCTACAGACATGCACAGGGACATCAGAGATAGCCTTGTTTTTAGCATCTATAGGTTTGAATCGTCCATATTCCACAATATGTCATAGAAAACGTACACAAGCACGGTATAAATCACTTTTGTATAAATTGATTGTCAAACTTGCATCAGTAAGTCTGTCAAATAATTTCCGAATGGTAGATGGATGTTCTTTCCAAGTGTCGCTTTAGATGATGACATCATTAATATAAGCATCACAGTTATGCTATATATGTATATATATGATATATGCTATATATATATATATATATATATATATATACACACATATATACATACATATATATATATGTATGTATGTATGTGTATATATAGATATGTATGTATATATGTGTGTATATATATATATATTTATATATATATATATATATATATATATATATATATATATATATATATATATATATATATATATATATATATATGTGTGTGTGTGTGTGTATATGTAGATATAAATGTGTGTTTGTGTATATATATATTTCTGTGTGTATATATATATTTTATATATATATATATATATATATATATATATATATATATATATATATATGTGTGTGTATGTATATATATATGTGTATATGTATATATATATGTATGTGTGTATATATATATAATGTATATATATGTATGTGTATATATAATGTATATATGTATATATATATATAAATATATATATATATATATATATATATATATATATATATATATATATATATATATATATATATATGTGTGTGTGTTTTTTATGTTTACAATGATTTACTCTATATCAGTTTTTTAATTTAGATGTTTGGACTATGCAGTCTGAAATAAAGAATTCTTATCTTATCTTATGCAGACAATTGTTGAAAGGTACTTGGGGAACCCTTAATCCTGAACGGCATTACTTTATATTGATAGAGATCATTTGGAGTCACAAATGTCGAAATTTCCTTTGCCCTTTTCGTTTTTGTAATTAGCCAAAATCCTTTCAGATGGTTAAATTTGATGACTTACTTTGCTTTTCCAATTCAGTCAATGCAGTTATCTATTCTGGGTAATGGAAATGAATTTATAATCAGTGCACATACGGAAAGTTTTATCTGGTTTCGGAACAAGTATACATGGTGGACTCCAATCACTTTTATTAGGCTCTGTGAAATCGTTCTCCAGAATCATTTTTAGGTATTCCTTTTTGATGGGTTCATCCTGTGTGGGCGTTATTTCACAGGTTTTGAATCTAGAATTTTAAGGTAATGAAAAATATTGTTTATCCTCTTAGGTATATCTGGAAATAAGTGCTTATATTCGAATGATAACTGTTTAAGTTCACTATTTTGGTTTTGTTATAAATGCAAAAGTGTCTTATCCAGATTGTTCACAATTTCCAAACTTTAAAGATTTGTTGCTCAAAAACAGTAGAATCCGATTGAATTGCTTCACTTAAATCCTCACTTTGCTGGGACAGGTACAATGAAATGAATTGCATGACTTACTTGACTATCTCTCTCTATATACTAGTACTCCTTTAATTTATTTAGATAAGAGTACTATTATTATAGTTTAACTCATTCATTTTCTTCTTAACTCTCTGTAAGAGAAGTAAAATCTAACTTGAAGACAATTTTAAAGAATGAGCAGTATAGAATAAACTCTGTTACAAAACTTCAATGTTTTCTCCACTAAAGGTCTATGAAACCATGATTTTACTTTTGACTTGAATTTCTCAGAGCCAAATTTAAGCATAGCTACTTGGAAAAAATCAGACATAAAGATTGACCCTTGACCAGATTGAACATATTTGGGAAAAGCACAAATTGAGTAAAAAAACTTTCCCAAAGCTTTCACTATGATTTTGGTGTTTATATTCATCAAAGGAATTGCCTCTTTGAATCTTGACTCACATAATAGTAAAACAATATTGGTTGCCCTACTTCGTCTTAGGTAAAGGACCAACACAATTTACAATAGTTCTGCTAACCTGTTCGTCAATTGCAGAAATAGGTTATATATGAGTCTTAGGTATCGTCTGATTGGGATTACCTGCCATTTGATAAATATGACAAGATCTGCAGCACTTACAAACTTCACTTTTGATTCTTAGCCAAGAAAAGTTAGTCAGGACCTTGTGAAAAGTCTTATTAATCTCTAAATGACTAGCCAGAAGAGTTTAATGAGCTAAACTATGTATTTCATATTTATAAGATTTTCAGCTACAATTTGATAGTTCACTGACCACTAGGCAACAGGAGGTACCTCATAAGGTGTCTGTATTCTGATAAGAATTACATTGTTAATAAAATAACAGACAGGTAAGTCATTGGCTTTAGTTTCACTAATGTCCCTTTGAAAAAAATATATATCGGGATCTTTTTTCCTGTTTGAGGACAAGTGATTGTTGTTTTTCACCTTGATTAGAATAAAGAATGAGTAGTTAAAAGATGACCACCGTGATCAATACTATTTGATTAATCCAAACAAAGAGTGAAAGTTACCTCATCATTATATCGACCAATACATGTGTCAGCTAAAGGAATATATTCCAGATCAACTTCATTCTCGAGAGCTTTCTTTGTGACAGCTCTAGTAACTGCACAAGCTGGCTCTAAATCATGGAATTCTTTTTCAAAAGTATTTATCTTTTAATCCAAAGAAGGCTTGTCAGTTACGAATGGATTAACCACAACCTTATCTCCAGCTAAGTTCTCGCCTAGTATTAAATGAATGCCCTCAACGTGTAAAGAATACATTGTACCGACAGTCACTGGTCCTGAAACTAAGTCTGATGACAAATTTACACAATGGATAAATGGAGAGGAACATTAACAAAGTCGCACTCTACTAGCCGAATAAGAACACTCTCATTAGAAGACTTCTCAGAAGGAAAGGTACCTGATAAGAAAAGACTATGAGAAGCACCCATGTCCCTTAATATTTTAATAAGGGTAGAATTGGACAAATCACTAAAGAGTAATATAGAACCCTTCGACATGACTTGTTCATAATTCTCCATAATAAAATCAGACTAGGGTTTATTGGACCAAACAAATGCATTGTTTCAAATACATAACGATGCCCTTGACCTCTTACAAATAAGTGCATTTGGGATAGGTCTTTCTTGATTACGATGCTTATAATTTACTTTAAATTAATCAGAAAAAAACGTGTCATTTTTTCTTGCAATGGGAACACGTAGGAAGAGACAAGGAGTTTTGATCAAGCTTATCAAAAACGTTATTTCTAAAAGATTTGTCAGATTGAGTTTTAGACGGGATCTTATTAGGCTGAAGCACCTCTTTACCAGAAGACTGTTTAAGGAACTTTATGAGAGAAGGAATACTTGTCAGCAGCACGAGCATGATTATTCAAGGTTTTG
Organism: Potamilus streckersoni; assembly: GCA_016746295.1. Taxonomy (NCBI): domain Eukaryota; kingdom Metazoa; phylum Mollusca; class Bivalvia; order Unionida; family Unionidae; genus Potamilus; species Potamilus streckersoni. The sequence goes on along the minus strand of JAEAOA010001578.1, from coordinate 1,371,081 downwards.
ACCTTATGCTCATCAAGATACAACCTAATGTTACTAAAGTAAGAGTTCTTGAACTCTTCAATACAAGTTGTCTAAGACTTCATAATCTTGATCAAATTTCTTGGCTGTGCATCATGTACTAAATAACTACTCTTTGTCTCTTGTAAGTTCGACATGACTTTGTCCAGGTTCTTTGTTATTGAATTTTTTGCCGATAAGCCTCAGGTTAACTCTTAACTCTTTAAGATGCATTCCTTAGCCAGATGATAGTCAGTACTTTGCTGTGCTGAGAGGGATTAATGGATATCTAGGGATTTACCAAAAAGTGCACATTGTAATTATTGAGTCCAATACTCGTTGGCCATATCAAATATTCAGCCAAGTTTTCAAAATAAGAAAAGTATTTGTCACTTCTTTTTTTCTAAAAGAGGGCACTAACCTAAAATTCTTAGTAATACCAAAAGATGAATTTGTTTATGAGGTGGAAATGTGTTTTTCACTTGCCAGCTGTATTTCTTTTATTCTAAATTGATATTCCATCGTTTCTTTCTCTCTGCAATTGCATTTGCATCTGTATCTCTTTCCTCTCTTCCGATTATAACTGCATTTTCATCTGTTTTTCTTCTTTCTGTAACTGTATTTGCTCTTTCTGTAACTGCATTTGTCTTTCTCTGTTTCTTTATTATCTAAGAGCATTTGAATTTCGTTACCTCTCTCCTCTTTGCCTAATAGCACTTATTTCTGTTTTTATTCTATCTAGCTGCGGGTATATTATGCAAATGTGCTACAATCAACATAAATTATATGATTATTAACTGCTTAAAGGTAAAATCATTTTGATTTATCTTAGTTTGCTGTTTTAAAGCAATCATCACACATAAGCCTCTATACAGTGATATAAGAAACTAAGGAAATTATTTGTGTATCTACATTAATATAATTCATCATTGATTAATAACATATTCATAGAAGTTTGAAAACTTGGTAATTATGAAAATTAATAAAAACATATTTTTACGCAAACTTTTCACATGTAAAAAATGAACTGAAGACAGAAAGCAGGCTGAAGATAATAAGGCAATTCCAGCTTATCAAAGGTTAGAACGTAGTGGTCAGGGTTGAACATGTATGTGTCTGTTAAACAATGTATAATTTCCATTCGTTTAATATAACGAAAGAAGAATATGAACACGTCCATGAACTTCACTACTAAGTATAACAAAAAAGTGGCATCATATGCAAGTTCTGGAACATCACTTCTCGGGTTAATATCCCACTGTACCCGATATCCATCAATCCTTATCCAGTTGAAAGCAGCGTTACGAAAAGGATTGATTAAAAGTAAAAAAGCTGTTTAATGTCGCTTGATGAATAGACTCTTGCTATAATCAACATAAATTATATTATTATTAACTGCGTAAATGTAAAATCATTTAAAAATCAATAAAAATATATTTTACGCAAACTTTTCAAATGTAAACATACTGAACTGAGGCCACGAAACAGGCTGAAGCTAATAAGGCAATTCCAGCTCATCAAAGGTTATAACGTAGGAATCAGGGCTGAATAGGTATGTGTCTGTTAATGAACGAAAGAAGCTATACAGTGTATTTTCTTACCAAATCTGATTATATTCTCTTCTTCCTGGATACATGTCTATATAGACTATGAACACGTCTATGAACTTCACTTCCATATATCACAAAGGGAGTTGCATCATATGCCATCACTTTTCTGTTTAATATCCTACAGTATCCGATATCCATTTATGCTTCTCTATGTTGAACAAATCGTTATAAAAGGTATTGATTAAAACGTAGAAAGCTGTTAAGTGTTCTTTGATGAATAGACTCTACATATATTGGGCATACAAGTAGTAATATATATCGCAGGAACGTTGACTCGCCTCCTACCTTCTGGACTAATATTTATTCTACAACAATATGACTATGATATATGGCCGTGTCTAGGGTCAAGAATGTGCTGTATAATAAATTCATCTGGATAACCGAGGATACAATTTAGACATGTTTTAGACACGGTCTTTTACAACAGGTATTTTCCATCAGTGGACTTAAAAGTAATAAACATTTTGCCAATCCTTTAAATACAAAAACTATATGTTGTATATCAAGACGTTGTCAGAAAATTAATCATGAAAAGAAATAAAATTGCTAGTAATTTAAAATCACAAACAAAATGTTAACACGAAAAATTTTTGCTGCAGATCTGTCCTGAATTTCAGACAATGTTTTTAAGCCTTTGACTGCCACGACGGTCTTATTATGATATAAAACGAAAAGACACCGAAATGGCAAGTTTATGGATTATTATGAAAAAAGAACTGTAGCGATACCAGTTTCTAACATCCGAAAGATATCTACTTGAAACTTTACAGACATAAGGATAATGGACGTTCTTGACTAAACTGATAATGAACATGTAACAATTTTCTCGCCATGGTTTTGCAGATAAAATAAATTGTATAAGAGTTACAGATCACAGAAGATACTCACGAGAACATTTTAATTGAAAGTTTTAACTCTTTCCGTAAAAAATATTGGCCTCCAATTTATCTGAATATTACTAGAGAGACTGTAATTTATTGTAGCATTTGGAAATAAAAAAATTAAAGTCTCTCAAGGTCAATTCCATAATTCCAAAAGATAAGAGTATCATCAATCTTTCTGTATTAATATTTGACTGAATCTTTTTGACGGAACATGTGTGTGTATAAAATACATTGTATCATTGATTAGAGTAATTAAGTAATTGTGACATAAGAAATTAACAAAAGTAGAAGAAAATGAAAATATTTACATGTTTTTGTCGTAATGCTTTCCCTTCTCCGTTTCAGCTTGCATCCGGTGTCCCTATCCTTTATTCACATGAGTGATGAAATTTGACATTAATTGAAAATGTATACAACGCGATTTTGTAATGTCGAGTTATTTTCGTAGGTATCAATATTAATATGAACTGAATAGTTTTGGATTGCCAATGGAATGATATTACAAAGGCGTAGCTATGATATTTGCGCCCGGGGACGAACTATAAAATTGGCGCCCCAGCCCCCTCCCCGTTTAATCACATTTTTCTATGACATTAAATAAGGAAAACAATTTAAATTTTAAAAAAACATTGTATTTAAAGAAGCAAACTTATAGAAATTATAGTACATGACCCACTCAGTCAGTGTCGTAGACTGGTTTACATAGTCTACAAAAGATTTATTTTTCTTGATTTCACTGTCGCAAACTGGTCAATTACGCAATCTAAATCTGTTGTTTCCTATGTTTCTCTTTCAACGCTAAGAAGAGCAAGATCGCTGAGACGATCCTGTCCCATTGACACACGCAAATGCGACAAAATAAGTTTCAGTTTGCTGAACGACCGCTCACAGCTTGCAATTAAAACTGCTATTGTTAATAAAATTTGCAGTGAAATTCGCAGATTCGGAAATATGTCGTTTCCATAAAACACAATAAAACCAAGAAGATCCAAAGGAGTTTCTGGTAGAACTTCATTCCTGTTACTGAGCAGCATTCTGCAATCTCCAATTTCTGTGAAAAGTTCGTGGCGATTGGTGTCCGTGTCGTGGAAATTTTCAAAATCTGTGCAATTTCGACGAAACATTGTGCCAGACAGTCGGCTAGAGGTATGCCGTCAGATGTCAATCTCTCGACGATGACTCTCTCTAGGCTTGCTTCATCTTTTGAATGTATCTCGATATAACCTAAAAATGATTCTTTGATAGTTACTTTTTTAGTTTGAAAATCCACATCCTCAAATCTTATGACCTGAGAAAGCTGTTCCCGATGTCCTAGATCAGGAGCTGAGTCAAGTAAGATACCATAATACTTGTTTTTCCTGATATCACTCAACAATTGGTTCTTTACAGCCGACGCAAGTATGTGAATAAATTCATTCTGGATTTCCGGTGACAAATAAGAAACTAATCTCGGATTTTCTTCTGCGTGTTGGATGTGTTTTGCAACAGTGGGTCATACTGAGCAAAGAGTTTGATCAGCGCGAGAAAGTTTCCAACATTTTTATCATCATCCGCATTCAAATTTTCCTCATGGCCACGTAGTGCCAAATTTTGTGAAACCAGAAACTTAATACAGGTGAGTATTCTTTGCACTATATCTCGCCAACGTTGCTTTTTCCAAATGAATCTGAGCTTGAACCACTGCGTCAATTCCAGTACCATCAACTAACCTTCGTTCGGCTTCCTTCCATGTTATAAAAGCTATGCGGTGGCTAGGATTGTTTTTATGAGACTTTAATTTTTCTGGCTTTCCCCACTTGTTTAAACCGTTTTTTAAACTCAAACGAAGCTCGAGAGTTTGAAGTCGATGATGTAAATAATAGACAACAGAAACAGTAAGCAATTTTATTGATTGGTGAATATAATAGCCACGAACGATTTACTTCCTCTCCATTCGCTAGTCGGCGTTTAAACCATGCTGATGTAATTGAATGTTCTCCAAATACTGATGATAGATTGTCTGTGTGCTGAAAAGGTAAGGATCCGAGAGTAATCTTTTCATTGCGAAGAAACTGTGATACTTTCGATAGCTTTGTCATTTTGTCAAATTCTAAGTAACCAACATCGTGAAATCTTAGTACAGCAGGAACCACATCATAATGAGTATTTTCAGCTTCTCTATCAGAAAGTTCTTCTGTCGCATCTTCCCCGTTACTCTCAACAAGTTCATCATTATGTTGGACCTGTTTAATGACGACATCCTAGTCTTCAGTATTTTTGGAGTTTTTTCAGCATATACAGCAACATCTGTCTGAATCATGTTTTTCTCTGAGTCCTCGACGTTTTCAACAGTATCGTCTACATGCTCTGAAATAGGTGGTTGATAGCCGTCATCTTCTGATTCTGAAGAATTGAAGTTTACAGCTTCAGCTTCTTTCTTCTTGGCTTTCTTTAAAAAGCTAGCAAGTAATGTACTTGACTTTTTTGATGCTATTTCGGCTTCCTTTTTTCTTTTGCGACATTGGGCCCCACTTCTTTTTCTTCCTGACATGGCTTACAAAACTTATAAATATATTATTATATTACTGAATGCACTGAAGTGAAAAAATAAGTGTAGGCCTAAACAATATCATAGTGACACTGGCATAGTGCTTCTACAATAAATAATTAAATAAAAATATCGATGTAACAAATTTTATTCTATATGCAAAAAAAACCCCATTACAGATTAACCTTGTTAGCCCGACACCGTTAGTCCTGCTTTTAAGTATGGCTAGAGGCGAGTATGGTGGGCTAACAAATACAGCCCACCCGGTCACGGAACAGAAGCACTGCCGTTTCCATGTTGTTATCATAGCACGACAACAGACATTACCCAGCAGTTATGGACAGCTTTATACTAGAACAAATACTACTAATTTAATAAACACTTTATGTACACAACATACAGCCTACATTTACCTTAATAGAGTTTAAGCTATCTTTGTTTTCTGCCACAATATCAAGTTCCTCACATATGCTGCTTTTTATCAACGCTCAACACGTCACGTGCAGACGGAACCAGCTGTACGCAGAATCCGTATCTCGGCTGGCTGCAGTGGTTGGCAGGCATCATCATCACTGTGGATGGCAGACGTATCAGATGACACGTCTGCTGAGCCTCTGCAGCGATCTTGTGAACGATTTATTACCCTTGTTTACTTATTATAATGTAACGTTGTAAGCCTCATTTTGGCGCCCTGTACCTTGGCGCCTGGGGACATATGAACCCCCTGCCTCACCCTAGCTACGCCTCTGTCATATTATTTACCTAGAGTCGTCTTTTGAGTTCAAACTATATTTAATGTTTGTTCTACCCAGTAATTTGAAAGATCTGCTGTAACAACTGGTACTGAATGGATTAGCAGTATGCGAAGAGAAATAGTTATTCATCCACAGTGACTTCAGAGTGGTGAACAGGAAATAAAGATGAACCCTCTGTCAGTTATTTAAAGTTACTGGTGATATTGTAAAACATACTATGCATGGATGTACTAATGTAATTGTGGAATTGATGAATGACGTTCTTTCTATGGAAAATACATAACACGTGCTGTTTTAATTAATATCGGTTGAATTTGAGTAGTATTCTGTCTTCCAAGAAAACACATTACCGTGATGGGAAATGGAATTTCACAAAAATCGAATGTATTTCAGAGGCATTCTGCCTTATCAACTGCATCATAAGATATCTTCAAACAGCAGTCAACCAGAAGCTTTACTGCTTAACTTTCACAAGGAATGACATTAATAGGGCAGGACTGTCGATAAGCTCTTGATCCGGACATGGGAAATTTTACGTCTGCACTACTCCACAACCAAATCTCTCTCTCTCATAAAATAAAGAGCGTGGCGGTTTTTACCTGCAACGATATCATGCAACGTTATCTATGGACCCATGATTGATGGCAAAATGTAGTCACATGAGGCAACAAAAAGGGGAAAGTTAGAACTGGTGGATAGAAGCAATTTTATGGATGGTATCAATGTTAAATAAAAAAAAATAAATAATGATTTGGGAAGAAATGTAGTTAGATTTAAATGTTTGAATTACCTTTTCCTGTTTCCTTATTTTGCTTAGTGTATTTTTCCAACTTGTTATCTTTGATAAACTACTTATTGTATAAATTTTTCATTCAAATAAAAATCGGCAAGCCTCGTTTCCTTTTCATGCAAAATGGTAGTATATAATAACCAAAGAATATCACTGTGTCCTACATAATAATGCTCGATGACATTAGGAGGAATTTGTTTCGTGCGAAGATATAATATTATCAAACAGATTAGACAATTTTTATTTCTCATCCAAACGAAATTCTAACCACTGGACCGCGGGTTACGCAACCATGGCATTGCATGCATGTACCAACTTTTGTACCCTCTCGACCAGGCATACCACGGTATAATGCTACAGAGTCGCTGGAATAGGCATTCGTGTGCAGTAGACATATCCACATATCGATACAGTAATTAATTCTCGTTTGATTCTCATCTCATCTGATCTTATTGAATTAGATAAAAATGTCGATATGTGGATGTGTTGCTTGTTTGTTTTGCTTTCTTTTTATTTTTAAAAAGAAAACTCGAGTTTGAAACTCAATTAGATTACAATGTGAGACCCACCTTCCGGGATAATCAGGATAAAAACTGAAATTGAAATATGAACTGACTAATTTGGTGCATATTTTAAATATCCATGATGCTTTTATGTTTTTTTTTTAAAAAAATCGGTAGGGGATTACAACCAGCGGCAGGGTATGCGAATACAGTAGCTGATATATCCCATTTGTGATGTTCTTGGATGTTTGACCAACGGAAAACAATAAATATAGCATTAAGCAAATGTGCTAGAAGTATCATATTTCGAATGACATACATTGAGTTATTTCCAAATATGCAGTTGTTGCATGTGTGTGAGTGTGGTTATGTATGTGTGTACAGTGTATGACTCTACAGCTTAAGTATTTAGGTACAGTGTACGAATGTATGTAAAGTATATGCATGAATATACAATGTATGTATTTAGTTAAGCAGGTATACACATGATGAAGACTAACAATATTTTTTTTTCACTAAAGCCTAAAGCTTCATATATATATATATATATATATATATATATATATATATATATATATATATATATATGTATGTATGTGTGTGTGTGTATACTCTGTGAAAGTTGTACACATAAATACACACATTGTTCTTTACATATTATGTGCTTAACCGTATCTGTGATTGTATGTTGTTATTTAATCTAATGCTTATTTGGAAACAGATGCTTAGATAACTTAATTTTGTTTATGATTGTGGGTTGTAGTTTAAGAGAATATTTGTAAATATGTCGACATATAAAGTTCTCGAAACGAACGTAAGACCAAATTCCTGGTCGCCTCTTTGTGACTTAGGTAGATATATAAGTTTCTGGTTAAAATATTAATAGTTCATATCTTAATATGCGTTTTTGGTTCTGTTCAGTTATAATGTGACGTAAATTATTTGTCTAAGTTATTCATCTTATTTACAAAGTGCTCATGAACGTTGGATATGAACACTGTGGCTCCATTCTTGACAGTGAGGAATTTCAACATATCAAATGCGCATCTGATAATAGGTTTCAGAAAGGTCTTGGAAATGTAGCCTTTATCGTTAGCTTCATTATGGTAGGTATATAATACATTAGACAAAATGTTACAGGTCATCCGTAAGCAATGTAGCTTTTATCGTTAGAGATGTTGTTATAGGTATGTAATATATTTTAACAGAATGTTTAAAGCCAGCTGTAAGAAATGTAGCCTTTATCGTTAGTGATGTTGTTATAGGTATGTAATATATTTGACAAAATGTTCAAAGTCAGCCGTAAGAATTGTAACCTTGATCGTTAGTTGTATTGAGATAAGTATGTAATACATTCGACAAAATGTTTCAGGTCAGCAGTAGGAAATGTAGCCATTATCATGAGTTGTGTTATTATAAGTATACAATACATTTGATGAATGTTTTCAGGTCAGTCTTGGGAAATGTAGACTTTATCGTTAGTTTATTATGTTATGAATATAATAACATATTTAAGAAAACGCTAATATAACTATTGCGCACGTATCGCTTAACGTTTGAACTGTTATGCAAAAGGTGAGGTCTTGATAAATCTGTTGTTGTTGTTGTTGTTGTTGGGCTTAACGCCATTTTTCAGCACACGATAGGCTATTCATGGCGGCCAGTATTAATGGTGGAGGAAGAAACAGGGAAATCACCGGAAAGAACCACCGACCCACGAGAAGCTACTGGCCAGCTTTCTCACATATCCACATTAGCCGAATCCTAGACTCGAACCCACGCAGACAGAGGTGAGATGGCAGTGATCCGTAACGGACAGTGCTTTAGACCACTCGGCCACTCGGGGCCCCTTGATAAATCTGTTACATTTGGTCAGTATAGGTTCATTTTTTAAAACGAACATTCAGTTGCATCAGTGATTAATGAACTGTAAGTAAATGATCCTAATTTAAGAGCAAATATTAAAGATTTGCTATGAATTGGGGGAATTGTCAACTTTTTCTTTAGGAAGAATTGAGTTCAGTTGCATAATGTAAACCTAAAGAGATAAGTTCCATCTGAGCTGTCACCTCCTCCGCTAAATCATGAAATCAAAAGCATGATAGCATAAAGTCTACATTTGATGAGAGACGTATAACAATTTAGTATTAGGAAGTGCTAGACTTACAACCAATAACTGAGGAGAAATTGAGATTATTGATGCAAGACCATATGAAAGTTTTGTATATATACATACACATTATATATATATATATATATATATATATATATATATATATATATATATATATATATATATATATATATATATATATATATATATATATATATATATATATATATATATATATATATATATATATGCAAGTTGTCGAAATATCTGACCTTTATATTTAAGGTCATTGCCGACAAACAGGACTGATTCTTCATATGCTAGCTGTATGCATAACAGAAATAAAAATATTATGACATATTTTGCATTGAAGCCCTATTCTTTAAAATTGTCGCTCAACACATTTTTTAATATTCAATTGAATCCAGGAATTTGTTTTTCAATTAAAACACATGTCTGTAATGACTACAATTTTCACTTTAATTGGAATGTTACAAGAGAATTTATTACGGAAAGATAGTTAATTGTTTACTCGTTGATAATGTCTGGTGAAGATTTTCCTAGTATTCAAAATTTACTCTAGGTTTTAATTTGGTGAATTAGTCATTTAGGTTGGTGCTTTTTGCAGACACTATTTTTGTACCTCGGGTGGTCGAGTGGTGTAAAACTCCCACCTTTACTGATTTCTGCCATCTCATATATGTCTGCATTGGATCGAGTCTCGAGAATATCCATTGTTGGTGTGTGAAAATACTGCCAGTAGCTTCCCATGGGTCAGTGGTCGTTAATGGTGTGTTCCCGAGTTCGCCCTCCACGAGTTATTCTGTCTGCCATGTACATTACCCAGAAAAATGGCGGTAAACCCCTTAAAGAACAACAGCTTTACTTTCTTGACCTCAAAATTCACTCCATGACATTAAATGTATATAGATATTGCGAAGATAGGAAAGTAGATGTATGTAAGGAGGAAGAGAAGCTGGCACGCATGTAGGTTGATAGATGGAGTGGTGAATATAATAATGCATCAATAAATAAAATTCTCAACCCAGCACGGTCCGTTCTTGTGTTTTTCAGCCAATAGTCACTGCACCCATCTGTTCTTCTGCCCCTCCTCTTTCCTCAACCCACCAAACTAGGTTTTAGGGGTTAGGCAGAATTCTCCAAATCTTTGTGCACATGGTATTTAAATGATTTAAATATTTTACTCAAACAAAATGGAAGGAGTTACCCACTAACGCACGATGAAAGACGGTCGGTAACCTCTAACCAATGAATAATACACAGGCAAGTTTGAATTTGATTATTTATATAACTTTTCTGATTGTAGTCAATTGTAAGCTAACATGAGACAAGAATTCTATCCCACAACATTTATGAAAACCAGTCAATGTTGCACGCCATGGTACAATATCAGTTCTGCAGTCATTGTTAATCATTGATAATACAGGTAAAGAAGTTCATATGTTGTTATCTCAGAGCTATTCCTGACACTACAAATCAATAACAATTCCGTCCGCATAATGACATAAGGACAATACAACTGCGGATGTCTGGTTATACAGACTGCATAAGTCGTAGTTGTACAACTGCGGATGTCTGGTTATACAGACTGCATAAGTCGTAGTTGTACAAACTGCAGAAAGCGCAGTTGTATGACATTTAAGATTGATACATATATTTTTGTTCAAAAGCGGATTGTCACCAATAGACAGATTATTCAGAATTATGCAGCTTGCTTTGAGAATTACTCGCCAAGAATATATATATATATATATATATATATATATATATATATATATATATATATATATATATATATATATATATATATATATAAACTGACAACTAGTTTCTAAATAGCCTGTGCTCTTTCGATTCTAACTGAATATCTTCCAAAGGCAAATACAAAAAAGAAACAAGACAAATAACACATCTCCCACCCCGACGACACGTTGAGGTTTAAAATATTTACATTTTTTCTACATGAATTAAAACCTGAAATTATTTTTGTTTCAAGTAGGTTACTTCAACTTTGATACTGATGCTGAAAAATATTTTAGTGACCTAGAAATCGATGAGCCATATCGCTGTCTGTTAGTTTTTGCAAATTTATGTAACCACAAATTATCTCACGGATATTTCATTATTATAATAGTAATTGCCGTTTATTTTGTGACTAATAAGCAATTCTTGAGAATTATTTAAAAGAAAATGTGCTAGTTGCAAAACAAAATGATTTTATTTGTGCGTGGCTGTCTCTTTCTAGTCCTCTTGGTTTAAACCGCTTAATGTTCTAAGGCGGCGTATCCAGTACGATTGCTTTTCTTTATTTATTTCGGAACTTCAGCTCAGTTGTGAGGAATTTGAATAATGTGTTATATCACCTAAAACGTGGCTACGGGAGGAAAAGTGTTCTGCGACTGGACTTCCGAACAGCTTCTTTGTCATCTCGTCGGATCTGTGAAAGTTGATCATTTTGTGTAGCTTTTCAGTTTCTCCGACATAATTAAGTCTGCATAGTAGTACTGATTTCTTACAATAGCATCGTGTTAATGCTTCCTATTTTTTAAATTTAAGTTTCATAAAAAGAATCCAGTCATAGCGAGACTGCGGTGTGCGTACGAGTTTTCGTGGTCAACTTCGTTCAATATAAGTGAAAAGCTTACGAAGTTGAAACAAATGTTCTTTAGTGAGCAATTTAACGCGCTTACTTTTGGGCATGGTGGGATTTCATGTCACCACAGCGTCATTTCATTAATAAAACCTCTCGAGACAATTTTCAGGGGATCGACTGTGCCTGCTTTATGAAATAATACGCTGTAGCGCATGTAATCTTTGTATCTTATCCTTTGGTAGATGGGTAATTTAATACCAGTGTAAATGTATATATTTTTGCAATATTCTCTAAAGACCTTTGATATCGCCTGTATAAATCAGGAATAACAGAAAATCGATAAGACCCAATCCATTGTTGAAGTACGATTCAAGGTTGTCATTTAGATCAGACGGTTTTTTTATCTAATGGAACACAATAAAACAGGGACATACAAATAGTTTGCTATTAGTAACAACTAGATGTTTACTATTTATTACCAAGGTACATGAAGACATGACGAGTTTACACATTAGTTGAAACACATATTATTTTCCATACACTATAGAAAATAATAAAATACTTAATATTTTCTTGTTCTACCCACGGCTTCTCTAGTTGTAGAACAGAACAAAAGAGAAAGGAAATCAGAACGTTCATTAAATTAAAATTATCTCTTCGAAAATATTGGGAATTATTATGCATGCTAAAGTAAAATTTCAAATAATTATTTAAAAAAAATATCAAATACGATTATATCGGGATAAACTTATGCACAGACAGGCAATAGTTGAATATTTAAAATTTTACTATTTGCAGACAATATCTCGTTACCGTCTTTTCAGGTAGACGGCTTTTACAGTCATTAGCAAAGAGGATATGTACCTCCTTACCTATTGTACTTATGAGAAACACATCGATTAAACCTAGGAAATTGTCGCCACTAGCCAATTTAGACCGAAAGATTATCTCCTATTGCCAACCTCACCTGTGTCAATATTTCCTGTTAATATTGACTCAGCAAGTTTCACAAATAATAATGTTTAGATATTTTGTATTGTTTCTTTACCTTCATGATATGATGGCATCTTGCAAACATTAAGGAACAAAGAGTTCCATTATATTTCGAAAGCGACACATTTTGATTATTTCGAAAAGGATATTTTGGAAACAACGAAAAAATCATTTCCGTTTTTTTTTTCTTCAGGAAGATTGTTTGAAAATAACGAAAATCTTTTTGTTGCTTTGAAAAGACAACGAACCTATATATTTTTTTTATTTTATTGTCAGTAACACTCACTCAACAACAAGATAAAAGAGGCTTGCGATCAAGATCTTCAGACTGATCTATATATATATATATATATATATATATATATATATATATATATATATATATATATATATATAAACTACTTCTGCACATACTTACATACTTCTATACACATACAGTCATATACGTGTGTATATACAAATGCATCTATCCATGCATGCATGCATGCATGCATCCATTCATTTATACAAACATACACACATGAATGCATTGTATTATTTAATTGGGAAAATATTTATGGTTTACTGATCCTAGCATGCTGTAAAATACCCGAGTCCAGATTATTTTAAAGAGCAGAATATTAACTGAGAGTGATGGACCCAATTAAATAAATTAAAATCTTTCTTTTTCAACGCAAGGAAATAAGTAAGTACCGTAATAGATTCGACTTCCAGCATTACCAGTCACTAAATTATTCTAAAATGTCTGTACCATTAGTATGTTTCAAAATTAAAAATAAACATTGCGTCCCTGGACCTCATGCTTATTTCTTGAGTTTTGAATAGTGGTCTCAAATAAAGACGTTTCTGCACGATGTAAATAATGGTAGAAAGCTATACATGCTGTTAAACAATATTTTTTAAGAGCTAATGTGAAATTTTTAAGTGTTTAGTGTAAAATCAATATTCTCGGTAGCAAGACATAATTCGTATTTGATTTTTGGATGAGATAAATGTGTGATCAAAAGGAAAACATACAATACATGCGAATTTTGTACTGATCACAACATATGGAGAACGAAAACTAATTAGAATATAATTACATTGTGATAACAGAAAAAATTGGAAAAATGATCTCGAAAAAAGTAGATTTTAACTACATTTAAAATATGGCATAAAAATAAAGTAAAAGGACTACAAACTGGTATAAACATAAAGGACATTTATAATCACAACGACGTTGATGCGACGATGATACTACATGCTGGATTTACTACTTTTAGCTCCCAGACGAGTCCTTAATTTATGTTACTACTCTATTCTTAAACTAAATATCAACACCAAAACTATAAAGCATATTAAAATTAGTAAGTAATTTATTTCTCTGAGTCATAAAGTCAAATTTTAAGAAAAACTGACAATATTGTGAATTAAATATCAAATAATCCTAAATTTTCGACAACTAGCACAAAGGTATAGTGTTCCGAATTATTGAATGTAGTGATGTACCAATGTTCTTGAATAGATTAATTATCAATAATCTAGACGTGTCACAATTATATCATCCAGAATGTCCAGAATATGCCATTTATATTTTCATGAATAAGTCTTGAATACTTATTAATTATGAAAATGAATGAAAATAGTATTGTACACACTTTTCACAAAGAAAAACATTAAATTGAAGAGAGAAAGCAGATAATTCTTTTTTAAAGACCACACCAACTCCAAACCCTCTCCCTCTTTTCCAAAAAAGAGAAACAGTTAAGATCTTTTTAGTAGCAAAATAGATCAACAAGTTAGTATTCAACATATTTAACAAGAAGAGACATATCGACGTTGCATGGATTTGTGAATAGGAAAAGAAAGATGTCTGAATAATGATGGAAGGATAAAATGACGAACACTGTAAAAATGTCGAATCTGAAGAATTCTTAACAAAGGAAGGTCCATGATCAATAGTTTAATATGTTTAACAAGTTTCGTACTGACATCTTGAGCGGCTTTGGACACTCTGTAAAAAAATGTGATGAACATACTGGGGGATTGGTAGAATCATTCTCTACCAACCTCTTTAACAGGACGTAATAAAGCAAGTTCAGTTCTTGATAGGTTTTAATGCAGGAGTCGAGATTGAATACGTATGTTCTATGAAACGATTCCATTCTCTTCTTCCTGACAGCATGTCTATCTAAATTAAGAATTCATTCAACACAAAGTTAACTTCCAAATAATACAAAAGGACTGACATTGTGTATAAGTTCTGGACTATCAATCTTCCGGGCATCAATTCTATGTTGTCCGAAATTCATTTATCGTTATCGAGGATGATAAAAAATCGTTACAAAAGGTATTGGTCGCAACATTAACGTAGCTATTCAATATTGGTTGATGAATAGACTTTACAGATATAGGGCATATAAGTAGTAATACATGTCGCAGGAACTTAGGGTTACTTACTACCCTCTGGACAAATATATTCTACAACAATAAATATATGGTATACAGCTGTGTCTATGTCTAGTGTCAATTGTGTGTTGTGTATATACATTCATCTGGATAACCTAGGGTCCAAATTAAAAATGATTATGCCATGGAGTGGCAAATCTAATGTTCATGCTCTTTGCAACCGATATTTTTCATTAGCTGACATTAATGTGATGAACGTTTTGCCAATCCTTTAAATATATAACTATAAGTTGTATATCTAGACGCTGTCAGCAAATTAAATATGAAAAATAATAAAATTGATAGTAAATGAAATGGACAGACAATGTTTGCCAGAAAATGTTGCTACTGAATTGTCCTTCATTTCAATTAATGCTATTAAGCATGTAAATGCCATGACGGTCTTGTTATTAAATGAAACGGAAAGACATCGAATTGGCAACTTTATGGATCATGGTGAAAAGAACTGAAGATATATAATTTTCTAACTACCGAAAGCTATCTACCTGAAACATTGCAGACATAAGGATAATGTGTACGTTTGTGTGTAAAATAATATTGAAGATGAAACAAATTTCTCACCTTGTTTTGTAGAAAAAGATGTTATCAGAGTTTCAGATCGCTTTTCAAATTTCAGGATCACAAAAGATAATAATACAATCATTTTAATCGAAAGTTATATCCCTTTATGTACATACTATTCGCCATGTATAGCTTATCTTATGCTGAGTAAAAACCTTAAGCCCGAAACAACAACTTTGCTTTTTGAAATAAAAGCAACCCCACAACATTAAATGTATATGGACGTGTGCGTAAATAGGAAGGTAGATGTATATAAGAAGACTGGTTGGCATGCAAGTAGATAATCCTGTCGGCATGTGGATTGATAAATGCATCAATAAATATATTTTTCAAGGAAGCACTATCTTCTATTATTTATCAGCTACTGGTTACCGCAATCATCCGTCCTGCTGCCTCATCCCCCTCCCACATTGCTTAGATCTTATGGTTTAGACAGTTTTCCAAAGCGTTATGCACATTGCATGTCAATGTTTTAAATGTGTAACTCGAACAAAATTGGAGGACTTACGCACTATTGCATGAAAAAGGACGGACGGTCGGGTCGGTACCTTTGAAGAGATTAGTACGTACAGGAATAAATAAACTAATTTTAAACTTTATTATTATTGCATTCATAGATATTCCATTATGATCTTTACTAACTGAAGATATCTGTAAGATAGTATGATAATTACATTGTATTATTCCCTATATTTATTAAATACATGTACTCGTGTTTCGTTCTTAAGTGTACAATGATACTTGGGTTGATTTATATATAGTGTACAATAATTTGAAACAGTGAGTTCGGTTCATCCTATGCCATATGTGCGAAGTCCTTTCAATAGGAAAACCCGATATTCATCAAGCGCACAGACGATGTAGGATTACATCGTCTGTGTATAAATACCTCATTGTAGGACACAATCTTTACTGAACGTCTTGCCAGTGAACAGTAGACTTAAGGACTTGCGAATCTTAAGCTGGAGAGGTATGCTAGCTATTTATTAATTAGTTATGTATATTTTAGATTATAACTATTATACTACCACGCTTATATTTGTATATTGTATATGTAGCTTCAGTTTGCGCAATATAACGCATATATTTTCTATTTTTGTATGTGACTTAACATGATATCTATATTAGCAATAAAGTTGCATTTTATTAAGAAACGTTTAATAACATAAGATTTTTTTATCGGACACTGGTAGATTCGCTTCTGAACCTGTTTATTGCTTTACAATTTTGTGCCGATAATGTAATTTGTAGAGCTTATCGTATATAACGTCATTACGTGTTATCGTATATGCCCCTGTTATTCTTAGTAGACAGTGTTAGATTTATTTTCAGCTGATCAGAGTCTAGTAGAGCTGACCATAGAAACTGACCATAACAGCTGTACATAGAAACTGACCATAGCAGCTGTAAAGCTTAACCATAGCAACCGTTGAGCTGAAGCAACACTGTGTTGCTCGTTGAGCAGCAGGGGACCGGGCGTTGCTGACCGATTGGTGAGCCCTGACTGCTTGATTGACAAATGAATTGAATGGTGGTTGGTGACTACCTGTAATGCTGACTGCTTGATTAACCAGTGTGGCTGGTAGCCAAATATACAGGTGATGGAATAGTTTGTGTAACTCCATACATGTAATCTTTTAGCCATAGGCTATTTTGGGGTTTGCTATACCCAGTGTTTTGGGAGTGTAAAGATATTTTGTATGATATCTGTCCTATTGTTTCATCTGTTAACTGTTTGAGTAAAGTACCCCATTTTTCATTATTAGAATGAATGCATCATTTTACCATATGAGTAAAGTACATCATTTTTACTCTTTGAGTAATACACAATATTTTGTTTCGTCGTGTGAAATTCCCGTGAATCATATTTACTCTTTGAGTAAAACACATCATTGTTTTCGACGTGTGAAATTACTGTGCATCATTAACCTTTGTCATTATACTGTATAAGGTCATTTACTTGTATTCACATTTCTGTTACATTATTAGTTTCGTGCGGATTGTGCTAATTTTTCAAATATTTGGGTCTTATACACTTACGTATCAATCATAATTATTTTTCCATTCAAGTCATTCATCAAAAACAATGTATTTATATCACCATCAAAAGTGTTCTGTTATAAATCCGAAATTCAACCAGATTTTCCTGTTACACATATGAATTATTAATGACGATCTGTGGACTGCTCGTTGGAACACAATATCGATTTGCTGTCTTTCCAAATAACTGATAATCTACAGGTCAACAGCGCATATGGTATTATCTCAGAGCTACACATGACGCTAACCTTGAGATTAAAAATATTTCCTCCCGGATAATTACATAAGGACAATGCAACTGCAGAAAACGCAGTTGAACAAAGACTATTCTCGACGGCAATTAAGGTTGATCGAAATATCCTTCATGCAACATCGGATTGCCTCCAAGAAGCAGATTAGTTGCAAATTTTGCAACATTGAGGGTAACTCGACAAGACAGTGAGGTACGAAGTCATTAGAGTTCTTCTTTTCTATGCACATACAATGTACATATTTACCTTTGAAAGTGTGTGTGTGGAGAGACATAAATGAAGATTTTCTTCTGTCTCTCTGTCTCTCTCTGTCTCTCTCTGTCTCTCTCTGTCTCTGTCTCTCTCTGTCTCTCTCTCTCTCTCTCTCTCTCTCTCTCTCTCTCTCTCTCTCTCTCTCTAGCACTAGACATCATGTCGCAGACACGTAGCATGATGTCCCACCCAGTCACTTTATCCTGTTAATACTTAACGCCTAGCGAGGCAGCTGTTAATACCATTTTTGTGAGTCTTTGGTATGACTCGGCCAGGGTTCGAACCCACGGCCTCTCTCTTCCTAGTCGGATGCTCTAGCCACATGGCCGCCTGAACTGTTGAATATTGAGAGAGAGAGAGAGAGAGAGAGAGAGAGAGAGAGAGAGAGAGAGAGAGAGAGAGAGATGGCTGTAACATAATCATACTAAGTATTTACAACTTTGCTTTCCTCTGAAATTCAGATGTGAGAAACGGAAACTAATATATTGTACTATAGTCTTTCGAAGCCACTCCTCCTTAGTTGTTCATTACATGATATCGTTACTTTTAGAGGTCATTGTATAGTAGTCATCTCGAATTCTCCCAGATATCCACCCCACCCCCTTTCTTTCTTTACTTTTATCTACAGGTAGATAGGAGGACAGTATGATACGGATGTTGTGTTCGTGTGAAGTCTACAGCGGTAGAAGGTGGCTGCACACTTAGATCGCTAAATTGTAAAAAATTGAGAAAACCGTGAAATTTAGAAGTTTCAAAAGTAATATCAAGACCAAATGTGAAAAATCGAGATCGAATAGTGGTAATTAATGCCTAGACAGAGGATTCAATATCCAGTGGAGGTAATGAAGGATATCTGGAAGAAGTGGAGATGGGATTGGAAAGATTGAGATTGAGCTCTGGCTATTCTAATCGCGTTAGTTGAGTCGATATTGAGTGGGGATGAATCGATATCAGGTGAAAAATGTTTCATTTAATTGACAATTGCGGTTACTTATTCTGTTTCTCTATATTTTAAATTCGACTACCTTGTCCTCTCAACTAAACCTCGACCATTCGCTTATCATATAATTTATTCCAACTCTTCTGAGATTGACGTATTATAAACACACTAATGTTCTATACCGGTTGAGAGCCATTGCAGGGATCCAGTTTTTATCGTGTAGATAATTTGCACACTTAAAGGTACTGTTTAAATCAAACCCTTGTGCTGTTTGTTAGGTGGAACAATCGAAAGCTATATAATTGATACTAGAACGAATGTGAGGGACCACAATCTGTAAAGGATGCCGGATTGCCGAGGTACCAATTTAAAAATATTTCACTCCTTCTTCCTGCATAATGGGCTACAATCTTACGTTCGTATTCAAAACGAAAGATAACGGTTAATCAGTACTTTACGCCTCTGGCCCATATTATCAGATACAGATTTATAACAAGATTTGTAATCGTATACACTGAAGTGTTTCTGTAGTACATTTTGTCGAGATATTTCCGTCTTATGCCAGTAGGAGGAATCGATATCAGGTGAAAAATATTTCATTTAATTTCCAGTTTCAGTTACTCATTCTCTTTCTCTATTCTTTCAATTTCACGAACTTTTCCTCTCAACTACACCTCGACTTCGCTTACCATATAATTTATCCCTGGCCGATCTCTCGTTCGTAGCTTTAATGATTTTAAACAGGTTTGCTTTCCATAACTGTTGAGAATTATTGCAGTGACTCTGTCTTTGTCGTGCAATGATTTTATATAGTAAAAAAATTCCTATCCATGAATATGCTTGTTCGGATTAAGTACTTAGGGTAGTTGAGAGGTGGAACAATTTAAATTATAT
Organism: Potamilus streckersoni; assembly: GCA_016746295.1. Taxonomy (NCBI): domain Eukaryota; kingdom Metazoa; phylum Mollusca; class Bivalvia; order Unionida; family Unionidae; genus Potamilus; species Potamilus streckersoni. The sequence continues at coordinate 1,350,909 of JAEAOA010001578.1, read as the reverse complement.
GATTAATATTAAAAAGACTGTTTTAGTAAGTTTACTCACGTAATACCAACGTTCATACTTTTGCAGAAAGCAACCGTTTAGAAAAACAATTGCGTATTTGCTGACCACATAGCTACCGTCATAAGATAGTTGATACGATCTTTGTGTGTGATGTAATCTCTCATGATTATGAGATCTGCGGACCATAAATCGTCTGCAGCAATTGAGATGGCTCTGCGTATTGAAAAATGCTTGCATGCAGGTTTATGCAGTTATTCTGCTAGAACTTTCATTGCCAGATCTTTCAGTTGCTCCTATGTCATTGCCTTCGCCAAAAGATCAGCTGACGTTTAAATTTACCTGGAATCCCGATGCGTGGCATCCCAATGCCCAGCTTATGTTTGGTGCCGATCATACCCCGTACAATATCTCGGTCTTCAAGGCTCACTGAAATGTTTGGGCTTGAGTTCTTTAAGGTCCCTCAGCATGACTCTATCGCATACCAACTTGTCGTCGGGATGGTATATGCATAGACGTGCTGCATCGCGATGGCATCGACATAGTTGTAGAGCTCTTGACCGGGCAAGGGATCATCATGTTCATCCAGTTGTTGTTCTAAGGGATTCCACGGTCGGATATAATTATGTCCTTGCAGCGTCCATCATGCACTCGGGTATCATTGTTCAGCCGAAGGTAATCGGTAGGTAATACATTACGACTTTTCGTTATGATATTGTTATAAAATAACACTGTTCTGGCCAAAAGAGCACTATTATCAAAGGGCATTTTATTTTATTTTACCACAAACCATAACCGAACATTATAGCGCGTAGAGAGGGTTTCTGTGCACCTAGTACACTACCGACCGTTGTCTCCAGACTTGTAGAATTCTTTCTGATCGTGCGTTGAGACAGCCACCGTTTCTTGAAGAGTATATTTAGCCTGCTTGGAGAGAGTGGGAAATTGCATTTTCTGTATTTGCGTCGTGTTAAATTGCATTTCCTGAAACTGATATTCAGGTAACAGAACTGGTGGCGTGGCCGATGGTGATGGCGGCAGGATTTTGTTGGCTATATTTGTGTCCTAGGGCCGGTAAATCAACTGAATCTATTCCGTTGGCTACTATGTCTTCCGCCTTGAGAGCAATAGAGCTATTTTCGCGTTGATGCCGGGAAGAGCTGATAGAACCGAGGAAAACAGTCTGGATAAAAATCCACCCACGATTTTTCGCAGCTGTACGCATGGTGGTTTCATTTCAACAGCAACTAATTTATTTGCAAATATTTTCTGATCATAGCTTGCATCTGCTATGAAACATCTTACTCCGCTATCTGATTTTATGCAGATTTCCACAATATCAGACTCCATGTGGGTTTTAAAAAGTATTCTTCCGGTATGAGACTTTACGACGAAGATGCTCTGCGTCCTTTAAGTCCTACGTTAAAAAGGATCTGCGTCTATCTTGTCTTGTGTCACTATCAAACATTACTTTTATAGCGTCTTGCGACGCAGTCAGTTTACGTCTGATATGTAGATAATAGGTATTCTTTCCTTGTTATTATCGGCTTTTAGGGACTGATGTCGTGAGTCGCATGGTGATATCCGAGATCGTGTACGTGTTCAGGATGAGGTAACAAATGAAGGGATTAGGACGACTCTGCATGAGATATCCCAATGGAATTTTATTCTGGAAGATCTTTCTCGTGTACTCCATTTTCTGATATAATAGTACAGGAGCTAAAACTGAGAATGGATCCAATCGAATGAGGAATATCAAATCCTAAGAGATAACAACTGGAGAGATTGATTCTGTTGGGTAAGGTAAAATAAATGGGTTTGATTTTGATGTTCGCGACAATGTGTATGTTGTCGGTGATCCATCTGGTGATTTCCTTGGCGATGTTGGTGATGTTGTACATGCCTGGGGAGAAGATCGTGATCGTTTGGCGCTGACTGAGACTGACGTACCTGCTTGTGCAGGATCAGTCATTACGAAAAGAAATTGTTACTCACGGTAACGTTAACAAAGCTGTTCTATATATCGGTGGAGATCAGCTCGATCTCTGATAGCCATGTCTATATAACCTGAATGCTACGAAAAGACTACATCAGGCACTCATGATCTACCGTGACTTGTTTGTGATCCACAAGATGATTGAGAATATCCATCATCTCTTTATCGATTAACACGCCAAAATTCCCGGCCTCTTTAGGGGCGATCAGCAATTTTAACTGCGGAACTATCTTGGCTGGATCTTGGTAGTAGCGTATTTCCTGTCCAGTCTTCTTCCTCTCCATCTACTTTTTGCTTTTTCTGACTGTCACATCCGAATCATAAAGATAACGTTTGATTTGACGTGAGCTTTCTTCAAGCCCTTTTTACCCCTGTCCCAATTTATCGAAGTACTTCACTAAATTGATCACCGACGTGGCTTCTTTTGTTCGAGAAGACATTAATTCTGCTGCAGTTTTATCCGTTTGACCGTAAAAGCTTGATCTAATAGAGAAAACAGTGGTCTGGCACCTGACTTTTAGTTACTCTTTCATATTTAGCATTTTACTTTTTTAATCTTTCAAGCAAATGACTTATGTGTTCTTTCTCGTTCTTGTCCTTGTTTCGCTGAATCCTTGGTCCATGTACTCGATTAATTAACGTAACCATCCACGTGCAGCGATCACCTTAAATAAATTATTCTCGGCCAACAATCCTGACATCACATGCTCGTTTATCTCTGGAAGTGTTTCTTTCACAAAATGATGCAGCCATTCTCTGTTTAAAGCAGCAGGATGTTGATAGCCAATATTGAATACGGGATCAGTCGAGGCGTGACAGATCATAGCCTGCTTGCGTTTTTCTCTTCTTCTGAAACCTTACTTTGAATATTTTATTTTCCAGCTAATTAATTTCTTCTTCTTGTTCAAGCGACTCAAGATTGACTTAACTTTTCTTGTTTTATTTTTCAGCATTTGGAGTTACGCTTATGTTTTTTTTCTTTTTTGTTTCATTTTTTCAGTTCAACTTTCCTGGTTTCTCCCATTTGTTCATGTACGACATTTCTTTCGGAAGACGGCACTGTTAACTCTTTAATCAGTCGCTGTTGTTGCTTAGTCAGTTGGAGCGTGTCCAGTAACTGATCACACAATCACATAATGGCAGTCAGGCTGATCCGACTCTGTGTCGAAACTAATGATGATGTTCATCTAGATATGATTTACTTATGTGAACAGGTGAAACATCTTACACGTCCTTTGGTACGCTTATCGAGTCTAGGAGTAGTTCCTCGCACGGTAATCTAAGCTCGAGCGAGCCTGTACAAGCTCTCAAATCTCGACGATGTGAGTTATATACTCCACACTGGTCGCACGTGAGCAGACTCGAACAGACTAAATTGTCGTGGACCGGTGGCACCATGACAGGAGATCTGAACGTTGGTGGAAGGATCTTGCACAAACTTGCCTCGGCCACTGCTGCATCTTCTCAACCTGTGACCACGGCGGATCACGAGGTGGCACTGACTGGAAAATATAATAAAACAGGTGAATCTGTCTCCGGAAATATTCACGTGGCTGGAAAGCTCTCAGTAGCAGGTCAGGTTACGAGCGATTTCATGACCTCACCGTCGTGTGAAACTACTTTTCATAATTCACGGCATGTGGGAGTGTATCCCGAACTCAACCCGAGAACCACAATGATTTACCATTTTGGAACTATGGACCGCTTATCTAGATCGAATGAGAAGAGATAAGAACTTACATGCCGAACATGGAAGGACTTAGAATCAACAACGCTAGTTACTACTGGCTTGTGAATATCAATAATACCAAAATTAAGTTTGTACAGAACGACATCGATGGAGAATAAGAAGCTGTACGGACTCCCCAACACATAGTGCATCACTTATAACACCCATGCGATTTCGTATTCTCAGCTCAACTTGTATAGAAGAACGAAATTATCAACGACAGGACGTATCATGACGTGAGCGATAGCCATGTCTGGCAATACGATCAGAGGTCTTCCTTTAGTCACTCCCTCGAGCGATGATACCGGTGTCAGTTATGGAAACGTAAAAATTATGCTCTCAGCACAAATGGAGATATCATGGCTAGAAATGTGTTTTGGCTGCTGTAGCACGAATAATAATCAGTCTAACCACCGTTGATTGACTCAGATGTTGCTAGACAACTATACGTGGACAAGAGACACATCAAAATAATAAATGGTCATATTCTAGTGTCACTCGCAGAGATTGGAAATCGATATAGATTTTCTGCATCAGCGTCGTCGGAATAAGATGCTTCTCATATGGTGTATCTCCTGTACGCTCAACATTTAGCCACGATTACTACCGCCAACGAGTGGGCAACCTCCGAAATGACTTCTAATGTTTGCATATAGGTACAACTTCGCATGCCGGTCCCGATCCGGAAATTGCAGCTGAGTGGACATGTGACAGGAAAACAGCTCGTGGCAACCTGATGAGTATTTGGCATTAAACAAGATGGAAGTGCTGATGTGAGTATAACTGAACGTCGTCTATCGGAAATGATCTGCTTATATTTTTGCGAAGATCACCGATACCAAATAAATAGTTTTTAAATTTTTGGGATTTACAGCAGAGCATACTAATCCCGGCCTCATTTTGTTTTAGATATTTACTTTGAATGATCTTATTTAAGTCGTTGTGATCTTGTATAAGATCATCTATGAACCAGTGTTACATCAATATGTTTCAACGTCTGATAGGTATGAATTATAAAGGGTTAAGATTTTCAAATTTATAAAGGTGTATTCTGGTATTTACAACTGATGTCTTATTGCTAAATTGACACTCATGTTCGTTTTTACCACTTCAGTAATGATTGCACAATGAGGAGTGGCAACAATAATGCAACACTAAACATAGGTACTTGAAGTGTATTTTCTAAAATTGTGGCCTTCAGCGGTCTAAAGCTTTCACATATACCGGTTACTGCAATCTCACTTCTGTCTGTGTGGGTTCGAGTCTGGGGTTCTGACAATTCGATTCTTACTGGGACTTTCCAGGGTGTTTCCTTCACCACTTATCAGCCGCCACGGATACCATATCTTGCTCTGAGAAACTACTATGAAATTCAGCTATATCCTCCTCACGTGGATTGCTTTTCATATATCAAGGTATAATAAAACTTTTATTTTAACACATAAAAATACTTTGAATGGCTTTTAACTGCTAACTTGACGAAAGGTGCATGCTTATTTAACGGAAAATGTGTTAACTGAAACAGGACCAAAAAAATATATTGATAGTTTACTGCTGCAAACGCTTTAACGTCATCGTCGTGAATGCTCCTACCGAAGTAGGTATATTTTATTTTAAAGAAGATATAGAAGCAAATTCCATGATATCGTTGACTTGTTTTTCTTTTGCACTATAATATGGCGTCAAGTAACGGCAAGATACTACCGACTTTTGATAACCAGATTGAGATAAAAAACGTAAATATCTCATATCCGCTATTTTCATATGTAAGATGCAGCAGCGTAACAACGCGGGGATGGGGGTAGATGGGAATATTGCCCGGAGCGCAAGTGCCCTTGAGTAGCCAAGCCACTGGCGCCAGAGGTCGTGGCCACCTACATCAGGCGCAATTTACCCTTAGCACGCCACTCGTCAGATGGTGGAGACATGAATCTTTACATCTGCATATACTACTTATGTGTAGAAACGATATTTACAAGACCGACATAACAATTACACACGCTTTAATCCTTCACAGTTCGAGGCTAAGCAAAGTATACCATCATGCAGAGAAATCCATATATATATATATATATATATATATATATATATATATATATATATATATATATATATATATATATATATCGAACATCAGCAATGAGGAAGCAGTTGACAATTAAACAAAATGATTAAATAAATAGTGACGTGTCAAATTATTTATTTTATTATCTTAACAAATTTGTGTGTTTGTGTGTGCGTCTGTGTTTGTGCGGCACAGACAGAGAATATTGGACAGAAAGTATGTATGAGACGGGTTAAAGAATAATTTGTTTGTTTCCTCATGCGTATAAAACTCATTTCATGAATTATATATTTTAGTTGATATATTTGTTGGCTAATTACTTGTATATAATAAATATATTTTTGCAGACTAAATATCGTCCACGACTTCAAGGATTATTAACAGACGGGTCAGGAAGTCTTCATGTCTACACTGATGGAAATAATATGTCGATCAGCCACACTTGTATCAATGGACTGATAACGCTCAAGAAGATTGTAAAAATACCTGCATGTCATCCATATTATTCCATTCGTTTATAATGTGTTCAAACATTTTCAGAAAAAAGGGTGAAAATATCAAGTTGGTCTGAAAATTAGTTGATGTGTATAATCTTGGTTTGGGGCACATGAAACCGCCTGTATGCATTCCTCTAGAAGAGTTTGCAAGACACAAGACATTCACACAGTTGTTCGAATTCTTAAAGGTGAAATTTTGCATGGTAAAAGTTCGTGTATGCGTTCGGACGTTAGTGATACAGCGATTTTATATTGGTCCAAAGTCGTTACGATAGGACAAAAGCCAGAGTAATAACTACAGCAAAGATCAAGATATCAAAGTATGAATATTGCAACAGGTTCTGATGCATCCAAATAATTTGGTGAAAATGACTTGGGACAGCTAGGCAATGGAAATATTTCAAGTACTGATGTAACATATTTAAAGCAGCAGTAAGATAAAGCATATAAGATGGATTGTACTTGTGGGAATAACGACACCTTATACAGAAACCAAGGGGAAGTTTTCAAGTTAGAAGAAAGACCTGAGGTCCTCAAGTTTCAAGTTTCAGGCTGTGGCGAAAGTGTCGAAAATATCAATTCAGAAACGACGGAAAGAATCGAGAAAGACGACATAATGAATATGAAAATAAATACGGAAACCTATGAAGAAAATGAAGAAGGGCATGCTGATATTGTTGCTAATGAAATACTGACGAAGGTATCCGAATCATTCAAAAACTGCAAGCAACTAATGACACAAGAGTCATCTAATTCTGAAGAGGCATTTGGTATATCACCCACCTTAGATTTATTGGACTCAGTGAGTTCATGTAATCCAACATCAACACTTTCATTTTCAGGTGTCACCAATAGAGATTACAATATGAGAGGAAAACAAACAGAACGTGTTCTTGGTATACAACAGAGCGGTGCAAGAATTGATGATGTTTCCGAAAAAAATGATATGAAGCAAAGTAAGATAAAAGAAGAATGCATAATGATTGAAGGTGTCACGTTCACTAATCACCAATCCCATTCATCATGCCAGGAGAAGCACAGTTGTAATGACAGAGATGCAAAGGAAGTACATACCGAAAATCAAGACTTCAATGTAAATGCAGCTGACGTTTTCGGAGATTCGTCTGATTCGGAACTGGAATGGGAACCAATATTTTCAAAGAAAAGGTTAAAGTATAAGAAATATGTTGATTTTGACAGAGAAGAAACAGATAGTGATGATGATGACTCACTAATTGAGAGTGATGAAGATATTTCCTTATTTAAGAAAAGTCAACGTTTCCATGACGAAGAAACGAACAGTACAAGAATCGATAAAAGTTTTGATTATCAAATAATTTTGAACGAAGGTCTTAACTTAAGTTCAGGTTACATAAATAGATTTAATGACAAGAACCCAAGAGTGTTAGACAGGAAACCATTTTATTCTAACGACTGTAGTGAAAAAGAAATGTATAGTAAATTAAATGCAGATCCAAAGAAATACATGATATGTTCCATATACGTTGAAAAGCCACACATTTCTTACTGTCTTCCCGTGAAATCTGATAAGATTGCAGAGAAAATTAAAATATATGGGAGATCCAAAGCAGGCCAGTGTTTCACAGAAGATGAAGTTCTTGTTCAAATACTGAATGTGGATAAAGCTAAACATGGTCACGAGAAAAAATATGGAAAAGTTATAAAACGTGTCAAGCAGCATCGTTACAGAGATGTAAAGCATCCTGTTTTTGCTTGCGTTCTTGATGATCGAGCGGGGAACCTTATGATTCCATTGTGCAAAACCATCCCCAAAATTCATATTCTTGATTTATACGCAAAGACAAAATATCCAAAACATAGAAAGAACTATGTTGATATATATAAATACAATACCTTTGATCGTGCGCTTTATTTTAGCGACACGCAATTTATTTCTGATGATTTCAGAGAAAAGTTTGTTTTCATCGTGGTTTTCTTAACGTGGAGCAGACGGCATATTTATCCTCTTGGAGCAGTGATTAACATTTTGTCAACAGGATCTCGAAGCGTCAATGCGAGTTTGAGAGTACTTGATGCAATGTATCGTGTTCCCTCTTTGTACGGAAAACAGACAGTCGAACAAGTAAACCTTATTCTTTCAAATTATACGCACAACCAACAAACCTCAGTGGATGATCGAAGAGATAATTTGACATCTCTCCGCACTTTTACAATTGATGCTGATGGTGCTGCAGCCTTAGACGATGCACTGAGCATTGAGACTCAAGAAGAAGGTCATAGAGTAGGTGTTCACATCACTGATGTAACGATATTCATAACGAAAAATGACGCAGCAGATCAGGAGGCTAAAGAAAGAGTCGAAACGTTCTATTCAAATATACGAAAGCCACGAAGACTGCTTCCAGAGCCTCTAAGCGAAAATGTGTGCAGTTTATTACCTAATAAAGAACGAAACTGCTTGTCAGTATTTTTTGTCTTAGACAATGATGGTGAAATTATTGGATTGCCGATCATTAACTCAACGATTATCCAGTCTCATACAAAGCTCTCTTATCTTCAAGTGCAAAATTGTTTAGAAGGTGAAATGACTGATGTTGATCAAATAGTAGCCACTGATGTACGTCAACTGTTTACACTCGCCACAAAACTTAGAAAGAGAAGGCTCGGAAATGCCATGTATGCCTCACAATTGAAAGATTTTGATGAATTTGAAGCACGCTATTTAGTAGAAGAATTTATGGTTCTTGCAAACAAGTGTGTGACTGAAAAGCTTCTTGAGGTATATCCTAACCAGGTTCCTTTGCTTTGCCTGGATCCGCCATCAGAATCTAACATAAAAAGGTGGTGGAGCGAACATCAAAGTGTAGTGCACGTATTATTATCGTTACAAGACAGATCACTGATGAAAGATACAGTACCCTCATTGGAAAGTTGTCTAGCTGGTCAAGATGGGCAAGATATTAATGTTTCTGATGAGTTTCTGCGTATCATAAGTAGACAGGATGAAATAGACCTTAGACTAGCTTGTAAAATGTTGAAAGTGGACGAGTTGCATCCCTTACAATCCACAGCCTTACATGAATGGTATTCAATGCAGAATAAGATAATCTACAAATGTTCATCTCAAAAGAGAAATGAGTCTGTGGATGGTGAATGCTATCACATAAATGGGTGTCCATATACCAACTTCACATCCCCATTACGGCGCTATTTTGATATGGTTGTGCATCGCCTAGTACACTGCATGATTCAAAAAGAGAAATGTTGCTACACCCAAGAAGAAATAGAAGATCTGTGTTCTTACCTAAATGAACGTGCAGACAGTGCTCGGCTGTATGAAGAAAAATGCAGATCGTTAATCGTTGCTGAAAATTTGGGACCGTATTCTAAACTATGCACATGCATAGTTGTAAATGTATCAGACGAGGGTATTTCATTGGTCGCGCCAGCTATATATGAAATTCAAAGACTATTTCTGTCATTCAAGCTTTTAGTGATGATTTCAAAGCCAAAAGTCACACAAAACAATGAAATCAAAAGAATGGTGAGAACAAAATGGAAAAAGCGACTTTATGCTTTTAAAAGCTCTGAACATAGTATGCATGCTACAGACTACAAAACAGTGATAAATATCGATCCTTACAAAGATATTGGATTTATCCCCGTCAAAGATTGGGCAACACTTCTGATTAAAGTGATTCATAACCAACAGGATGAGGAAATGGCAAAAGCATTCAAAGATATGTCTAAGGTTGTTTCGCGCAAGAATGTAGCTGGTCCTGGAAATATCGTCAAAGACGTGAGCACGGAAGATTTTTATGACAAGGACAAGGAAACAATAGCACCGTGCACAGAATTCAGCATAGACTTCTCTTGTGGCCAGACAGTCAATATACAGCTATCATCAGTTTTTCAAAGAGGCATTTTGACACTTTGTCCCCAGCTATTTGAAATGACTAAGAATATACAATTTTGCTTACAGCACACAGATGATCCCATAAAGTGGTTATACCGTTACTCAACGCTGCGTACCATCTCGACGTATAGAGACGAGAATGATTATCAAAAACGATGGATTCCTCTTGTAAAGATGGAAGCAGCTATTTGTGCAGTAAACAATGAAGAGTCCTACGTAATCAATAATGTTCCTGTTCTATTTGATGGGAAATGCGGACAGTTTTCGCTGCCAGTCAGATATTGTCAGATAAGAAATATTCTACTGAATAACATGGATCATGAAACCAATGACGACGATGAGCAAAGTGGCGAACAGAAAAATCAAATAGTGAATCTGGCCAATGATTGGTTATGTGTCCGAACCAAGATGTTTTTTTCTACCGACAATATCAATGTTAACGATCATCAAAATTATTCCTACTGGATCGCTCATGGTAAGATAACATCAGCAGAGATCAGAAGTAGGGAAAGGAGAACAGAAAGACACGCTACTCGAAGAACCTATGAAATCCTACAGAAAGGGAAAGAGAAAACAAGGGTAACTGTTGACTTTCAACTTCATCGAACTGCCCCATCTATTCCATCGAACGCAGGAGAGATGTACAGCACGAAATGCAACATTGAAATGCTGATAAAATCTACTGTTGATCGGTGAGTAGAAGTCATCTATCTAATAAATTATAAGGGGCACAGGATCGGTTCATATGGAAGTTTATATGTTAATCTTCATAATATCTATCTTATTCGTACGTCATTCTATCAACATCGTCTTTGGGCGATATGATTTCGAGACAATTTTTTAAATTCTAAATTAATTGTATAGTGTATTGAATAACATATCTTTATACATGTTAACAAACTAAAGCATATAGTGCAGTAAAATCACTGACGCAAATTCAGTAATTATTACATAGATGTGTGGACCAAACACGAACAAGATGCCTCCAAATATGCCTCCAAAAATATGAAAAGAAAATCATTGCGTAAACATCTGTGTGTTCCTATTATATGGTCACAAACTTAAGTAACATAAAAGAAGCAATGCAAGCAAGTTAATTAAACTTAATAAAGAGTTTAATTATCAAAGTTATAAATTACAAATGTGATAGGAACTTAAAGAGTATTATGAAGTTAATCCAATCTATTCCTTCTAAAGGTCTATGAAAGTCCGAAACGAATGAAAAGTCCCTACTAAATTTCGATACAGGATATGTACTGGTCCTCTAAGAACCATAAAGTTGTCAAGATGGGATTGTCTAGATTCACTCGAATTACTTAAAAAAATTTCATAATAATATTATTGTCCAAATAATAAGCACTTTATATGCCATTGAACAGTCCAACAAATGTATTTGTCGTCTTAAAAAAATATAAGTACAACATGAAACACGTCTGCAGACTTACAAAAGGAACACAATAAATGACTCCAAAATTCGGAATGAATCTGAATATTTAATGTTCTCGTTATATACACAGTATATTGCCACTGTTCTTCGCAAAAGACCCCAAAGTGACGGCATCAATTATTGATTTTATGTCGAATTAATCATTTTAACATAACCTAGCACAACCAATGGGAAGTCACAGCATTAGACTGAAAACATCGATATTCTATCAATCAGAAAGTAACTACGCCACACACGAGCCATTTCCAGTCTTATTATTAAGATTATTATTGCTAATAGTATTACTAAATGTGAACAAGTACTTAAACATCTCTTTATAGATGCTACGCAATTTGCGTTCTTCACAGATTAAAATCATGCAGGCCAAATTTAACAAAAGATGTTTCTCACACATTACAGCTATGAATAAGAAATATGAAAATTAGATAAAATTATGCACCAGGAATTACAAAAAATATAGATATGCATAACATTTTTTAAAAGCTATTAAGAGTAATCAAACACATGCAGCAACCAACTGTTTAATAGCTGCTAACACTTTGGTGTAGGAGTGCCATTTGAAAAGCTGTAATATGCTTGAAAAGAAAAGAACTAAGGAATTTTAATTCATTACATATTGATCAAACACAACAATAACAGCAGTGACAGCAGCAAATGCAAAAGCACCAAAAAAAAAAAAAACCGATGATGACAATGATATCGGCACTTTTAATATCATTATTGTTAGTGTCTTGTCTCAGGTCAACCCTCCAAAATCTATGGAAAAGTAATTTATACCTTCCCCTTTTCAATTTTTCAATCGTTATATTGTTTATCTAATTACTTTATACTTGTGTCAAAAATAAAGGTTGAATAAATAATACCCGAATAAAATATACTGGATACATATTATTTGTATCAGACAAGTCATTCAAAAGTTATTTTGTAAAGAATATTATGTTTTTAAGTGATGATCGAGTGCAATACCTAAAACGTAGTATGATATCTTAGTACGAATTTAAATTTGTTCATTAGTCATATACTATAAATATTTCCACAGGAGAACAGAGTCTTATTTAAAGGTTTTAGACGGTGCCAGCATTCTCGTAAAGGCTATTGCCCTGGGAAGGAAGATTCCAAGATTAGGTATGAATATTATGTGTTGGTGAATGTTAGCTCTCACGCGGAGAAGGTAAGACTCTGATCGTAGTGTTTATGCTGATATATTCCAGTAATTATGGATCTAGTATCAATTGCAGTTTTCTTTGAGGAAGTTTTTAAACTTGAAAATTAGTTATGCATGAAATAGACAACTGTTTTGAGCTATAACTAGCAGCATGGTCGGTGCATGTGATGTATTGAGAGACCGAAGCTATAGGTAGGTTATAGTAAATTTTGTAAAGTCTAGTTTATATATTTTGGTGAACAGAGGTTTCTTCCAATTTAAATAGGAATCTGCATAGATTAACTGTAGTAACTTGGGTATGTTAAAATATACGATAGATTCATGGAAAATATGATTCTATAAACTTAAATTCGGGTACCTGACATATATAAACGTTTTCGCAAAACTGAAAAGGTGTCTGCAAAGAAGCGTTTACTTGCTTAAATACATAAGACTTATGAGGCTTCTTTTAACTCTCATTATTCTCATTTTGCATTTTTTTTCTCATTAGCTGATATAGACAGTATTGACCGTAGTAGTATATACGGCAAAGACTCTTTACTTCAAGAACGTTATTTAGACTACAGATAAATAGCCTATTTTAATCTCTCTTAAATGATAAAATTATACACCATTGCTGGCATTCTACGAAAGACATTTATTCACACACCCCACACCCCAAATATATATATATATATATATATATATATATATATATATATATATATATATATATATATATATATATATAAGTTGTGTTCACCTTTTTATATTTACTAGATCAGAAACATATTAGAGCGTCTGGTCAGAGCGATAGGAAAGTACCTTTTAAATCTTTGCAAGCAAACAACGAGAGTCAAAGAGATGCAATTAACAGAAGTCTGGTTTCAGCCTTTTCGTTAATACAAGGACCACCAGGTGAGCTACTGCTGAAATTCAAGTTTCCAGCGCATTAGAATTTTTTTTAAAAAAAATCATAAACAAACGTTGATAGAGACAAAAAAGTTTTGATTAAAATATTTGTCATTAGTTTAATAACAAGTTAGCTATTTGACTTCCAGAACTTTATTTTATCATATATACTAGTTACTGGTGCTTTGGTAACTACCTGTTATATATAAACACGAAGATATAATTTTATTTCTGAAACCATATATATATATATATATATATATATATATATATATATATATATATATATATATATATATATATATATATATATATATATATATATATACTAGAATAATCCTAAACCATGACGAAAAAATTATTCGTCATTAATTTATCTACCATTTTCCCCACAATAATAGCATCGTATATTTGATTCTAAATCAGCATATGAAGGGGTATATAACAATAAAGTTCATTTGTGTCATTTATTCTCGTTATAGCCTGTTTTCTTGTGTAGAAAATTAATATTTTCTCTGATATTCCAAGTGGCAAAAGATAACCATAAACAATGATAAGCATTTGTATTACTTTTTAAGTCTCTAATGCCTAACTTTTTGAAATATTATTTTATTCGTATATTACCATTAAACATTTCTTTCTAGGTTCAGGAAAATCTTATATTGCCATCAAGTTGTTATATCTGTTTAGTACGATTAACTCCGAAGTAAAGAAAAGGGAACAGGTTCTTTTCTGTGGACCATCAAACAAGTCAGTTGATAATGTTGCAAGTAAGCATCTTAGATAATTGTCCAATTAATCTTTAATCATTAGTTTGGTTAGTTTTCTATTCAGGGTACCTGCTCACGGTTTTCTAATTTGTGGGTGATATATTTAAAACACCTGTTGCTTTTGTGTAACTCTCAATTTTATCTAAATCAATGGAACTTCCTCAACAACTTGTTAGTCGTTTAGAGAGTATTTAAGATTCAATGCTAACAGTATGTACAAGCAATGAAATAATTTTTTCCGATTAGACATAAATATTGAAAAAAGATATTGTATCAAATACATTCTTCACAACAAAATCAACTCTTTCATTGTATAGTTCATACCACTTTATTCTAAGAGGTACGTTGCTTTTTGGAGCATATTTATTAGTTTCATTGTTGTTGTTGATATTTGACATTTTAAGTGTATCAATATGTATATGTTTTCAATCAAATTTGCTTCAGAATATTTTCGTTTTGTATCTGTCTTATGGCGTGCTGAGAATGGAACATTTTAGTACCAGCCAATTAGGCAAAATACGTCATTAATAAATTGATCACGAGAATCAGTATATACAACTGGGGATTCAAGTAAAGGATGCTATCTTTACTTTGGAACAGTACCTCCTGCGAAGTGACCGCAACTTCGCATCATATATATATATATATATATATATATATATATATATATATATATATATATATATATATATATATATATATATATATATATATATAACACAACACTATTAATATACCTGCTAAAGTTATATTATTATTGCTTCAAAGAGTTTTAATTCATCACATACGAAATGTATTTGATCCTAATGCGGTAATTTTAAATCAGAAGGTATATGTTGGACTAAATGAGGTCGTTTTCTGGAATAAAGTTAATGTATTGTATGGTATGAAAGTCACTGTAATTATTAGACACTGGTATTGACTGTAAGATACATTGTTTTGATTGCAAAGTACTTAATTAAAACATTGAGATTCCCTACGTCTGCTTCTACGAACATCAAATGCAAAACAAACGTAGATTTAAAGTAAAATTTATTTTGTGTTTAAGGCGACAAAAATAACTACAATGGAAATCTGGCAGCTTTATTGTAATTATTTTAAACAATTGATCTTGATTTTATTTGCTTTGTTGTAGGATGGACAAAGAAGTTGCTAGGTGATAAATGCCCTAAAATAGCCCGGTTATACGGTCGCTCAATAGAAGGCTTGGAATACCCTATTCCAGGGTCTGATTTTACATCCAAACGATCGATGAGATATCTAAAAGCCGACGAGAACCTGCGTGATGTATCCGTCCACCATTTAATCAGACAAACTGGAAAACCCTTTGCTGAAAAGATCAGAGAATTTGATCGCAAATTTCGTAATGAAAAGTATATACCTCACTTCGAGGAAGTTTCAAAATATATGGCTCTAATCAGCAAAGCAGCAGTGGAAGAGCTTCAACGGCACGAGGTCATCATGTGCACGACAGGTGTTGCTACGAGCCCTAAACTTCTGCAAGGCAAGATAAAGAGTTTACACGTGAATGTTGCTCAGCCAAAACACTTTATATTATAAGACACTTGCGACTGTTTCACGTTTTATTTTAATGCCAGGAGCTCAATTTAGAATAATTTTACATCCATGTTTATCTTTCGTTCATAGAATGACTAATTGGGAAACTTTGCACTAAGAAAAATATGGGTACAAGAAATAGAAACATTTCTTGCCGAAATTTCTTTACAGCATTATATCTAAATCGAGATTAAAAATAAAGATTTTATTCAACACAAAGATGTCACCGTTACTTTTTTATAGCACAATTATTGTTTATGAACAAAACTCTATGAATGTAGGAGATAGCTTGTATGTGGCACTAATGTCCTAACTAAAAACAACATGTTCTGTTAGTCTATTAATATCTAATCCGAATTTGGACAGACAATGTGAAGCCTATTAACGTAATTAATGACCTCACCAAATTACTGACAAATTACACAAACAATTTCGGGCCGTCATATAAAATTTTACATGTATTAATTTAAAGCTTTAATATATGACTTGATGTCCGTTCTTAACATATTTTTCGTATCTGATTAGGGAAACGGGTACAGTAATAACATATTTAACTGTTTTACATTATCTAACTACAGGTGCAAATATCTACCAGCTGATAATTGATGAGGCTGGAATGTGTACCGAGCCTCATTGTATGGCTCCTATAATTGCGAACAACGTCAAGCAGGTGATTTTAATTGGAGATCATAAACAGCTTCGGCCAATTATCAAATGCAAATCGGCAGCAACTTTAGGAATGAGCAAGTCTCTCTTTGAAAGATATGCGGAGGATATGAAGGACACCAATTACATCAACAATGTACAATACACATTTTTGAACATGCAGTACCGAATGGTTAGTAAAGGTTTATCACCTTGGTAATGTATTCTTTCAATCGAGAAATTGCTTCCTTTGTTTATTTATCAAATAAATAAAATGAAATAAATTAAATGATCAAATGTTTGCAGATGAAAACGGGATATCATTAATTAGTGACCTCCTTTTTAAATGAAATGATCCAATCTGTAACAGGTTTTCCGTAGAGTATTTGAGTTGTTTTCCTTTAGTATTCTATAACAACATTGAAATATATTTAGCATACCTAAAAATAAATTATTATATTATACAATTAATTCTCAGCAATTTTTGTTTTAAATGTTAATTTCATTGATCATGTGTTTAGACACGAGGAAATGAATACTCGTGCACCACAACATATCAGAGAGATGTAATGTACAATAATTATCTAATTTTAGACAATGGATATCACAACAAGCTTCATATGATGTTAATATTATTAAATCGTTCAGTTCGTTCTATTTTTAACACGATTTCATTAAACACAGTTTTGTTAAAAATGCATATTAAACCTCACGTTTTCATAATTTTTGCAACGAAAATTTCCTTTATACCTATACCTGTTGATTATTATCTAGCAAACGTGCTTTTGACATATGGTATTTAAAGTTGTGAAGATGTTTCATGAATTGTTTGTATATATTCAACAAAACGTATAATTTTCAGAGGAACCTAAGTTTAAAAGGTCTTGTACGAAGGACTATGGTATTTATTACTACATAAACTTCAGCAAGTAGTCTCAGTTCGTTAAATTTGATTTGGAATATGAAAGACAAAGTAGTTGTTCTATTTAACGCTTTGAAGACTGTTTGACAAATATGTATTAGCTAAAATTATATATCATGGTGTATGAAACAACCACATAAATTCAAGATATAATTTGATATCAGGGGATATGAAGTCAGTGCAAAAAATCATTCATAATTTCTTTTGAAAATCTTTCAACTAAATCCGATCCATTTCTTAGAGATTTAAAGTCCTTTTAAATGTAGATATGAGGGTGGCACCAAAATGCAATGGAACATTATTCTGGGTGTATACGATCTTGTTTATAATTTATACTGCTGAATGTTCGATTTAGAGTACTTTTGTCCTGACAAAGGACCAGTAAGTGTAGGACTGGGCTGTGCCTTATGCCTCCAGCTATTGTCTTCTGCAAGCCCCATTTGATAGTTTTACGACTAAGTCTTTTATTTCGAATTTGGTTTCGCTTCTACATAGCATATGGTTCGAGGAAGAGTTAGTCTTTTGTTATGATTTTTTGTCGTGTACCAGCGTTATATTTCAATCAAACCACCAATACCTAGTCATTAATTATGCTTTAATAATTACAGCTTACACTCACAAAGGCATGGTTTTAATTTCTTTGATTAACAGACATATTTATGATGAATCTTTCTCGCCTTTAATACTGTTTATGTGCTTCCAATAGAGACCAGAAGTGAAATTTGTTTAATCGCTCGGCCAACTGCTACACAACAAACACAGACTAGATCATCTGATAACATAGAGATATAAAATATTGTAAGATGTACAATTTTTGATACCTTATTTTATTAGGTGAATATAAATCCAACCCAGATATCTTAGGATCAAAATTTATCTCACTTTCTCATTCAAATGTTAGCATCCACAACTGTGTAAATTCCCTTCCAAAACATTCTACAATGATAAACTGGAGACAGCACAACAAGTATTTAGCAGGGAACATGAAAAACCATCTCTGGCGTTGTGGCCCTTTCCACGTACTCCTCATGTCCTTTGTCACGTTGACGGGTCAGAGGAAATTCTGACTGTAAGTACGGAAGAGGGAAATGAAAAATCCAGAAGTAATGCCAAAGAGGTTATACAAGTGGTATGTACATACATGCATAAAAATGGTTGTTAAATAAAAAGACACATTTCAAGTGGAATGCTATATTTGATGTTATCAAAAAGTAGAATTATTGCGTATGCAGTTTCAAATTGAATGCTTGTCTTTCTTTAATCAGCAAAACCGCACATATTCGCCTTAGTAAATATTTAATGTTCTCATTGTGCTAATATAACATTCTTCCACTATTGGATTTCGCTCAATATTTGTATTACCTTCCAGCAAGTTAACATACAATTTATACAAAAGCAAATTATTTAAAAACTGACACAATTTTTATAGTAATTGTTTTTGTGAACCTTTGATGAGCATACAACATACAAGAAAATAACGAACATGATAATTTTCGATGTGATATTCTTTTTCACTAAAATGACGCTGCAAAAAAAGCATAACGTTGTTCCCTGTGTTGGGTGTGTTAAAAGCCTAGGTTCATAATTAAATATCAAATTATGCATGGAGCTATGATCCTATATGCAGTTTATGGACAGGGCAGTTATCATCAGAAAGATTTCTGAAGCAAAGCATAGGTCTGTATAACTTTAATACCGAATGATGAGCATGTTTCCGGACGCTTGCTCGGCACAAGTGCAATCAATTAATTACATCGTATAACACATATTAGCATAGTAAAATTCATACGTCATCTGGTGAATACAATCTGTTATTTAGTCTGCCCATGAAGTACCCAGAGTTAAATACCCAGTATCAAAATGTAAAATCCCTCTTGTTGGCACTTAAGATATGGTTTGTGCTAAAAAGGATATGTTGGAAATGAACGAGTTTGTTTTATATAATATTATCATGACTTTCATTTGCTTTGTTTCTTCTTATTTGAAGAGGAATTTAAAAACAATTTACATGTGGCAACCGTATGATTGTCGAGGTACAAGACTTCACATTAACATAGGTTCATGATTTAAAGTGTGTGTAGTGAACAAATTTATAAAATCAGTGTGAATTTAAAGATATAATTGGTTATTTATTTTTTTATGTCCAATGCCCTAAACGGTGTTACATTCAAAAAACTATTTTAGATACGTCCTTTCTTTTAGGTGAAGATCTTCAAATATATGGTGGAAGAGGAAAAGGTTGATGTAAAGGACATAAATGTTATATCTCAGTACAACGCACAATGCCATGCTTTGCGAAAGGCGTTGGAGAAGGAAAGATACAATGATTGCAATGTCAACACTGTTGTTGCTAGTCAAGGTATTTAATAATGTGCGAAAATCATTATAACGTATTTGTTTTTGTACGATATGCACGTAACTAGACATCATGCAACATTATATCCAAATCTATGTTGTTTTGGGGTTCTTATGCACATGCAAATAGAAATTTTCCAAACTAATTTTGGGGTGAGAAAATTATGATCCAGGATAATCATACAAATATTTGATTTTCTCCTACTGATTTTAAGGAATAACTTACTTTAAATGCTACAATTTTATTGCACCAAATAAACTCTCAAACAAACGTTTTAATCTATATTTAATTATAACTTCAAGAAACACCGCAGAACTGGTTTTGTAGTGTCTTATTAGTATAATAACATTGAAATTAAAACATAAATGCCCACATGAGAAGGAAGGCAGATTAACGTTTAATTAGTTCTTGTCAAACTTGCTTATGAAGAAGAAATGAAAATTTCAAGGACCGGTATATAACCTTCTTAACTCTAATATAGCACGGAACTGATTTGAGCCATACCTATTAACATGCGCATAAATATTTAGTGCAGAACCCTTATCTGATTTCAAGCAACGCATGGAAGGGATTTAATAGTGTCTTTACGTTAGATTGTCAAACAGTTTGAAAGCTAAAAATTGTAAGAAATACTGCAGAATATTGTATATTACAAATCTCAAGGAAGTTTCAAACTTATTTAATTGCATCCAGAACTTGTTATATCTCTATTCAATTGTATTTATTAAGCTTCACGGATATGAACATTAACTTAGTGCTAAATGTAAATTTGTTGTAGTTGTGTTCATGCTAGTCGTGCTTGTAACTTTCTGTATCTATTATTGAGCTTACAGGTATGTCAAGTGAGGTTGAAGTAAAGTCCCATTAGTTAGCGAATACTGGAAATACGTTTTCAGTTTCCCTAAATTATTTTCCTACGCTACATTTTCTTACTAAGCACAATATTTAATGCTTTAATATGTAATGCTTCTCGTGCCGCTGCCACAATCTTCCAGGCAAGGTACATTCTTTTTAATGAAGCACCTTAACTTTCTAGTCTTTCTATTCGTGTCTTCCAACTATTTTTCCATTCCACGATACCATTTGAGTTGGTAATGGAGACTCCCAGATATTGACAGTTTCAACAGTCCTGCATTCAGTTTGCAATTATTATTATTATTATTATTATTATTATTATTATTATTATTATTATTATTATTATTATTATTATTATTATTATTATTATTATTATTATTATTATAAAAGCATAAAAGCTTAAAAAATATCGTTTAATAAAAACTGTCGATATATAATATACGTAAGCATGATGGCAGCGAACGGTAAATCGCAACTGTGAAACCTCTTAAGGGAGTATCAATAAACAATAATTAAATTCTGTAAAGGTTCAGTAGTTGTGCATTCTTAACGTTTTGTTTGTATTAAACTAAACCTAGATTTTGCATTAATAAGAACAGCTCTTTAATGTTTGAGACAATAATCATGTTATGTTTTTTTTTTATCTCAATGTTAATATCATGTCCAGTAAGTACATTAATTTCCAATTGTAATCTATTTCGCATGCACAGATAATAAACACTATTATAGCTAATAACTCTGACAGTTTAGCACAAAATCACTTACGGTATTTTCGACGAAAATTGTGACCTCGTTTTCTCCACTTTAGTTGACTGCACACATTCACCTCATGCATTCAGTTTACCAGTAACACTTCCAACCGTGGTAAACCCCCTTTCTTGTATTTAGATTACCAGTTATGTATATGTACTTTAAGGAAAATCAGTGTATCAAGCTTAAGTAGGTACCTAAACTAATAGTTCGGCGCCTTATGATCTCAAGTAAACCAATATTTTCTAAAATGCTTGCTTTTCCTTCAGGTGGAGAGTGGAAATATGTCATCTTTAGTACTGTACGATCGCTGCCTCGCTATAAGATTGAACCATCTCCTACATTGGGATGGTGCACTCTGAATCTTGGCTTCATCACAGACCATCATCAGATAAATGTTGCCCTAACAAGGGCCAAAAGAGGACTTATCATTGTTGGTAAGGCCCAAAAGCTTCTTTCCAGCTTTATAAGTTTAAATATTTATCTCATATTTAAAGGTTTAATAGGGTTGATTTCGTCTATGCTATTATTCAGATCTTTGTATTTTATTGCTGACTTTGACTCACCTATGACTGATTTATGATATAAAATATTTTTCTTATGTTAGTTTCTCAAAAAACACTAGATAATTACATGTAGAGGCCTGAAGCAAGTTTGTTTCACCAATATGAATTAACAATATGATTTTAAAATTAATTCGTAAGCTTTATATCTGATCTATTTATGATTTAATCAAACCCCATTTTTACCACCTTAAGTCTTAAATGTAAAACAATATTGAAGACATTTAACAGGTTGATATTAATAAAAACCTCTCAGATTGATTGTAAATTTAAAGGGAAGTCCGAACTCAAGTTCTTTCGGTGAAATCTAGTTTAGAGTGCTGAAGCTTATATTTCAACTTAAGTTTACTTACTTAACCCTTTATTGTGATGCGGTATCATACTCAGACTGCTGCAAAGATGCCGCTAAATTAGAAGCAAAGATTGTTTGTACCATTTTAATATAGGACTGAACATATAAAAAATTACTTGAATGATGTTTCATGCAAAACTATAACACATTACATATAAGATGATTAAATATATGTGCCTTGACACAAGCATTACACTGGTTATTGTCAATATTGACGCAGTTACATTATTTGTTGTTACAACTTTCTACTTGAATCAATGCAGTTAATTACGAGACATTAGTTTCATGTTTTTATTAAGTAAAATTATGATTCCAAATCGAAGTATAGCATAATGAATCACTGTTTTACCCTGTCTTGCCGATATCTAATTGTGCTAAAGACAGACATTTCAGACACACGGTAGGCAAGGCCATTTCTGAAAGCAACCTCGGGGTATGAATGTACATCAGTGCAGTATATTGGGAGTAACATTGCTCATCAAATTTAACAGTATTGCCCAGGAACTGATTGATAATTGCATATCGACCTCTTTCTGATCTGTTGTAGATCAAGGAATATCCATACTGTTAACTTCAGCTGCAAATAAGCTTAAATAGAGATTACAATGGGCAGAGGAAAACGAATTAAAACTTTCAACCTCTAAAACTGCTTATATGCACTTACGTCAATTACATCATATTCATATTAGACCGAAACACTAATTAAAAGGATGTCTGCTGTTGTAGAGAAAACCTAATCTGCATGGCTTATTTGTGGCCGTGAACGAAGTTTCTTTCCCCATATTAGATACCTCGGTGTTTTTCCAATATGTATCGTCAAGAGAACAAGCATTGGCAATTTTACTATGATACAGTGTTTATAAAATCCATTAAACCAATACAAATACTATTACGTAGATGTATTCATGATATATAAGAAATGAAGGATAAGTAGATCCACAGCCATGTATTTTGAAAATGCACCGTAGTCTATATTAGAAATGTCGGACTTAATTTTGTCTCATATACATATATAATTTCAACAGTATGCTAAATGCATCTATATTACAAAAGTCCTGCAATGTAATTATTGACAACGTAAATCAATGCCAGCACCATAGTGCTTAATAGACGAAACCGGTAGGGGTAATGCATTGCAATGTAAAATCACCAAACAATCAACATATAATGACACTTTACTTTATTATTTAGGAAACACGAAATTGCTGATGTGTGATGAGGTTTGGAAAAGTTTGGTAAAGCAGTATGAGGCCTCGAGATGTGTTGTGACGTCATGGGAATTCCCACCAAGGTCTCCAGCAACAGCCGATATCGCACCAGCTTGACGGAAACCATAGTCAACGCAGTGTTTTTCATTTTTGGCTATTCGTATGCTACTGTTATAACTTGATTCACTAACAGCAAACGCTACATGTGAATATTTATTTGATATACAGATCCTGTACCTGAGACGAGTGAATTGCATTCATTTGGAAAGTCATGGAAGATCTCACACAGAAACACTGTGGACAGACATCAATTGAGTTGTATGCTATCGATGTACAACCGGTATTTTGTTTTTGTTTTTAAAAGAGGACAATTTATGATAGCACGATTATGCAATGTGCTTCGCCAATGTTGATCTAATAACAAGTAAGAGACCAAGATTTGTCTGCGGGGTTATTTGAAAGTAATTGACATAAATTTTGCTGTGACCCATTTTGTTTTTGTTTTTAAGAGGACAATTTATGTTAGCACGATTATGCAATGTGCCTCGCCAGTGTTGATCTAATAACACGTAAGAGACCAAGATTAGTCTGCGGGGTTATTTGAAAGTAATTGACATAAATTTTGCTGTGACCCATTTGAATGAGTCTTGCACAATCTTTGAAACCTACATATGACGATTAGGGTATTTGGTTTACTCTTCAAACATGGTGTAAACGAGTGTTTTCTTTTGAAAGAACGGGGCTCTAACTTGTACAGTTGTGGAGTTGGAATTCTATTTAAGGTGGCAGTAAATTAAAGAAAATGGGTACAATATTTTTTAAACCATAGCACAGTTTTAGTAAAATGTTTCATGAGAATCAAATTTACACGGACAATGATTTTTATGTACCTAGAACAAGCCAAGGATTTGAAGAAATTTTCTTCAGCACAATCTAGAGTAGTAGAGAAATGTTTCTTTATATAAAAGTGGCAATCTAATTTTTACAATTTTTCAGTCTCCAAAAAGTTATCAATGGTCTGAGTGAGGGATCATTAAATGATTTATATATCCTCAGCATGTTGCATTGGGCGATATTTTTTGCTACAGTTCATAAGTATACTTTATTGCGACGTTCGTAAATCTTGCATTTTTGATGATTGTATGTAAGTAGTTCTTCTATAATAGTGTTGTTGCTTGTCATATGCACATTAAAAATTAATTGTATATTGATCATTCTTCCCACTAGTTTTCCCGTTACGCTGTATATTGCTTCAAGGTATGTAACGGCATGTATGGATTTGTAGATAAGTATAGTTTAGCTATTGCTTCATGCCTAGTCCTTACTGTGATGTTGGATGTCTCTTAAGTTTGAAAATTTCGAATCGCATTAAGTACACCGATAGATTTGAGAGTTCTTGTGGGAAATGACACATTATTTAAGATGGTTAGTTTTAATATTAGTGTGCTGTACAACGACGTTCTTTATTAGTGATTAATACTCCAGTGCATCCCCTCAAAGTATTCCCCACGAAGCTCCAGCCACTTTCTCAATCTGATTATTCATTCCTTAAAAACGCATTTTTTATATAGCTCAATCTATCTTTTCCTATCTTTGTCTCCTTCATTGTATGGCCTTTTGAGTCCATTAAGCCTTTTGTTGGGCGTTTCCTCGTTTAAACAGGTAGATGTGATTCAATTTAACCCAAGGTAATTGATTGCATATTTAGGAAGACAGTTTGATAGGAAGGATATAATGAAGGAAATCTATAAATTTGAAATACAGATAGGTTTCTATGAATTCATCTTGCATTATTGATCGGGTATCAGGGAATATTTTAAACTTGTCTGAATTTTCCAACGTAGAGTTTGGATGGCAACTTTAAGTATATCTAATTGCTCAAGTAATTGCTCAAGTAGTTCTTGTGTTCATAACGATTGGTTGTCCACCTCATCAAACAATTTGTACTAAATATTGGATTTATAGCACTCTTAATTCAGACGTTTTCGATCTTGGCTTCCCATTACTACTCTAGCATAAAAAGGGCGCCATGTTTGTGTCATCTACTGTAAAACTGCCGTCCCATTGGTTTGAAGATAATGCTAATAAGCGAACAGTAGTATAAACTGTGAGTTGAATCAAGGCTTCGACCGCACTTATCCGCTTCCTTCCTTCGTGGATATGTGAAATACATTAATTAGGTGGATAGAAATATCGGTGTACATTGTTGCATATGCCAAGCTATAGATATCCCAAAAACTGATACATGATAGAAAAGGCACTGAGTGATAGTGAAGGAATAGCTTGGAAAACTTATGTTGGACATCTTTTTGTAATATCGGTTTGATTTTGTGTAGATATCACAGGATATTTTGAAATATTGTTTTAGTTATTGTGCAATTTAGACAACTGTTAATGGGTTGTAATTTGCAAGGATTCCAAGAAGAAGTAAATATATCATCCCCTTTAAATTATTATACGAATCATAATAGTATTTTAAAATGTGAAAAATACATATATGTTGTTGAAGACATCCTCTGTAGATTAGGAGAGCTTCTTATTAATATAGTTACGGGAAAACAAAACAAATCTTATGAGGCAATTAGTAAAACAACACAGTTGATATACTTTGGCTTTAAGCTAAGATAAAATGCTGTACACAATTCTGTAATTGTATGTATATTCTGTCATATTTATGTGATTAAATGACTTATACTGTAAATTTAGAAAATAATCATGTGCTCACCCCAATTATATTATATATTATTGCATATTTATGAAAATGATTGGAAGAAAGTAGGTTCCTTATATATTCTCTGATAGGTAGAGTCCAACTGCCCCCCCCCCCGCCAAACAAAAACAACACACAATCTGATACGCCGTCGCATAATGCGCCCGCTGATCACGGCTATATTGTTTATTGCTGATACTACTAACAAACTGCATTTACCCAGATTTTCTGGTGTAGATTTTTCGATCTGTATGGTTTGCATATGGTCTCAACAGTTATGCGATTGAAGATGGTAATGGATGGATTGTAATGAAAATGGAAGTGTTTTTTTTTTCAAGAACTCTTCATCGTTTTTAAATGTATATGGCAATTTAGCGTAGTGTATGTGCTATTATTATTTACATCTCTAGTTATATCTTTGTTAGATTTTAGCAATTATTTGTTTATTATGTTTTGATTCATGACCAAAGGTGTAATATTTGTGACCACTTGAGGGCGAGTGATTTTCGGAGGCATGGATTATGCAATAAAACTAGGGTATGTGCTATTTATATTTACGTTCTCCTTTATAGTTTTTGTAAGATTTTAGGTCTCATGTGTAGATTAATATGGTTCCGTGTATGAAAGATATTTCTCAAACCAGTTACAAAAGCGTTAGTCATATTGTTCAGCATTTGCGAGACGACATTATGGCAATATTGTTTAGTTTTGTGAGACAGACTCTTCCTAATTTATTATCATAAGTAATTATTAACTTCTAAGGTGTAAGTTACTAGTAACTTAAGATTCTTTGTATTAAGTTTTTGGGTTGTGTTTTGTAATGCATAAAGTAAGCATAAATCTACGGCTTGGAAATGGTTACTTATGGGTCATACAAATGTGAAGCATCCCCCACCAACAAAACAAAACCTTGCGAAATTATTGTATCCTGAATGTGTGATTGTCAGTTGATTAGAGACAAATTAATTATTGTTGTATTTGAGCATTTAAGAATCCTTCAGTTAACAACAACTGATTTTTGGCATTCTTGTGATCAGAGCCGTAGTAAGAAGTTTGGGGGCCATAGGCACAAACTCTAATCTTAAAAGGAACCGGAATTGCGCGTCAATCTCTCAGTCTCAGATATAGAGTATTGCATTGCTTTCCATGTGCATGTGTGTCATTTTGTTAAATTTATTAATATAACACTAAACTGCTAACACAACCAACACCGAAAGTTTTTTTTGGCCTCCGCGGGCTCCCCTGCTGCGCGGGGCCATAGGTACGTACATCTCGTGCCTATGCCTTAAAACGGCACTGGATCTGGGTCAACGCCCCTGTGTGTCAGGCGGAAGACGGTCACATCAATGTCACTATTTTTTGGATTCGTGTTCAGGAAACATTAAAATTTACCGCAGAAAGGTAGGAAACCATAAAACAATTTGAGACATTTTTAAGAATACGTAAGAAACTTTAGGATATATGTGTCAATGTGAATTCTGCACAAAATGCGCATGTCTTATGCGCAATGTGCAACGCGATATGTATGAATGAACTGATGCCAAACATGCCAAATGCAACAATGATAAAAGCAGGAGTATGAGAAAACAAATGTAAAATTAAAATCTATATTATTTGCAATGGTTGGTGTTGATACTATGAGGAATAAAGGGTATATTATGACAGAGAAAAATACACAACCGGACAGCAGCTCTAAAACGGAACATTCATTTCACTTTATGGGTGTTTAGCTATTTGAATTATCTAAGCCTACTCGCACAGAACTATCCGTTTCACTTTTACCCAACCTTTCTAGACATGTCCATGTGTTTCAGCGTTCAGCTTCCACTTAAATACACTCTCCATAGCCGGTTTGGACAGATCATAATCCAACTTATATCGCGAAATATAACAGGATATACATAACACGATATAGGCTTGAACCCTGAATCTCCCTAGCTCTAGACGGGAGCTCTACAAACTAAACTATAACTAGCCAATGCGCCCAGTCCTATCCATGACACTAGTTTCGGAAATATTAATTAAACTGAATCACGTCTTCATATGGTTCCAATTTCGACAAGGACAGGATTCTGCTGATGGATTGCTTCATAGTTATCTTCAAAACACAATTTATTTAAAGGTCGTAGCACTCTAATTTCCTCATACTCATCACCACTTGAGCAAAACACATACATGGGCATGAAAACGCTTGGAATAAAAAATTCTCTCTCTCTCTCTCTCTCTCTCTCTCTCTCTCTCTCTCTCTCTCTCTCTCTCTCTCTCTCTCTCTGCAATCATTCCTCAAAAATGGCTCACTTTAAATGCTCTTTGCTACTTCAGCAACAACATTTATGATTGTAATTTGTTGCAATAAATTGAATTTGTAATCGTCCATGAAATCAAAACTAACTTTATGCGTATGTGAATTCTCTGATTTCATCATATGTTAAAACGTTTGTTTTGCATCATGATTTTTGTAAACATTTTTCTAAAGAAGGCTTCAAGAATTTATGGTCAAGTCCTTGGGAAACAGTTATTAAAATATTCATATCCAATGCTTTATATTACGCCTGGAATGAACATTTCCTGTAAACAAA
Source organism: Potamilus streckersoni (assembly GCA_016746295.1). NCBI lineage: Eukaryota > Metazoa > Mollusca > Bivalvia > Unionida > Unionidae > Potamilus > Potamilus streckersoni. Next base: position 1,321,957 of record JAEAOA010001578.1, on the reverse strand, counting down.
ATCATTATTATGTATTTTCCTGAAGAACGGTTACATGTTTATTAACTGCATTAACAACTTTGATAGTTTTCGAATGAGAGTAAGCGTTATTGTGCTTTTTAATGTTAATGTTTTTACCGTATGTAACCTATTTTGTGTTTTATGTAATTATATATCTGGTGTTGTGAAGAATTAATGTCTTGATGTTGTTTCGGTAATATCTCAATGGTTTTATGAATTGTAGTCATACATGTTTTATTGTTTGAACTCTTTCAGAATTTCAGTTGCATATTCATTATGTTTATCCCTAATGTTCATTTGTTTGAAAAATATATCACCTTGATACATATAATCACCAAGGTTTTATCAGTAAGACAGTTTGCATCGTTCACTCACACACACATACACACGCAAAATCTATATCCGCAAAGGTTTGCTTCCTTGCATGCTGATTGTTTAAGTGTATGTGGCTACTATTCGACATGTATTTTTTTTAAAACAATTATTCTACAGAACTATTCTTGCTGTTGTTGTTTATATATTATTGGTATTCCCATTCTCAGATGATTCTGTTCATATCAAATTTGAAAAGGTGTGCATTACATTATCCATGCTTTTAAATTTCCAGCTTGCAATGCTTTATATAATATCATTAGTCTAGAACTTTCCTGTAATTGTTTGTACCCATAATAATCAAGTTGTTTTAATCAAAATAATTTCATCTTATGTATTCCTATTCTCTTAGGAATATCGTTGTGTGAATGCATTGCTAAAACTGTGTCAAAAGAAATTTGAATTTAAGTCACAACATCAATCATGAATTGTTTTAAAGTATCTAGATCGTTTGAATATTTGTGCACAAGAAGTGATTAGTAATACAATTTCATCTCAGCTGTTTACTTTGACCTTGAATTGTTTAAATCTAAATCTGCTTAATAAGACAATTTGGATATACGTTTATCGTACTAAATCGTTTTATGAGGGAGGGCTGCATAACCACCCTTAACAAATTTATTTTCGAATGTGGTAAAAAATGCATTGCATCAGACATAATCACTGTCGTATTTCTTCCAATGTGTGATGTTTTATTATTAATTGAATGTTTGCTCATTCTGTAAATGGATGTACTATATTCTTTGAGTTAAAACTTCCGTTTGTATGAATTGCATCTATAGTAATTTGGAGCATAAAACTTATTAAAGATATGGATATTCCTGCTACCTTATGTTATAGTCATATACATGCTTATGAAGTGTCAATGTCTTACCCATGTTACATTGCTTTATAGAATCATAAGAAGCAATCATATAGGCAGTTTTTGGCTCAGATAACCAAAATGAATCAATTTGTTCTTTATACCCACCCCACCCCATAGTCCACTATTCCCAACATTTTCTGTTGCCAGATTATGATAGAAGTCCTATTCCAATACAACAATGCGATTTTGAGGATCTGGTTCAGTTTTGTAAAACTTTTAACGTATCCAGTAACCCTCCTTTACTATTGCTATTGTAGTTTGATATTTTGTCATGTCAACTATTAATATTTTTTGATATAATTTATACTTCTTCAATTGTCAACGTTTCAACGGCTGAAATAAGAAATATTTCCTCATTTTTTTGATAAAGATATATCTTAACATTTCCAGTCATATTTCTTTGACTTTCAAACAAATCTTTTATTTTGATCTTATTAAACATATACTTATTGTTAGCAGAATAAACGTTTGATCGAACAAGACCTATTGTATTTTGGTATATTTTTCCTGAATAACATGGTCATGGAAATTACTATACTATTCAGTCAATATTTTTGTCAGATCGTCAAGTAATTTAAAATAGTGACTTCCTTACGTCTTAATATGAGCAAATTTAAGTTTATCAATTCCGCCCTTTAAGCAAATACTAGGAACTTCATTTGTAAATATAATTGTCAATGCCTTACTGTCAGCGATATTTTTGTTTCTTTTACTGTTCTTGCTCTCTGTAACTGTCAATGGTTCAAACAATCTTTTCGATTTTAGATAACATTAATATGAAAAAACACATTCTTGTTTTCAACAGACATTGTGCTAGCACTTATAATGCATTAGACCTGATAATTTTGGCGTATCCTTTATCATATTTACTGATTCTCATTTATAAGATATCAGTTAATAAACTATCTTTAATACTCAACTCTCTAATCAGATTTTCCATATCATATTTGACTCCGCGGAGATATGATCGTACTTGATCTAGTGGTTTACTTTAAGTGATTATTTCTGTTTTACATGCACTTTTTGGTCTCAAAACTAAGTTCAAATTTCTTATAAGCAGCTGTTAATGCAACACCAGCGCCTGATATAATTAATAAAATGAATTTAATGATGATCCACTTGAGACAATAACGAGCTTTCAGCGCAAAAAACCCCTAAACAAACTAAAGATTTAACTTTCATACTTCCGCTGCAATAAGTCTTTTTGACGCACCACAACCTTTTGCGATAATATTTGTAGTAGTGAATAAGCTTATCTCATTCTGCTTCGTTGAGAGCATCTGACACGTGGTTGAAGTCAATGACTTGTCGTTTCATTATTTCAGTGTTGTAGAGTAAACGTGGTCACACAAAAATCTTTATCTAACAGCACGCTAAAGGTGTTTTCTGGATCCGCAAGAAAATCTCAATACTTGACATACACCTCAGAAGATAAATCCTCGTATCTCATTTCAAAGAAAGCAGGACCATATGAAGTAAAACAATTAGGATTAAAAGTGTTGATACTTCAGTAATATTATTCACTTAATCAGCAAATTCACATTCCGTTGCTAAAATATAACCAATTTCTTCAGTCAGGTTAAGCGTACTAAACTTTTAAGTATTAAATGCTCTCTACGGATTGTATATGATGTTCCAAATTGTAATAGTATATCGTTATTTTTAATGCTGAAATTATCATTTACTGAACGGTTTGGTTATCATACAATTATTGTTTTAATATTTTCGTATCGTATCCTGTACTGAGTTTTTCAACTTCGTGATCATATTTTTGTTCTGTTTTTTTTAAAAATTCCATCGTCAGCATCTTTCCAGTTCAATCGACCTTGATTTGGAGTATAATAAGTGTGTTTTTCATCTAGTGGTTTATATCATAAATTACGTTCGATAACTGAACACGACTCTAGCTGTTATTTTAGTTTTGCTACATTATTAAGTGCAAAATCAATCTGTGGCATAAAATATTTTCCTCTTTCTTTTGTTACGAGTGAATCAATCAGCAAAAGACAAGCTCATCTAGCAACTCAGCATCACAATAATCTTCTGCTAGTTTATCTGGATAATCCATAACCGTTCACAAAATACATGGCGTTTTAAAAATGAGTCTTTTTGCGATATTTTGATAATATAGTTTAGCTTCAGCCAGTTTGTCAAGTTTATCATGCACTCATTGTATTCAATCTTGTTTTGTTTTATTTACCATCATGCGCTTTTGTTTGAATAAAGTTAGATTTGTTAATCGTCATAGAATTTTCTTTGTTAAGTTCGAGCTGTGTATTTGATAGAAGCTTCTCGTTTTTCATTCAATTAAAATGAGATCTTACTCTCACGATAAAAAAGATTGAAGCCATCAAATCATTTAATAATATTTAATTAGATGAAAATAATAGCATATGAATGGGATCTGTGTGTGCAAACTCCTTATACTTTTGTTATGTATTGCTTTGGAAATGTTACACTAATTTACTTCCATGTAGAAATTCATTTGGGGGGAGGATGGTGTCAAATAGATTCCACTCATCTGTGACGATGATAAACAATTAGGTGAAAACAAGAATGTCATTAGAATTACTCTGAAATCACTTCAATCTGCTAAACAAAATCTTCAGAATAAAATTCTGCATCCACATCAGCTTCTTGTGTGATTCAGGTATCATCCACTGAAATGGATTACATCAAACATGTACTATCAGGAAAAAAAACAAACAAGTATTTACCTCGTTGGCAAAAGCATTTCAATTTCAGTTCATTATTTCAAAATCACTTATCAAGTCCAAGAATCATCAGCAAGTGTTATTCAAGATCATCCTTTAATGAGCCCTAAATTTTAGTTTTACTATATTCATTTTGAAAGGTCTACAGCACATGTCAGATAAATGACACTTGTGAGTTTTGAACAACAAAAATCCTATCAAACTGATTTTGAAATAAAATAACTTCCATCGTCTTAGAGGATGAAAAGAATTAAATATAACAACCTCTGAACAATTTTTGATTAGATATGCGAGAGGAAAATTACCCTAAGAATAAATGAAATAAGATTCCTAAGCGTGCGTTTGACTTTATCATATCGTAACCATATTGTCGATAACTGATAGCACTTCATCGATTTGGCAAGTGTAGCAATAAATAATAATTAATAAATTAAAAAAATAAATCTGCCGCATTTTCATCTCAGTCATTGGGTGAAGCAACATTACAAAGTCATATTTTGACATATTTAAATCATAAAAGTGCAAGAAGGCTACCGGCAAACTAAAGTCACGAAAACTTGCAAAATACGACACAATTTTGAATTTACTCACCGATATTGTAACTCTGTGATTTCAGATTACCTTTCTAATTATATGATCGTTTGCTGCACATAATCTAACTAGGTAAATTGTGAAAGTTCAACCTTGAAAATTGCGCCATATTGAACGGGATGCTACAATGGTTTTATTGTCTTCTTTCGACTCAAATATGTTACGTGTATATTTACAGTTTGTAAACCAGTCTGCAAAAAAACAAAGTAAACAGGGGACGTAACTGCTTTTTATGACTCGATACCAATTAAATCTGTCGCGGAAAGCCACACTTCACCTTGCATACTTTTATTTGATTTCTTTTTAAACAAGCAAAATTCACAAAGCTCATTTATTCATATAATGCAGGCAGAATGGCATGCACCTCTCTCAAAGAGAGACAAAAACTATATATTGGTAAATTTTATTTAGTAATTAAATAACTGACAACTATTTCTTTTCTTCTGGCAGCAGATTGTCATTAAAACAAATATATGAGAGTACTTTCATAAACTTAATGCCAAAAGTTAATATTACAAGATTTACTGAGACTATATTTGATGGTGCATACACTATTGGTAAATAGATTTACAAGTACTTGTTATCAAATATTTTGCTGTATCAAGTTAGTCTATAATAACTTTGAAATCAGCTGTATGTCTTACTGTTTTACAGGATTTTACTAAATGTAATCTTTACCCACTCTTCCATTACCTCACAAAATGACTGCATAGATAATTGAGTGTTCAATCACATAAAGAATTTCCTTTATGCCAAAAAGCTCAATATTTTCTCTAACATGTATAATATTTCTAAAAATTGAAAATGAGAAAAAGACATTTGTAGAAAAAGAAATGTTTTCTTTTCTGAAATGATCAAGAAATATTTCAGTTTATTTTGACATATGATAATAATGTTCATAGTTAATTCAAACATAGAGAGAAATGTTGGAATAATATATTTTATTTATGTACCAGCTAAGCACAAGTAATACAAGTTCTTAGCATTTTGCAATACTGAAAAGATGATATAAATAAAAACTAGATTACCAGTAACATCTTTCAATTTGACAGTGTAGTTTCTTATACCGAGTATATGATCTAGTCACTACATATATTCAACATTTCAAGAAGTACTGATCTCATGCAGAACAGCCCTTAAATTTCACAACTGATTATTGCAAGCATGTGCAAGCTTAAATCAAGTACTTCAGACTTTGCATGCTTGCAGACTTTGACAAATTCCTTTTGCAAGCTTTTGCAAGCTTTTAGACTCTAAAAATTCCTTTTGCAAGCTTGCAGACTTTGAAAAATTCCTTTTGCAAACTTGTGCAAGCACCATTACTAGCTTGCACAAGTTCACCTAGCTTGTCGTAAGCTTGCAACAAGCTTCCTGCAAGCTTGTCATAAGCATGCATTTTGGTTTGGCGTGTCTGATATTATTATCTACATATAAATGAAATAAGAAACCAAAATCTGTGTCCCTATTTGGCATAGCCTGAACTGAGATTGTGTTTATCTCAAATCAATCAATCAACAATAATTCAAAGTTATTATTTAATTCAAATTGTAGACTTGGTAATTGTTTTGGATGACAAATATTATTCATTTTAATAAACTGTAAACAAATGTTCTGAATAAATATACATAAATCTCTAAGTGCACAAATAAAACACACCAAATCCATATCCTAGCTGAAAATTTTTTAAGTCCACATTTCTGAGCTATGTCCGAGCTAATAAATGACAAAGTTCTTCTTTCCTAGGTTTTCCGTGCTAAAAATTGACTAAGTTCTCATGTCCAAGGTTTTTCCATGGTATTTCCTAGGTGTATTTTTAATGTATGAGATGATGTCCAAGGTTTTCCTAGGAAAACCTTGGAAAAATCTCAGACGTCCGAGGTTTTTTGGTCACATTTTCAAGCAAGCCTCGGAAAATGTACAGCCGGGTTCACATTTGTATTTTTTATTACTGTGTATACTCCAACACTGTATTATCGTGGGCTCTATATTATTACCGCAAACAGGATTTTCCAATCTAGCGGTTGTTTACAAATGTAAACCTGTAGCTAGTAAAGATGCAAATATCTTATTTATAAGTTCACATTGAAAAAGAAGGATCACTTTATTATAAAGTGCATGCAATTCCGCTGTTCATCATATACAAAATTCTAGTTTAACTTGCTATACCTGCACTGGCTTTATTTATAAAATATATTCAGTATATTGTCTCATGTTTGATGATTATAGGTCATTTACTGATGGTGACATAAATGTTCCTACAGACTTCTCTGGTGGCCTAGTGTCCAGAGCTTATGTCTTGGATGCAGGAGGTCAACAACTTAAAAAAATGCTACTAAATAGCTGCCTTGCTAGGCACTCAGCGTTAAGAGGTTAGTATTAGGACTAATTGGCCTGGTGTCAGGAAAATGTGACTGGGTGGGACATGATGCTACATGTCTGTAGCATGATGCCTCAGTGCTAGACATTACTATAAGCTGCCACACTGCAGACAGCTACATTAAAGATCTAAATCACACACACACACACACATACACACACGTCCTTACAAGGTCAAGGTTGCAATTTTCTGTCATGGCAGCCAATATGAATTACAATTGACAACATGCTGCTTAGGATCATACTTCTTATACATAAATAAGAAAACAATAGTTAAACTTTCTTGAAATCATTAATATTTCAATAATAACAAAAATAATCATATTAATATTAATTTTTTATATCTTTATATTTGCTTCCTCACATTGCATTTAAAATTCATATAATGTTTAATAATTGTCTTTAATTTGTAATTTTGTTGTTCATGGATTTCCTCTTTAATAACATTTGTTTGTTCTATTTGATCAATGGATCCTTTTGTTTATTGTTGAAATATTGACTCCATACAAAAAGTGTAGGCGTATTGCGCCTGTACAGGAGCAGTATAACATGCATAAAACGATCAATTTAAAGGCATATAGCAACTTTTGCAGGCGTACTTAATCCAGAAGCTTAATGCTAGTATGAAATACAGGCATCTTGTGAAAATTACAGGCGTATTCCAAAAACAATGTGGCGTACTGGCAAGAAAAGGCGTATTTTGAAACTTAGCAAACTGCAATTTACTAGATAAGGTGTAGTTTGGAGCTTAGAAAATTGCAGTATAGTAGATGAGATGTAATTTTGAACTTTGAAAATGGGTATTCTGTGGATGAAGTGAAAATAGGACTTTGACCAAGAAGCGTAATACTAGTATGAAATACAAGCATCTTTTGTCTGTAAATAGGACTTTGACATAAAACATAAAGAGTATTTCAGCACATTGTTTTATTCGTGAGTACTGAGAAGTCTCAAATAAATGACACAGCTAAATCTTTTTGTATCTGCATAAATCTTTCTAATAATAACATATAAAGACAACCAAATGCTGAAATGTATTGAAATGTTTGAGTTATCCAACCCGGTTGTGTTCCACCACCCCAACAACCCAAACCATAGGCTTACCAAAAATCTAAGTATTAATTCAAAGTTAGGCTTACAATTACATTAAACTTAGTACATGAAGAGATAAGGAATTATGATCTACAACAAATACTCAAAAATAAATGTTGTGCATATGAATGAAGTCACTTTAAAATTTAACTGGAAATACAAATTTTTCTTTCTGGTTGAGCATGCTTATTGGCTGAGCATGATTGGAATTGGGACAGAATTAGGTATAATTGGTCAACAAAGCATCTATAATAACTGCTTATAGGTACCATACTGGTCAAGCATTAGTCACATGAAACTTTAAGAGAGCTTGAGAATATGTAAACACTGAATGTCTAATACCAAACTCCTAGGCAACTAAAGACAAAATAAACAATTGTCCCACCGAATTTAAAAATGACACTAAAGTGAAACATATTTTTCAAAACTGCCACCATTGTTGTTAATTCTGATGAAACAAATGAAAGCTATAGACCACCATGCTTTTGCAGATGAGACACATAAAACCATGTAACTTAATCTGACTGTTTGGATATAGATGGGTGTAAGCATATTTTGCAGCAGGGAATTCTATAAGCATACAAACTGTCAATATGCAACCTAATGAAACTACTTCAACATCGACTGTCTTTTCCCTGTCAATATACAGCTTACTGGAACTACTTCAACATCAACTCTCTTTTCCCTGTCAATATGCAACTTACTGGAACTACTTCAACATCAACTGTCTTTTCCCTGTCAATATGCAACTTACTGGAACTACTTCAACATCAACTGTCTTTTCCCTGTCAATATGCAACTTAACTGGATTTACTTCAACATCAACTGTCTTTTCCCTGTCAATATGCAACTTACTGGAACTACTTCAACATCAACTGTCTTTTCCCTGACAATATGCAACTTACTTGAACTACTTCAACATCAACTGTCTTTTCCCTGTCAATATGCAACTTACTGGAACTACTTCAACATCAACTGTTTTTTCCCTGTCAATATGCAACTTAATGGAACTACTTCAACATCAACTGTCTTTTCCCTGTCATTATGCAACTTACTGGAACTACTTTAACATCAACTGTCTTTTCCACAGCAAGAATATTCAGTTTTTCATTGTAATTAGGACACTAAAATCTCTACAAAGGCAAAGGCTTCCTTTTGGTTCTCTGAGCATCTTTGAAGTGAATGTAAAAACACCCTGGCCACAACAAAACTTTCTGTTCACTCTATACTCAATAGTAGAGTTATTGCGTTTTGTCATATGTTTATAATTATTTCCATACACTAAACAATCTCTCAACTGCAGTCTATATAATGCATTAACTTCAATACCCTGTGAGCATGAACCTAATATATTGCTAGGGAATTAAATTCATATTCTTGAAAATCTGAGAGTGAAAACTTCCAAGAACATACACACCTTCCTTCAGCTGTTCACATCTTTTAAAAAGGGACGGGATTCAATCATGTGATGTAACCTCTCAGCTTCTGACCCTTTAATAATACACTCTTGTTTTATAATTCAGAAAGCTTTTGAACAAAGGAAACCCCTGTTATGATCTTATTATCTATGGTATGAGTTCCTCTAATCATTTTCAAAAGAAATCAAATCTTGTCTTCAAAATGAAAACAACTGTGTGTGTATAAAGGTCCAAGTTCTCTAACACTATCTGCTAAATAAGCCAATTGATGAATATTAAGAGTCATATAACATTTATCAGTTGATGAATATTAAGAGTCATGTAACATTTATCAGTTGATGAATATTAAGTCATATAACATTTATCAGTTGTTGAATATTAAGAGTCATGTAACATTTATTAGTTGATGAATATTAAGAGTCATATAACATTTATCAGTTGATGAATATTAAGAGTCATGTAACATTTATCAGTTGATGAATATTAAGAGTCATATAACATTTATCAGTTGATGAATATTAAGAGTCATGTAACATTTATCAGTTGATGAATATTAAGAGTCATATAACATTTATCAGTTGATGAATATTAAGAGTCATGTAACATTTATCAGTTGATGAATATTAAGTCATATAACATTTATCAGTTGATGAATATTAAGAGTCATATAACATTTATCAGTTGATTAATATTAGGAGTCATGTAAAATTTATCAGTTGATGAATATTAAGAGTCATATAACATTTATCAGTTGATGAATATTAAGAGTCATGTAACATTTATCAGTTGATGAATATTAAGAGTCATATAACATTTATCAGTTGATGAATATTAAGAGTCATATAACATTTATCAGTTGATGAATATTAAGAGTCATGTAACATTTATCAGTTGATGAATATTAAGAGTCATATAACATTTATCAGTTGATGAATATTAAGAGTCATGTAACATTTATCAGTTGATGAATATTAAGAGTCATGTAACATTTATCAGTTGATGAATATTAAGAGTCATGTAACATTTATCAGTTGATGAATATTAAGAGTCATGTAACATTGATCAGTTGTTGAATATTAAGTCATATAACATTTATCAGTTGATGAATATTAAGAGTCATATAACATTTATCAGTTGATGAATATTAAGAGTCATGTAACATTTATCAGTTGATGAATATTAAGAGTCATATAACATTTATCAGTTGATGAATATTAAGTCATATAACATTTATCAGTTGATGAATATTAAGAGTCATATAACATTTATCAGTTGATGAATATTAAGAGTCATGTAACATTTATTAGTTGATGAATATTAAGAGTCATATAACATTTATCAGTTGATGAATATTAAGAGTCATGTAACATTTATCAGTTGATGAATATTAAGAGTCATATAACATTTATCAGTTGATGAATATTAAGAGTCATGTAACATTTATCAGTTGATGAATATTAAGAGTCATATAACATTTATCAGTTGATGAATATTAAGAGTCATGTAACATTTATCAGTTGATGAATATTAAGTCATATAACATTTATCAGTTGTTGAATATTAAGAGTCATGTAACATTTATTAGTTGATGAATATTAAGAGTCATATAACATTTATCAGTTGATGAATATTAAGAGTCATGTAACATTTATCAGTTGATGAATATTAAGAGTCATATAACATTTATCAGTTGATGAATATTAAGAGTCATGTAACATTTATCAGTTGATGAATATTAAGAGTCATATAACATTTATCAGTTGATGAATATTAAGAGTCATGTAACATTTATCAGTTGATGAATATTAAGAGTCATATAACATTTATCAGTTGATGAATATTAAGAGTCATATAACATTTATCAGTTGATGAATATTAAGAGTCATGTAACATTTATCAGTTGATGAATATTAAGAGTCATGTAACATTTATCAGTTGATGAATATTAAGAGTCATGTAACATTTATCAGTTGATGAATATTAAGAGTCATGTAACATTGATCAGTTGTTGAATATTAAGTCATATAACATTTATCAGTTGATGAATATTAAGAGTCATATAACATTTATCAGTTGATGAATATTAAGAGTCATGTAACATTTATCAGTTGATGAATATTAAGAGTCATATAACATTTATCAGTTGATGAATATTAAGTCATATAACATTTATCAGTTGATGAATATTAAGAGTCATATAACATTTATCAGCTGATGAATATTAGGAGTCATGTAACATTTATCAGTTGATGAATATTAAGTCATATAACATTTATCAGTTGATGAATATTAAGTCATATAACATTTATCAGTTGATGAATATTAAGAGTCATATAACATTTATCAGTTGATGAATATTAAGAGTCATGTAACATTTATCAGTTGATGAATATTAAGAGTCATGTAACATTTATCAGTTGATGAATATTAAGAGTCATGTAACATTTATCAGTTGATGAATATTAAGAGTCATATAACATTTATCAGTTGATGAATATTAAGAGTCATGTAACATTTATCAGTTGATGAATATTAAGAGTCATGTAACATTGATCAGTTGATGAATATTAAGTCATATAACATTTATCAGTGGATGAATATTAAGAGTCATGTAACATTTATCAGATTTTCAAAATGTTTACAAAACTGAAGTAGCATAATCTCAGCTTCTTGTATACCTTGCAATGAACAGCCATTGAAAGCAGTATATGAAGTCCATTTGATAACAACATATAGTGATTAAACCTTGCATCATCTAATATGCCACACAAAAGGGGAGTGCCATAATAAAGTAAAAATGACCTATATTCTGCAGCTTCCCAGTGCTTGAGGTCTGTGCAAATAGACCTCGGGAATAGAGATTTATAGTGTTGGCAAAATGCTTAGTAACCTCTTATCAACCACACTTACTTTGATGTGGAAGGTAAACTTCTTACCTGAAAATTCTTTTGAAAACCACAAGTGAAGAAGGAGTTTCTGAACTCCTAATTATACAGCATGTATGTAATCAATAGCAATTCCTTTCACGATATTAAACATAGGAATAAAGCTAAGCCATGTTGGACCTTTCACGCCATTTATTATGATATTTTTGGACCCAATGCTATGATTATAAACAACATTTTTTGCATCATTCAGAACCAAATCTGATGTTTTCTTGGGTCCTTGGGGTGAAATTTCATTGAATGGAAAAATATGTGTGTGACCTTTACCAATTTTGTCAGTTTCCCCCGTTTGAAAAGTTTCCAGCATCCATAAGCTTCATTATATTGTATGCTGTTACACAAAAGGGAGCTAGCAGGAAGATCAGCTGTTGCACATAGCAGGAAAGCTCTGCAAATAAAATTACCTTTTTGTCCAGGACACTGTAATTCCATTCCATTTTGAAGTATAACCCATTGTTTCATATAGAGGTTTCAAAAATTTACCTATAGCAGGTTTATGTGAACCAAGCCACAAGCCTCCTAAAATCATGTTTTCTTTTTTCACCCTAATTTTAAATGGTAGTTCATTTATAACAAGGAATATTGGCCAGATTGACATCTTACTACTTTTGAACACAGGTGCACCATTAGTGTTGAGTGTGAAAGATACATTTTCTTGTTTATTTAAAGGTCCACATTTTCAACAAATTTTTTTACAAATTTCCATCTCAGATATCTCCAATTTTTCCACTCACAGAATGTCTTTCAAACCTATGTTTAAGGGATTCAAAAAAAGCCTTCTTGTGAAAAAAACCTCTTTAGCTGATCAACCACTGGCATTTCTAAAATTATGGAATTTTAATTTTTTCAAAGCTTTTAGAGCAGAAATTATTAGGACAGTGGAGTTTTGTCATCCTTATCCAAAAGCTTTAATTGCACATAGGGATAAACATATTTAACTTAGCATTATTGTAATAGCAGAAGCCTGCAGGAAGTATAAATGCCCATGGGATGAAACAAATTTGTGTAAGTAATAGTGTTATTTAAAAATAATTAATTATTAGTTACATGTTGCTGTTGTTTTGGGTTTGTGAGTGCAAGATAGACTAAAAATGGTAGAACTGAGGAAAAAGGATCACCGACTCGTGGGTAGTTATTAGCAACTTTTCTCACATAACCACACTGACTGATCCCAAGACTCGAACCCATTGAGACAGGTATGATGTCAGTAATCAGCAAAGGCAAGTGCTTTAGGTCACTTGGCCCCATTTGTACATAAATTGTATGCAAAACTGTCAAATGATTCATTTAAAACACAAGAATATTGTTCCCATGAAGCACATTAATTTCCACTATTTAAATATACTGATGTCACATCAATGTACACATCACAGCCTGACCAAACCCTTTAAGAATTTCATTGACAACTCTTAAAATGTAGAGAGTAACCCTAAAAGCCTTCATTTAAAGCACATTTCTACAATTGGGGGTACCATTAAATGAAAAATGTATAACTTACCAAACCTTGGTCACTATTACCTCTGACTTCCAACATGTTATATTAAAAAGAATGCTAGAATATTATAAAAATGTAAAATATATTGATGTTATTTGCCACCTAAGTAATAATATCTAACATATGCATAAATAGCTTGCAAAGCAATAGAACATACTTTTAAAGTTTGAGCAATTATTTCTAAAAGTTTGTTAATAATATTATTTTCATACAATTCTTGATCATTTTCAGAAAACAAAACTCCTTAATTCTTACGATGTCATGGTGGACCGTGTCAGACTCAGGCATTTCTTGAACCATGCCAAGAAAGCAAGCCGTCCAGTATACGCTCTCATGAGAAAGTTGCTACCGTTAATGTTTACTGACAAGGAAATGGCCCTATTCCAAGGTCAAGGATTGCTGAAATCTAAGGAAGGAGATATAAGATCTCCCTTAGACAAAACATGCATATCAGCATATAAAGGTGAGATCCATAACTTATGAGCATCTTTATCCACAATTTATAAAAGTTTCCTTTTCAAGTTCTGTTATATAATTTGTTTTCGTTTAATTAAAAATTTATAATTATCATATTCCATGAATAATATTTGGCAGCAAATGTAATGCATGAAACTATATTTCAATAATATATGCTTTCACTGCATATATATATATATATATATATATATATATATATATATATATATATATATATGCAATAAACTGACGACGAACAGTACGAAACTAGTAACTAACTAGCATAAGCGCTTTCGACTCTTAATGAGTCTTTTTCAAAGGCGAATACAAAACATAGTTACGACAAACAAATAAACACAAAAACGTTCTGTTTGTAAACCTCTACATTTCTGTCTTCACATGTGCTAAAACTATAAATACAACCAGCTTGTATAGACTAGTTGCGGAAACTGAAAACGTTGTATAATTCCCTAAAAGTCTACAAGCCAAAGCGACATCTAATTTTACTTTGTGTACATATGTAACGCAGATTATATCCCGGATATTTGATTCTATACTGGTTATTCTTATAGTAAAAATTGAAGGATAATAAGAAGATTTAGAAAATGTTAAATTCTACTAGTGCATAGTTTTCATTTTCTAGTCTTCTTGGTTTAGACCGCTTGGTTTCAATGTTCTAAGGCGGCGTATCCAGTATGATTCCTTTTCCTTCCTGGTTTCGAAACTCCAGCTGTGGTTGTTAGCAATAGCGATAAGTATTATATCACTGAAAGTGTGGCCAGGGGATGAGAAGTGTATATATATATTCCTTCAATTTTTAACAATGGTATCTTATTAGTTAATGTGCTATACTCATGATATCCCTGTGGGAGTTTGATTTACATGTAAGTGTCCTTAACAATTTCTTTTAGCTCAGCACAATATAGCATTAAACATGTTGCTGTGCTGTAAAACCACCAAACCCCAAAACATTTTTTCGCTTTAAATTTACCAAAATTGATATGCTAAAATATGACTTAGATTTGCAAACTGGTCACACGTTACCACTGTAACTTGCTGCTTGAGTGTCATCCTTGTAATCCAAGAGTCACAGGTTTGGTACTCAACTAGGTCATC
This sequence comes from Potamilus streckersoni, assembly GCA_016746295.1. Taxonomy (NCBI): domain Eukaryota; kingdom Metazoa; phylum Mollusca; class Bivalvia; order Unionida; family Unionidae; genus Potamilus; species Potamilus streckersoni. The sequence continues at coordinate 1,306,517 of JAEAOA010001578.1, read as the reverse complement.
TGTCTTGGGGAAAAGAGCTTAGCTCCCACTTTCTTGACAAAATATAGCCGATAATGTGTAATGTGCCATTAAATAACAAAATTAACCATCAATTTTCATAACTGTGAAAAAATTAAAAATTAACATTTCTACTTTCTTCATTAAATGGATTAAATTCATTTTCTTACCACACATATCTTTATTTCAGAATATGCGACTGCATGGTGTAGTAAATGTGGAATAACAAACCATCAGTGACTGATTTAAATGATGCTGTGACTGAAACTGTTAGTTATTTGAGAAGAAAATATAAACAAAACTTGATGAGTGCAGAGATTATGGCTGTTTGGATATGGATGATTCTGCCAACAATTGTATTTGTGTTTTGAAGTTATTAAAATCAACAACACTGTTCATCTATTTTGTCTGTGTTCATTGTTTCATCAGGAAATTAGCTGGATGTGCATTTTTCAAATAATATGCCTCCTGCATAATACACTTTGTTTGAAATGTGTTAAATATACTCAAGGTGGTTTATGGCAGTGTTTTACACCTGTAATTTTGGGTTCGTTTAATGCCTGTAATATACACCTGTACTTTGGAATGGTTTACGTCTGTAAAATAATACGCCTGTACTTTGACATGTTTTACGCCTGTGATTTACGCCTGTACTAGAATATTTTATACCTGTGGTGTACACATGTAATACACCTTGTTACACTAATGTATTTCAATACAGGCGTACTAATTTAAATATTTCACCTCTGTTTACGCCTAAAGTACGTTACCCTAGATAGGCTAGTATTTACATTTTTCTCATATTCTCATTAACCAAAGAGAACCCATATTATAGGTGCACACTACGCCTGTAATACGCCTATGATACAGGCGTATGATTTCGTACGGGTCTGCCAGTACAAACATCTCATATATAAGTTGAAATTTACTTTTATTACTGTATGTGCGTGCTACCATAACTAAGTTAAGTAAGACCACGATAACAATTGTTCCCAAATGTTACATTAAGTACTGTGATTATACAATACTCCGTGCTACTGTATATTTTTTAGGCGAAAGTCTCTTTAGTATTAAGTATTTTACGATTAATTACAGTTCATATTCCATCTACAATAAAAATCTATCAATCATTCATACATGTTATAGAAAAGAAAAGCCTTCTCCCCCTCCGTTCTCGGAGAGAGAGAGAGAGAGAGAGAGAGAGAGAGAGAGAGAGAGAGAGAGAGAGAGAGAGAGAGAGAGAGAGAGAGAGAGATAGTACATTTATTATTTCTTTTTACACACACACACACACACACACACACACATTCAAAGGTGAATGGTATATGTATTCAAAATAAGGACTTTAATAAATCCTTACCTCACTGTCTTGGCGAGTTATTCTAAAAGTTGCAAAACTTGTAAATAATGTTTCTAGGAGGCAATCCCTTGATGCATGAAAGATATTTGGATCAACTCTACGTCTGTTGAGCTTTTTCTTTGTTCTACTACCCTTTTCGCAGCTACATTGTCATTATGTCACCAATTGTCGGAATTGTAATTGATACCACGCGTCATGTAGAGTTTTTTGGCTGTTCACTGTAGGTTATCAGTTGTTTGCAAAGACAGCAAAATCGATATTGCGCTATGACGAGCACAATCCACAGATTTTCATTAATAATGTGTGATGCAATTCTTATCCCATGGTATCTTGGTTATCTTCAGTCGGTAGAAATCAGGGCTATCTATGCATGCAAGTTATAATCATTATTAAAGTTAAAATTTGTCTATTCATTCCTGTATTTACAAATCTTTTTGCTTCACACCGACCATCCTTCTATCTTCATGCATTAGTGCGTTCGCGTTACACATTTAAATATTGATATACTACGGAGCTCCAGAGAGGACACGAAGTAAAAGATATTTTTTCGTTCCCTAAAATTAATATTTTGTTCCCTCAAATTGCTAATTCTTCGCACAAGTTATTATTTTGTTTCCTCAAGTTATTATTCGTTGCCGAAATTAATAATTTGTTCCCTCAGGTTGGCATTTCGTTCCATTAAAATAATTTGTTCCTTCAAGTTAGCATTTTGTTCCCTCAAATTGCTAATTCGTTCGCACAAGTTATTATTTTGTTCCCTCAAGTTAGCATTTCGTAGTAGTATTGGCATTTGAGATTTTGCAATCAAAGAGAGTTTTAGGTCAGAAACCCTCACTTTTTCTAAAATAAATATATTTTAATATTTTTTTACCACCTCAGAGACCCGCTTTCCCTCAAAAACCACCCTCCTACAAACTTTTGTCTAAAAAATGATAAAATTTTAAAACCCAAAGAGGCTGATGTCTCAAAACACCCATCCTCATCCCAAGTTTGAATATATGATGATGCTGTCTGAAGACACCCGCCTCCCAAGTTATGAAATCGAAGCACATGTTAATGCAGAATAACATAACCTACAATGCAAAATAAAATATTATATAAAATGTCCAATTACGTAGGACCAACTTGTAGCGTCGGATTTAATATAACAAACCGATTTAAAAAAGATTTAATTTAATCAGATCAGCTTCAATATATGCTGGGATAGTACCATTTTGTTAGATAAAACTGACGCTATTGTTTAGCGCCGCTTTTAAATCATCAAAATTCATCATCTTTGTAACATAACTTGGATGAATACCTTTTGCTTTTTGTAAGTTTTTTGTCATCGAATATGACAGCATACATTTTACTCTTATGTCCTACAAATTCTTTAACTGGCTTAATATAAATTCGTCTTTCATTTTTCCAATAACTTTCTTATTCTTATTCTAATTAACTTGAAATCCGCTACATGCTGGATAATCTGGTAAATCAAACAAATCTTTATTATTGTAAATATTGTGATAAACATTTTCACATTTTATATTATAAACTGGCGAGTCTATATCAGTAAAACGCAAATAAGAAACTAGCCACTGCCTTTTTGTAAAATTATTGTGAAAATCGTACATTAGCTACTTCGATATTTCAGGTACATCTGCACCAACAAAAATCGGTTTATTTAACTTTAAATTTGTCTTTCGTCATTGTGTTGCAATAATATTTTCATTAAATATATTTATGTTAACAAAACCATCATCATTAACTATTTTATTTCTGAGATTTGTCATTACAAATTTCAAAATTGACTCGCTTTCGAATATTTTCCATCGTCTTATCAAACACCTAGTTATTCATTAACTTCATAAAGGTTTTCTGAAATTCGGTTTTAGGCACAGCACGACGTTTCGTATTCACGTCATATATAATCTGCCATCCTCCTCGACTGATTAAACTTTTGCACGCGATGGACTTTTCTCAGAATTAGTACATCTACTGCTCGTTTTAACTTTTTGTAAAGCATAACTTAATTTCCTTTACTTAACAAATTTGGAACTAACTTATTAACAATCGAATATTTTTCTGTTGTCGCTGCTCGTTGTTCAGGAGATACTAAACAATAATTAATCATCATTGATTCTGCACAAAACAGATAATCGATATGTAGATCCTAAAACGAACTATGAAAATCAATATCCACTTCAACAAAATATGAAAAATCTGAAAAATCATTATTATTTTTTCTTAGTAAGTCTTTTTCAGTTTCTTTTAGAAATTTTTTCTGGAGCTATCCAATGAAATCCATTACATGGCACTGGCTCTGACATCGCATATCATATAAATTAGTAACATCCAGGTTAATGATATAATTTAATGTGAGATTTTTATTATAATTTTTCAAATATTTGTTATTAGCAGCTGGATATTTTCTTGTCAAAACGCTAATTCCGCTTCTGATATCTTTTTCAATATAGTTAGACATATTAACATCTGATAAGAGATCCAAAACTATCTTACTCGTTTTTAACTGAGCGTCCCATGACAATCCAATTGACTGTCCCATGACTATCCAGATGACCGTCCCATGACAGTCCAGTTGACCGTCCCATGACAATCCAGGTGACCGTCCCATGACAATCCAGGTGACCGTCCCATCACTATCCAGGTGACCGTCCCATGACTATCCAGGTGACTGCCAAAAGGAGTCTGATTCATAATTTCCATGACTAACATGGCTAAAACTTTCACAATCATCTGCTAGCAATACTAGATCTGTTTTAAAATATAGATCGTGGTAATTACCAAACGTTTTGCAACTAAATATTTTTCAAACTAGGATGTGCATATTTGTACTCGTCAGCTGTGATATTTTCATTTTTGAGTTAGGAGCAAAGTTTATCTTTATCAGGAAGAGAAGTTTAATTAAATCTGCTCCAATCATCGAGATAACGTTTTTGTTAGATCGATAGAGTCTTCACCAAAGCAATCTTTTATGTTTTTGTATTGAGTTCTGTTATTAATATAGAATCTAAAAATTCTTTCGGCATATCAATGCCAGATGGAATGATAATTTCTTTAAAAATGGTAATACAGAAAGAACCCAAATGTTTAAAAACTTTTTTTTTTACTTTACTTTGCGACGATATTCCAAATGGACATCGAGTTTATCATGTAAATGAAGCAGTTAATGATGATAATATTGGAACAATTAGCATTACAAAATGAATTTCAACTTCACCCAGTGTTCACTTTATAAAATCGGTGGAACGGTTACAGGTAATATTAACATGTCAGGTCAACGAGTGTTAAGTTTAGAAGATGTATATCTGCTAAAAAGCTTTGTTAATAAACAAGCTGCAAGTTATGCACAACTAAAATATGTTGACGTTAATAAAATTGACAAAGCCAGTGACACAATGACACCGATAACCTTGAGATGAGTAAAAAATAAAAAATAATTGGATTACCGATGACCTCACTACCGCTGATGATGCTGATGCTATTTGTTATGCTCAGTTAAGAAAGGGCTGGGGCCGTATTTTAAGAAATTTGGTGGTGTGGTTACATGCAACATAAGCATAAAAGACAGAAAAATACGGTATATGTTCCAGTAGACTCTAATGATCTGATGAATAACGCGTATGTTGATAGTGTACATCTTGGCATAAAACTAAATGAAAACAATGTTGAGTATATTCCAACACTTTATAAGGGAACTGACAACCGTGTCGGGTCTGAGACAAGCGCATCAGCATGTTATCCTGAAAATTGTTCTTATCACGCTTTCTTTGATAGACACGAATGGACGAACAACGGAGAATATGAAAGCTTTTTGATTAAAATTAAATGCCCTATTGCAATTGCTATTTGGCAATTTCTTTTGCGAGGTCGATTAAACTCTAGTGTTGATCGGATTTATTATTGGCGGTTTGAAGGATTGCACTATGATATCAACTTGACAACATTATATAATACAGCAAATACGTATAGTGCAACAGCACACTATTTTATAATTCTGATTGAAAAGATTGTGGACAAGTACTTTTATTTTCTATTTTATGTTGTCGTTGCTGAAAATCATTTCCCAGGACTAACAGCATTTAAAATATATACACTTGATGATCAGGTATAATCATTCTGATCCAATTTAATCTAATGCTATAAAATAATGTCTGAACCACTAATTAGAACTGTTGCGAGAGAATTTTATGATAATATTTTAACCCTAGAAAAGATATTAGTGGTGGATCACTATCAGCATGTAAATTAAATACCAAAAACAATTCAATTCCAATGATAAACTCTCCATTGTCAGAAGAAGTAAAAAAATGTTAGTGTTATGTATATGTGAGGACCAAAACTATAAAAAGCAGTATAACAATTTTGATATCATTAGTAAATACTATCACCATGATGATTGTCTGGAGGAACAATAACAACTTGAAACCCTGTTTAAAATATTGCTTGAGCTCGATTTGGAAAATATAAAGCTGATAATGCAATCAGGTTTATTTAAAACAAAACAGCAGCGCAGGTGGAATATGAAATAAGCGATTACTAGAATCATCTCAACAGATTATCAAAATCTAGGATAATAGGAATAAAACGAAACAGTTTCTTAAAACGAGACTTTTTTGGTATCTTGGCATGGACTACCACGACAATGAATCTTTAATTACTATCGTTACTACGACGGTTGATACGGAATTAATTATTAAAGTGAAAAAACGCAATTTTGCCGATGTTTCGTAGAAACCTATAATTTAATCCGATTATTGTTAGCAAATCTCTAAAAATAACACAAGATCTAAACAACGAAATTGATTATAATCTCGATGAGTTTGAGTGAGAAAAGTTTTTTATTAAGTAACAAAAACAAACTTGGAAGAAAAATTGGAATCTTATTACGACATAGGCGAAGATGATGATGATCAATTCCCATCAATTCATCGCTCAAGACAATTATCATTACGAAATTTTGACAATGAAATTGGTAAAATTCTTACGAAACCATATGAAAAAATAATGGCATTAGTAGCTTCTGTTATTGGCTTTATCACAATTAAAATAAATAATATGAAAAAAAATAATGCCAGCAAATTTCATAGTCGCATATCAGCCAATATCTCGTTCTCACAAATTCCGCATTAGATCAGATAAACTTGGTATTAGGGTATGTTGATGAAACAAAATTCGATTACATTGATTTGGTGAATGAAACAGACTTGTATAAGAGTGAAGTATCAGACAAGTTTGATTTTTTATTTGGTTCAGGAAACATGAGGTATTATCAGATAAACGATATGATGATATTTCATCAGATCTTTATGACTATTACACGGCTGTTATAGCTGATATAGATGAGTTACGAGAATTTCCTGATTTAATTGTTGGTACCAGAACTTCTAATATTGTTTAAAATGTGTAAACAATTATTATATAATGAAAAAGTATCCTTGATATTAATTGTATTCCAGAAAAATTTCCAAAACAAGATGTGGATGGTCTAATATAATATTACAGATATTATAAAAAATTGGTGCTTGAAAAACTGTTACTGCTATAACAAACTACTTCGAGTGATATCATATTTACCTCTAGTAATGACTAGCTCTGGTATAATTTCAAGTGGAGCATCATTAAATCCGTTTTTGTCAATAATATTCGGCAACGGTGTTTCTCTTGCAACAGAGTGTAAGAAAAATGAGATTCGACGTGCGACTAAAACAATGCTTGTTAAACAGCAAGTATCACTTATAAAAATTACTTGATTAGATACTATCTTAATAGCGTGGAATAAAATATGATATGGACGATTTTATACGAGAGTTTCTTATTATTAACAGCATGCTAACAGATATTCTGCCAATGAGAGTTAGCAGGTATGGAAAAGATTATCAAAGAACGCATAGTAATGGTAGGGTATAAAATAAAGCAATGTTTTCACTTACCTTTTCACCATTTTCTTTTCACGATAGAAGGCTCAAAATGTTTGATCTATGGAAACATATAGAAGAGTCTTAAAATCTCCATTCATATACTACTTCCCCTTTCTCTGAAAATATAAAGAAAAATGTTTTCACACACGTGTCCACGTGTAAATTCTCTTGCAAAAAAATCACAAAGTTAAATTTTGACTCAAGTCGTAGTACCCACTCAAATATTTCCATAATAACTAAACCAAGTGATAATTCTGAAACTTTATAAAGTTAAAGGTAGTTAATTTCCATTTGAAATTTTTAGAATATAACGCCTAGTTCAGAAATGTTTTGAAATCAGGTTAAAGAGATAGGTACTTTCCAATAGATTTTCCCCAAAATAAAGCCAAAATCAGGTTAAAGATAGGTATTTTCCAATGGATTTTTTTTCTAGAATAATGTTATAAAAGAGAGTCAGAATTTTCTTCGTGGCCCTTCTGCAAGCGGATTTACACGTGGACAGGTAAGTAAAAATATTTTTGTAACATATTGCTATCAAAATGGTACTATTCCAGTATTCGTTGAGGCTGATTTGAATGAATTAAATCTTTAAAAAATCTCTTTATTAGATTAAATCAGACACTACAAGTTGGCTCTATGCAATTGGATATTTTATATAATATTTTATTGTGCTTTGTAGGTTATGAAATTCTGGATCAACATGTGCTTCATAACTTGGCAGGTGGTTGGATGTTTTGAAAAAGCATTATCATTTATACAAACATGGGAGGTGGGTGGGTGTTTTGAGACATCAGCCTCTTTGGGTTTTCAAATTTCATCATTTTTTTTAGATAAAAGTTTGGAGTAGGGTGGTTTGTTGAGGAAAGTGGGTCTCTGATGTTGCAAAATATGTTAGGAAATATTTATTTTAAAGGGGTGAGGGTTTCTGACCTAAAACCCTCGTTGATTTTAAAATCTCAAATACCTATACTACTACGAAATGCTAACTTGAGGGAACAAATTATTCATTTGAAGGAACAAAATAATAACTTGAGGAAACAAAATAATAACTTGTGCGAACGAATTAGTAATCTGAGGGAACGAAATGTTAATTTGAGGGAACGAAATATGTTTTACTTCGTGTCCTCTCTGGGGCTCCGTAGTATATGAATGTTTTAACTATGTGACTCGAACATAATGGGAGGAGTTACGCACCAATGTATGAAGATAGACGGATGGTCGGTGTGACGAAAAAGATTTGTAAATACAGGAATGAATAGACAAATTTTAACTTTATTAATGATTATAACTTGCATGCATAGATAGCCCTGATTTCTACCGACTGAAGATAACCAAGATACCATGGGAAAAGAATTGCATCACACATTATTAATGAAAATCTGTGGACTGTGCTCGTCATAGCGCAATATCGATTTTGCTGTCTTTGCAGACAACTGATAACCTAGGTGAACAGCGCATTTGTTATAAAAAAAAACTCTACATGACGCGTAGTATCAATTACAATTCTGACCATTGATGACATAATGCCAATGAAGCAACAGAAAGCGTAGTAGAACAAAGAAAAAGCTCAACAGATGTAGGAGATATCAACTAGGGTTGATCCAAAATATCCTTTATGTAACAGCGGATTGCCTACAATAAGAAGATTATTTACAAGTTTTGCAACTTTGAGGGTAACTCGCCAAGACAGTGAGGTAAGACCTTTTGTGAATGCATATACCAATTACCTTTGAATGTGTGTATAGAGACATAAGAAATGTGCTATAGATTTTCTTCTTCTTCTTCTTCTTCTTCTTCTTCTTCTTCTTCTTCTTCTTCTTCTTCTTTCTCTCTCTCTCTCTCTCTCTCTCTCTCTCTCTCTCTCTCTCTCTCTCTCTCTCTCTCTCTCTCTCTCTCTCTCTCTCTCTCTCTCGCAGACAACGGGAGGGGGGACAACCTGGAATACTTCTCCGGAGCCTGGTCCCGTAAGGGCGCCAAGGCAGAACTACATTTTTTAATTTTATAAAGAAAACCGTTGTTTGAACAAGAACTAGAGTCTGATTCGCCAGTGTAGTTATCGTTGAAAGATCGCCAGTAGCTTCAGTGGTTCGTTCTTCCTCCACCTTATATACTGGGAGAGAGAGAGAGAGAGAGAGAGAGAGAGAGAGAGAGAGAGAGAGAGAGAGAGAGAGAGAGAGAGAGAGAGAGAGAGAGAGAGAGAGAGAGAGAGAGAGACTTTGTCGTGAAATGGTTTTGTACAGTAATGAATATACTGTTTGGACTAAACTCTAAGGGTCGTTGATAGGTGGATCAATTCAAACTATATGATTAATATTAGAACAACTAAGGACTGCAATATTTCGACGATTATAAATTATATTTATGGACCTGCACTCAGTAGATTGAAACCATGGTTCTGGACTCAATAGAGCAAATTATGGTACAATCAAGGTGGATATCACTACAACAACACAAAAGCGAACTTTGTCAATGAACATTAAACAGGTTCTGATAAGTGTTTTTGCGGACCGCCATGAATTGGTTATAAATAATTCAGCTTGCTTTTTTTCACTTCCTTGTGCCGAAGAAAAGGTTACAATTTCACATTCGCGTTGATTGTTTATTCAGTACATTAATTATGCCTCCTGCTTTTAATGCAACACATATTAAACATAGTTCAGTCTGCAGTCCACTTGAAACAATATTGTAAAATTAAACTGATTTTCGATAGATTCTTTACATTATATGTAATCATCCAATACTTGTTGATATCCAAATACTCCAGATGACTTTAAAACTTGGCATGCCAGCATAGTATTACCATTTGTTCAGCCCAACCTTGATTTGAAAAGCAGCCCCATATATATATATATATATATATATATATATATATATATATATATATATATATATATATATATATATATATATATATATATTTATATATATATATATATATATATATAATGACACTGTTCACTGTTGTAGATTTGCACACATAATACCAACGCTCATAATTTTGCGGACCGCCATGAATTGGTGATCTCTTCGATGATATATTCACAAATATAAAATCTCTTTCTCTTATATCATTCTGTGAGTTAGAAAAAAAATATATAACTGAAGACAGTCGTGAATATCGCTTTAAATTCTATACATTATACCATCTTTTACTAGAATTGTCTTGACAAATACGGTTACACCCATGGAGTTCTTATCAAGATTTTATCTTTTTAATCACAAAGCTAAAAGAAGGCCATTGATATTCAAACAAGAAACAAATACATATACCACACAAAAAGTATCCTTATTTAAATTATAGTGACCTTGACCTGCACCGAATTTCGTTTTCTTTGGTTACATTAACTGGATCTGTAATTCGTCTAGCGTGTTGATTGTAGATTGTACGCAGTGTTTTGCTCCCGTATTCGCTATTCACCGACGGAACAAATCTCCTCCCGTATTCGCTATTCACCGACGGAACAAATCTCCTACTCTCAGTCTCGTCTGTTATGTTCTGAGTGGACTTTGTTTACATATGGTATCGGCTCTGTTTGTTACCGCTGGTTTTGTACAGTCTTTGTGTTTATAAAATGTACTCTAGGCTATGATCGGCGATTAATTCGTTTGCAGTGTGCCTTGGTATCTGGATGTGACTAACTGACTATATGTGCCCTGTTGAATGGAATAGTTGGTGCATCGTCTATGTGAAGGGTGACATGTAGAAGTTTTGGCTTTTTTTCATATACATTCCATCCTTCGCTAGCAATGTCATGTAAACCATGAAATATACGACATTTCTTCTAGTTTGTGCGTGCACTTTATTCATCTGTTGGTTTTTTTTTTTCATTTCTTATACTCTATTCCCCAATTTCAAATTTTGCTCATGAAGTTACTTATTTTCCTGCATTGTATGATGAGAAGGATAAATGACTTTCTGTTTGAGTTCAGTGTAACTTTGGTTCATGGTTTTCAGTTCTGATAAAACACTTATCAGAACCTGTTTAATGTTCATTGACAAAGTTCGCATTTGTGTTGTTGTAGTGATATTCACCTTGATTGTACAATAATTTGCTCTATTGAGTCCAGGACCATGGTTTCGCTCCTAAGAACCGCTCACCACTAGCAACAAACCCATTGGAAGCATAAGCTTTTGAATAGCAACATAGACTTTATTCTTGCCTTTAATAAAGGAATCCTTTTTTAACCTTTCTTGGTTGCACAATCGCTCCAATTTTAGCCCACGACAGTTCAATATCTGCACCCATATTTTCAATCATTTTAGGAGATAGTTCAGTTACGTTCCAGTCTCTACATATACATATACAATTACATTCATGTATATACTATTACATTCATGCATATACTATTACATTCATGCATAAACTATTACATTCAAAGGAAGATGATAGGATTAAATTAATCGAATCATGCCAGCAGTAACGATACCATAGTGAGTTAGTGAAACAAAATTCTTGCCTGTAGAAGGGTCCGAATCCGTGACCTCTGGTAATAGAAAACCAGTGTTGCAACTTCTAAATCATTCTTTATTCCGTCAAACCATCAGGAAAAGAAAAAAAAGCATAATATGACGATGATGACGATAGCGACAACGACAACTGAGATGACGAAAATGATAAATGACGTTATACCATATGAAAAAAGTTGTAGACAGGGTTACACAGTCTGGATAGATCCATAGAGGTTAAAGATAATGGAGAAGATTACATCCAAAAATAAATTTGACATGTTTTAATGAACGGCAATATTTCTTTGAAAGATATAATCTGCATACAAAGTAAAAAAAAAACAAGAAAAAACAAAACAAAACAAACGTAGAGTAGATAAAAGTCATCAGAGCGCTTCTGGAAAAGGGTTAAAGAGTGGATCCTTAATAATTGCTAGACACATACACACGTACATACATACTTACATTACTTAGGAAAATATTTAGTTTGGCTATTAGGTTGTTGCTTAAGTAGACAGACGTTATATAATTTGACCTCCAGTCCGTACTTAAGTATATCTTCTCCATGACCTAGTCGTTATACGTGTAATCACTGCATACGATACTACTTTCTGATTCCACCGTCAATACACCCATTTGTCCACCACAGGCAAGTAGTGACGATTCACATGCCAGCAGTGGCAGCTCATTAGTCCTAAATAACTTCACGTACAAGCGTTATAGGAGGAATCGAACCATACGTCACGTGAACATGAGACTGGTTATTCGCTGTTGAAAAAGTGTTGAAACACAAAGAAAACAGTCGATTAAATATCTCATTACTAAAATTTCAGTTATTAGTCAAAAATAATAAATAAAGGCGAGACTTTATCCGGCAAAAATAATGACTTTAATTAAACGTCTGTGGTGAAGATCGAAGATATTCATTATTTGCATAATTTCTGGCTATTCTTCTTTATCATTGTTGTGATACACTATGTGTGTAGATAAAGTGACAAAGTATGCGCGTTGTAACGTTATTTGTTTTATTTCACAATTACTCTTATAACGTGACAACTGACCGTCTTTCACTAGAATTTTAAAGTAACTTAGAACATCAATATATAAAAAAATTAAGAGAGAAATATTATTAAAATTAAGGATTTAATGTTATGATCAAATTTTAATGTGTCATTAAAATATTAATAAATAATATAATGGCTATGCAAATGAAGTAGGAGGAGTTTGAGGTCATCTACGTAAGGTCTTCATGGAAGGCCGTATTAAACAATTGCGTCTCAATCCCTTTTTTCATTACACGTTCTTTTATATTCAGATGTTATCGAGTCGTAGTATATCACAACGCTTCAGTTCAAAATCAGTTATCATTGTGAGTAAATACATTGATGAAATGTTGCAACACATGCCATTTTAATGGTTATGTCAGGAGAAATACAAGAAAACAATTTTGCCATTTTGTTTTCTTTTAAAGTTCACGTCGTAGGTTGTTATGTTAAATATTGTACCTGAAATCAACGCAAATTAAAAAGAATATCACAGTTAAAATCATACATTTAATGTAAGTTATTAAATACCTAAGCGAAATCATTGTATTGAATTATCTCCAGATCAATAATAAAATACTGAGGGGCCCTGGGTCACGCAATGATCATGTATAGTCACGGTAAGGGTTTGCCCTTCATTTGACAAAGACCGGAAGACTTACACATATTGACAAAAATGCATTTTTAAGCTGCAATTTTGCATTTACCTTTAAGAGATAAGATGACCTGGATAAATTACATACCAGAATTTGACTAGCTTTTCGAGTCAAAAGATCGCGGTAAATATTACGTACAAAGGAGTTCAGTTGGGATGTGTATTTCACATTATGATTAGGAAAAAGTTGTCGTGTCTTACAACAGTTTGACATCAAATCATTACTAGGCATTTTCAAATGCAAGTCTTTGTCAAGGCTGGATTTAATTTATTGTTTTGTTTGATATTCACTTAAACATGACTAAACAACACTGCATGGCGCATTTGATTTATATGCAGGCATTTTAGCGAAACCATTTTAAAAGGGTTTATTATGGGTTATCTAAAAGAAGAGCAGTTCTTATATGATCTCTGTATTGACAACAATTTCACTTGACCCATTCTGAATATTAATATTTTATCAAAAATTCAATTTGACCTATGCTCTTGAAAATACATGTCGCTTGTCTAACGTTGTATATGACTATCTTAATTTGTCTGAAGACTGTGCTATCCCTGGATTCTGAAGTAGAATGTTGATAATAGTCGGCAGAAATAATATTTTAATACAAACAGTGCTATCATACAGGTTAGAGAAATTAAATTCGTACTCTACGGAGTTTCGAACTCAGGTCCGCGAGTAAATGGCATCCATCGCCTAGCCTGCAAGCACCAACCCATATGCCGTCACGACTAAGCACCCACCACCAAAAAATGATGGCACTGAATCGTTGTTATATAAGCTTGTGAGTAACAGACACACTCGCATGACGACCTAGTAATTAATTCTCATATATATATATATATATATATATATATATATATATATATATATATATATATATATATATATATATATATATATATATATATATATATATATATATATATAGTCGTTCCAGATTCCTATGAAAGAAATCAAGGCATATAGAATTTTTGTATTACAAATAATTATAAATATATACCAGACAGAACATACACAGGTGCGTGCAGGCAAGGCGATGGGTGTCATTTACTCGCGGACCTGGGTTCGAAACTCCGTAGAGTACGAATTTAATTTCTCTATCCTGTATGATAGTATTGTTTGTATTAAATATTAAACTATATATATATATATATATATATATATATATATATATATATATATATATATATATATATATATATATATATATATATATATATATATGTTAGTAAGCAGTTATGTGCATGGATGGGTACGAAATTATTTGACGTGACCATGCGATGAAAATTCATGAAGACCAATACTTAGTTCGCTAGTGGACAAGGTCCTCAATAAATTTGGTAATGTGGGTTTAGACAGATATATCCTTTTGAAACAAAACATACGTTATATGTTTTAAGACTTTTCACTAAATACGCATGATCGTCATAGGTTTCTGCAACTATTAGCGTTAAGTCTAAAAGAAATGTAACGGCTAACACGATCAGACTGGTTTATTCTGGAAAAGACCCATCCAGCAATTGAACTGGTCGTATTTTCACAATTTGAACACTTATGTAAATTGTCTTGTGAATTTAGATGGCATCTGTGTAAATACATAGTTCTCTGCTCAAATGGAAGTACAGGTTTGATTAAGTCAGCTAAAGCTGGTCATCTTCGAACTACTGAGAAGGACAACTAACCTTATTGTGTTAAACTGTTATTATACCCAAAACGAGAGAAAAATATGAATTCCTTTCCTCGTCATATCCATAAATTTGTTGAGGACGTTAGTGTCCCTATCAATGCCGTTCTTCTGGCTGTAGTATTTTTAATTTAATTAAACCGTATTACATTCAAGAACGAATTTAATGGATTCAATTATAATTATAGTCATGTCTGAATCGTAAATATATGCCTTTACAAGTTCATTCGTCACTGCATTGCGTCAGTTCCAAGATAATGCCGTATATTATTGTGTTAATGTACTACATTCAAAGTTGCATTTGATTATCCTTTATTCACGTTGTCAGTTCAGTTTTTGAGAAATTACTTATCATCTCTTCTGAAATTAAGACTTCTTTGCAACGTGGCTGAATATAGTATCAGAATAAAAAATATATTTAGTGTCGTTCGCTTCAATTGCTTAGTATTACTAATGTGAATTTTCAGGAAACCATGAATTTACCTTGCTCAGTGACAAAATTTCGAGAAATAATCTTTCTCTTCCTTGAATAGGTCAATCTATGTGTTTTCAGTTATTTAGTTCATTAGTTTTCGAGTGACTACATTCACCTGATCACCTATTTCCTAGTATAAGACACTTAGGGTTTAACAAAATTTTTTTCTGTTAAAATTAATGTCCATAAAATTTAAACAGCGCCACATTTGTTGCTAGTAATTGGTTTGACATACAACAAATATTTTAATGACTGTCTGTCGTTGGTTGACAAGTTCTGTGCTCTGTGACTTTTATTTTTATAGGGAATATTTAATTAAGGTTTTAAATAACATCTGAATACTTTTTTGTAATTTTATGTGGATTCCATTCGGTTTTATTTCTAGCCAATATTTATAGGTTACTGTATTTGTATGGGAAAATATGAACGAGTGTTTGGGATGGTTTTACTGCATGACCTTGGGAGTTCAGTATATCCATCCGACAAAACGAGTTCATATATTGCCATGCAAATGCAGTAACCTTTTTATTATATGGTAATTTTCGTATTCTTCCCAATTCTTTAATATATAAAGAAAAATGCACTACAGTAAACAAAGTAATCAAATGTATGCCGTTTTCTAAACTAAATATACAAGCGTAGTTGCATAATTACACAATTGGCGGCGCACGTAACTCCGCCCAGACAGATTTGAAGTTGGTCGCGCTAGACGCAAGTTTCGAAAGAAAATGACGTTTGGTGCATATAGTGTGAATGCGGCATGAGGAGTGCAATATCGGGAAATACTGAACGATTCTCGCAGTGTAAAGGTAACGGAGAAAAAGAATGAGCATATAATAAATTTCCTTTTATCTTCTTATATCTCGCTTGTGTAAAATATTGTATTTTGCTTCACTTTACGACTGATTTCTTTTGCGTCTGTCGGTAGTTCTATAACAATTCATAGGTCTAGGAGTAAACATAAGGCCTTTCTTCTGATTGCTTTACATTTAATGTAATTTTGGAAGCACTTGTTGGAATGTAATTATATCAGAAATCTGTAAATTTCTAACTTATTAATATGCTCTATTATACAGACAGGAAGGTAAAACATTTTATACATTTTTGCATCTTGCAAGTAGAAAATTAGAAGATAACGTTCTTAAATATTTAAGTTCCAAATATAGAGTCTCCTATTTTTTAAATCATAATATAGATTTAATATAATTTTTAAATCAAATATAGAGTCTCCTATTTTTTTAAATTTTTTAAAATTTTTTTTTGAAAACCGAGTTAAATGACCATCATGATAACTTGATAATTATAGGAAAAAATCTTAATTTATTTATAAATGACATGATTCATATAAATATGTAAGATTGAACAAATCACGATTAGGAAACTGATAGAGATTTAAAAAAATAATTTGTGCTCAATGGAGAGCATCCCATGGAGAAAAGAAAAAAATACACTGAGAGGGGTAGAGAGAAAATGGCAATGCTAAATTTTTTCTGAATTTGGTAAATTTGCTTTTAGATATCGAAGTGGCTAATACGGTGCCAGGGTACAGAAGGGACCATTTTCTTTAAATAAATATTAGTTTATAAAATAGGGATCTTTAAGAATAGATAATCAATTTGGAAGTTCATTTACTCATTTATTAAAGACAAGACATATATTGAAAATATAACTGTAATAATTAAAAACATTAACGTACAATATTTGTCTGATATTTTTGTCTAAAATGCTTTCAGTAATATTCCAAGTGATGAGAGACAATTTAAGATAAATGACAAATTATTTTTTTGAAGTTCGTCTAATAGAAATTAGAGCAAAATAAAATTTCTCTTTCAAGAAACGACAAAGAGAAAACTAGAGAATAAGATTTACTTAAAGAGATTAATAGTGTATCAAATGATAATGAAATAATTAATTGTAATTTATTCGTGAAAAACAAATTGAAATACAATAATTGCGTCAATGAAAACTTAAGGGTTATATATTTAGGTGTATATTGTGATGATTGAAGAATGTGAGGACACGAAAAAATATGTTTGCAGCTTAGAGAACCGAAACTATCTGAGCAAATATATAAAAAGTGTCATAAAAGCGACAACGCTACCATAATCAAGAAAAAGAAATACTTGCAGAGACACAATCATATTATGAAAGTCTATATGCCCCAAGAGATGTTGAAAACATGGATCTAACCTTGTTTTGGTTTTGCTCTGTGCGGAGGTACTGTCATTAAGAAGAATGAAGCTATAAATAGTATTAGTATAAATAGAAATTAATTTTGAATATCTTAGTATGCAAACGATGCAGCATTGGATATTGGATGGATCTGGAACCGTACATAAAATTACAATGCACATATGCAATGCTGCGTAATGACTTCCGGCCTTAATATAACCAGAGAAAAAAACAGCAACAGCCGTTTGTGCTTGAAGTATAATTTTTGCTGGATAGATTTTAGTTTCACAGTGTTAGGCATTATCTTCTCAACGGATTTAAATCACATGACGAATATTAATTTTGATAGTAAATTAATTGTTAGTAAATAAAATGATACCAAAATACTATTGACTCAGTGATCGAAGAGAATTCTTACCTTATATTGGAAAAATATTGTAATAAAATCATTTGCTTTATCACATTTCATCACATATTAGAAAGTTTACCAAATCATCCAGATCGGTTCATTAATCAATTTAATAATTTAATATGCAAGAACTCGGGGAAAGGGTCAGTTGCTAAAATAGAAAGGAAGTAGAAGTTATGAAGAAGGCAGACTTGCAATAATTGACTCAAGAGGTTTTTCATTTGTTCTCTCAATATATACTGAGTCAGAAGTACAAAATAGAGTAAACTAATGTTTCACTGTTTTAAATTTTTGGAGGAATTTCAAAGGTTGGAATCAGTTATATATAAAGAAACAGAGATGTCAATACTATATTTTTGTAGGATGTTTTTCTTATAATATATAATCTAAAACGTTACTGCAAAGACTTATTTAGATTTTATTACTGAAGCCCTACAATAAAAATATTGAGGTCGGAGGGTCTTTATGTGTTTGCAAAATATGTTTTGAAAAAGGTATACGATTATGTCAAACCAAATTATATACCGGAGTTCCGAAACCAGAAAAGAAAAAGATTAATTTTGGATACGCCGCCTTAAAACATTGATACCAAGTGGTTTAAACCAAGAAGACTAGAAAAAGACTGCCATGCACAAATGAAATTTTGTTTTGCAGCCGATACATTTTCTTTTAAATAATTCTCTACATTTGCATAATAACCTATAATTACTACCTTGACAACGAAATATCCAGGATATAATTTGCGCTTACATAAAACAACAGATGTCGTTATGGTTTGTCGATTTATAGGTTTATAAAAATAGTTTAAAGCATCCGCAACAAATTTAAATAAACTAGTTGAAACATAATAAATTGTAAGGTTTAATTCCTATTGAAACAGCCATGTAAAGTTTTGCAAACACAGCGGTTTTTTGTGTTTTATTTGTCTTGTCAATGCTTTGTATTTGCCTTTGATAAAGACTCGTCAAGAGTCGAATGCGCCCACTCTGTAGTTAGATAAAAGTTTGCTTTGTTCGTTGTCAGCTTATTGCATTTATCTTAATCAATCTCTGACACACGTGATCCCTTGCATACTCCAGTGCACTTAAAAGGACTTAATCGCCATGATTTGTATTCTCTATATATAGTATTGTATGTGTTAAATATTAATTCAGCCTACTATTATCAAGCATTCTCCAATATAATCTAGGGATAACACTTTACGTTCTGTCTGGGGTGAGTTATAATTCTCTACAATGGATCATATGTACCTTGATTTATGTCATAGATCTCCGGAATGGCTGTATAGATAGACGAGAATTAATTGCTTTGTCGTCATGAAAGTGCGTCTGCTACACACGAGTGCATATAATTCCGATTCAGTTGTATCATTTATTTGGTGATGCCGGCTTAGAAATGATGGAATAAGGGCTGGTGTGTGCAGGCAAGGCGATGGGTGCCATTTACCCACGGACCTGGGTTCGAGTTTCTGTAGAGTACAAATTACAATTTCTCTAATTTGTATGAAAGTATTATTTTTATTAAATATTAATTCTGCCTACTTTTATCAAGCATTCTTCTACAGAATCCAGGGATAGCATTTACAGTTCTGTCTGGTGTATATTTATAATTCTCTCTCTTTCTCTCTCTCTCTCTCTCTCTCTCTCTCTCTCTCTATATATATATATATATATATATATATATATATATATATATATATATATATATATATATATATATATATATATATATATATCTGTCTGTGTGTGAGAGAGATATTGTAATGTTTATATGTGATAACTGATTGATTACTAATTTACAATAAATCCTTTTTTTCTTCTTCAGATTTTCGATTGTCCACTATTCCAGTGACTATCATCACCAGTCAGGCCAGGGATTCTTGATATAAAGGACTGATGGAAATAATATCTCGATTTTCCATACCTCTGTAAAAGGGCTGGTCACCCAATACTTTAGTATGATGACGTTCAAGATGATTTTAAATATACTTGTATGTACTCCATATTAATCCTATTCGCGAAAAATAAGTTTGGACATTTTCAATAAAGAGGGTTAAATTTACAGTTTTTTAACATTAGTTGATATGCATCATCAGAGTTTAGGGCTCATGAAATTGTGTGTATATACTGTTCATTCCACATTAAGAGTGTACAACAAAAGAACACCATATCCATATTGCTCGAAGGCTTAAGGAAAAGCTTTGAATGAATGCGCTCAGACATTGTAAATCGGCTAATTTATTGGTTAATGTCGTTATGACAGATCAAAAGCTTTAGTGACAGCTACAGAGATCCAAATATACAAAAATTAATAGTGGAGCAGGTTTCGATGGATCAAAGAAGTTAGTGAAGCTAATTTCGACAAGCTAGGCGATATAAATATTTCAAGTACTGAAGTTTCCAACTTAGAAGAAAGACAAGAGGTCCTCAAGTTTCACATTTCTGGCAGCGATGAAAGCGTGGAAAATCTCATTCCAGAAACGCGGGAAAGAATCAATGGAGATGACAGAATGAATAAGACAAAATATATGGAAGGAAATAATCAAAATAAAGATG
Organism: Potamilus streckersoni; assembly: GCA_016746295.1. Classification (NCBI taxonomy): domain Eukaryota; kingdom Metazoa; phylum Mollusca; class Bivalvia; order Unionida; family Unionidae; genus Potamilus; species Potamilus streckersoni. The sequence continues at coordinate 1,285,795 of JAEAOA010001578.1, read as the reverse complement.
GTCCAACAAACATAGTTAAGGAAATACAAATTGAAGGATCAGAATCATTCAGAGATTGCAACAAAAGCATCGCACAAGAGTCATCTAATTCTGCAGAGGCATTTAACTTACCACCTACATCACATTTATTTGATTTACAAAGTTCGTCTAATTCATCATCAACACTGTCTTGGTCAGATGTTGTTAAGGGAGATTGCGAAATGAGAGTAGAGCAACCGGGAAGTATACAACAGAGCAGTGAAAATAAGAATGACGATTGGAAACAAAATTTGCTAAAAGAAGAATATATAACGATTGCAGGCGTAACATACCTTAAGAACCAATCTTGTTCTTCATACGAGGAAAATGGTTATAATGATAGAGATGCAAACAACAGAGATGCACGTTCAAAAAAAAGAAACTCCAGTGGAAATTTTCCTGAATGTTTCGACGAGTCCTCTGATTCTGAACAAGAATGGGAATCAATATCATATAATGTACAATTAAAGAGTACGAAATATACTGTGTTTGACACGGAAGAAGCAGAAAGTGACGAAGATGACTCATTAACTGAGAGTGATGAAGAAATTTCCCTTTTTGAGAAAAGTCAACGTTTCCACGACAACGAGACATCCAACACAGGAGTCGGTGAAAATTTTGATTATCAGAAAATCTTGAATGAAGGTCTTGATTTAAGTTCAGATTACAGAGATAAATTTAGTGACAGGGACCCAAAAGTGTTAGGCAGAGAACCATTTTATTCGGAAGACTGTAAAGAAAAAGAAATGTATAGTAAATTAAGAGCAAATCCAAACAAATACATGATATGTTCCATATACATTGAAACTCCACACCGTGCTTATTGTGTTCCAGTGAAATCAAATAAGAAAGCAACGAAAATTGAAATATCTGGCAGATCCAAAGCAGGCCAGTGTTTCACAGAAGATGAAGTTTTTGTGCAGATACTGAATGCAGAAAACACCAAACGTGGTCACGAAAAAAAATACGGAAAGGTTTTGAAACGGGTGAGACAGCATCGTTTCAAAGATGTACAGCATCCTGTATTTGTTTGCGTTCTTGATGATCAGGCAGGGAACCTCATGATCCCCTTGTGCAAGACTGTCCCTAAAATTCATATTCTAGATTCATACACAAAACAGAAGTATCCAAAGCATAGAAAGTACCATGTTGATATATATAAATACAATAAAGGGGATAACACTCTACATTTTAGCGACACGCGGCTAATATCAGATGATTACAGAGAAAGTTTTGTTTTTATTGTAGTTCTTTTAACGTGGAGCAGACGACATATTTACCCCCTTGGAGCAGTGATTAAAGTTTTGTCAAAAGGATCCAGAAGGATCAATGCAAGTTTGAGAGTACTTGATGCAATGTACCGTGTTCCGTACTTATATGGAAAACGGACAGTTGAGCATATAAAATGCATTCTTTCAAATTATGAGAAAAACCAGCAAGACTTAATGAATAATCAAAGAGATAATATGACACATCTTCGTGCTTTTACTATTGATCCGGAAAGGGCAAGAGCCTTGGATGATGCTCTTAGTATTGAGGCACAAGAAGAATGTTGTAGAGTGGGCGTTCATATCACGGACGTAACGATGTTTATAAATAAAAATGACGCAACAGATCAGGAAGCTAGAGAAAGAATCGAAACTTTCTATTCAAAAATACGAAAACCAAGGCGATTGCTTCCTGAACCTTTGAGTGAAAGTTTGTGCAGTTTATTGCCTAATGAAAAACGGAACTGCCTATCAGTATTTTTTGACATTGACTGTAATGGCGAAATTATTAGACCACCAAGTATCAAATCAACAATTATCCAATCGCATGTAAAGCTCTCATATCTGAAAGTGCAAAAACTTTTGGAAGGTGAAACCAATGACATTGATGCAACAATAGCCACCGATGTGCGTCAACTGGCTGCGCTCTCCACAAAGCTTAGAAGCAGAAGGCTCCACAACGCAATATATGCCTCACGTTTGAAAGATTTTGATGAATTTGAAGCACACTATTTAGTAGAAGAATTTATGGTTCTTGCAAACAAGTGCGTGACGGAAAGGCTTCTTGAAGTATATCCAAATCAGGTTCCCTTGCTTTGCCTGGATCCTCCATCAGAATCAACCATAGAAAGGTGGTGGGGCGAACACCAAAGTGTGGTGCACGTATTACTATCGTTACAAGACAGATCTTTGACAGAAGAAAAAAAACCTTCATTGAAAGAAGCTGTCGATAAGCAAGATGGGCATGTTATTCATGTCTCTGAGGAGTTTCTACGTGTCATATGTGTACAGGATAACATAAACCTTAAATTGGCTTGTAAATGGTTGAAAGTGGATGAGTTGCATCCCTTACAATCCACTGCCTTGCACGAATGGTACTCGATGCAGAATAAGGTAACCTACCAATGTTCATCTCAGCTGAGAGAAAGGTTTGTGGATGGAAACTGTTTTCACATAAATGGGTGTCCATATACCAACTTCACATCTCCATTAAGACGTTATTTTGATATGGTTGTGCATCGCCTAGTCCACTGCATGATTAAAAACGAGAATTGTTGCTATACACAAAAAGAAATAGAAGATCTATGTTTTTACTTAAACGAACGAGCCTTCAGACCTGGTCTTTATAAGGAAAAATGCAGATCTTTAATCTTTTCAACTAATTTGAGATTACGCCCAAAACTATGCACGTGCATAATCATAGATATAACAGATGAGGGCATTGCATTAGTCGCACTAGCAGTGGATGAAACTCTAAGACTATTTCTTCCATTCAAGCTCTTAGTTATGATGTCAAAGCCGAAAATCACACAAGAAATGGGGACCAAAAGAATAGTGACAACAACATGGAGAAAGCGACTTTATTCTACAAATATTGAACCTAGTTTGGCTTATTTAGACTATACTGCAAAGAGAGAAATTGATCCTTACAAAGAAGTTGGATTTGTCCCAGTCAAAGCTTGGGCAACCGCTTTGATTAAACTGGTTCGCAACAGCCATAATGAGGAAATGACACAAACGTTCAAAGATATGGCGAACGTTGTTTCGCGTATGTGTGGAGCTGGATGTGAAAACACCGTAAGAGATGTGAGCACTGAAGACTTTTACGACAAGGACATGAAATCAATTCCACCGTATGTGGAATTCAGCATGTCCTTCTCTTGTGGTCAGACAGTCAATGTACAGGTATCACCAGTTCTTCAGGGAGGCGTTTTGACACCTTATCCACAGCTATTTGAAATGACAAAGAACATACAATTTTGCTTACAGCACACAGATGATCCCATAAAGTGGTTGTACCGTTATTCGACATTGCGTACCATCTCGACCTATACAGACGAGAATGATTATCAGAGACGGTGGATTCCTCTTGTAAAGATGGAAGCAGCTGTTGATGCAGTGGGAAACGAAGAGTCCTACGTAATCAATAATCTTTCTGTTAAATTCACTGGGAATAGAGGACAGTTTTCACTGCCAGTGAGATATTGTCAAATAAGAAATATTATATTAAATAACATGGACCGGGAAGCCAGTGAGGATGATGAGCCCAGTGGGAAAGAGAAAAAGCCCATAGTAAACCTTGCCCATGATTGGTTATGTATCCGTTCTAAGGATTCTTCTGCTGACAGTGTCAGTGCAAATGACTCCCATCATCACAATTATTATTACTGGATTGCTCATGGTAAGATCACATCAGTAGAGATTAGAGAGAAGCATGAAAGAGACGTCTTCCAAAGAACCTATGAAACCATGCAGGAAGGGAAAGAAAATGCAATTGTGGATGTTGACTTTCAACTTCATCAGACAGTTCCATCCATACTATCAAACACAGAAAATACTTACAGAAGGAAATGCAACATAGAAATGCTCATAAAATCTACCGTTGATCGGTGAGTTGAAGGCAAATATTTCTTAAGTTATAGCGAACAAGATGATAATCATAGGGAAGTTTTAAGTTAAATTTGATTTTATTTCCACGGCGTGCGCCATTTTATCTACAGCTTTTCATTTTTAGGGTTTTAACATTTCTATACTAATGTGACAGTTTATGAAATAACGTTTCTTTAAAAGTGTTAAAGAACAAAGTATAAAGTACTAAACATCTGCGATGCGATTTCAGAAAAAGGTTGCAAAGATGAAGAGACGATACTCTTGCAATATTCTTTTAGAATTATGAAAATAAAAGCATTGAGTACAGTTCTGATTTTTGAAGAAAGCCGTTAAAGGAATCGAACCATACGACTCCAAACGGCATAACAACAGTTTTCATTTTGGTGTGGGATACTAATTTGAAAACTTTAATATAATACGTTTACAGCCTTACAACGAAAGAATTGAAATAAATATTGATGGAAATTATACAATAACTGTAGCAGCACCAAAAGCAAAACAAAAAAAAAAAATCCTGCAAAACAACGAAGACGACGATGATGATGATGATGATGATGGGCACTATCACCACCATTATTGTCATTGTCTTCAATGTCTCTTGTCATCCCTCCGACACCTTTCTTTTTTGACGTTTTCTCAGTCTCTATTCGTGAACGAAATTCATTTTTTATGTTCGTGTTAATTATAGTTACTAGAGTGGCAATAAAATAAATCATTTTTGTTTCATTTTCTTAATTTTTGTTGCTCATCGAATTGCTGTATATTTGTGGCAAATATAAGGTTGAATTAATGATAGCTGAATACAAAACAACGTTAAAAGTTTCTTTGTTTAGACTAGTCATCTTAATATCATGTTATACATTTAAGTGAGACTCCAGCCTAGAAAATAGTATGGTTTTTAGCAAAAACTAGAGTTGTATTTGTTTAATAATCTTATGACGGAATTACTTCCACAGGAGAACAGAGTCATATCTAATGGTTTTAGACCGCGCCAGCGTACTTGCAAAGGCTATTGCCCTGGGCAGGTCGATTCCAAGGTTAGGTATGTACATAACTGTTAATAAAGTAAAATTATCTCTCAGATGTCCTTTGTACTAGGTATGATGTGAGCTTATTGTTTGCGCTGATTTATTTTGTTTTTTATGGATCTGCCATCAATTGCAATTCTCTTTGAAGAGTTTGAAATATACTCTTATATAAAATAATCATCTTTTCTAAGTTTCGTTTCTAATCAACTGCGTGATGGCTCTTGTTATGTACTGAGAGACAGAAGCTATTGTTACGAGTCTATGCTCTTAAGATAAGTAACAGAAACGAGTGAAAGACAAGAAGCATTGTACAATTTAACAAATATATTTATTTCCATAGAATACAATGTGAAAATGAGAAAACAACTTAAGTATTGCAAATTAAATCCTAAAGTAATCCAAGAATTTCAGAATAAGACCTAGTAATTTAAAGTCCTGGATAAAATTCAGTAAAAGTCCATAAAATATCCAAGAATTACAGATACAATGAGTAGTAAATTAAAGTTCTGAATTAAATTCAGTAAAAGTCCTGAAAAAATCCCAAACCTGAAGTTGATGACGTGTCTGCGGTAGCTTATATAGTGCTGATATATAGATAGGTTTTTTTTGGTGAATCACATTAATATAATTCCAGGTTTGAATTCAGTATAAATTCTGTGAATGTCTTTTTCCAAGAATTTTATAAGAACACTTTTGTATTATCCAGAGCAAATAAACACTTGAATTCAATCATTTGAACAAAAAAGATTCCAGCCCAAAACTCCAGGTAACAACATATACTACAACTTAAAAGTGCTAGATGTTAAAGCACGAATTAGCAGGTCATAACATTTACACGATTGTATACTTCTCTACTTGACCTCCGGTCATAATTAGTATTGTCATAAAAAAGAACATTACCCAATGGAAAATAACCTTCTAGAATGGTCCTGATGTTTACAAAATCAAAACCATAACCTGTAAAATTCACTTAGAAGAGTCCAAATTCCTGACCTAAATAAAAGTATTTACTTCTTCTATTAATACTAATTCTGATATTAAGCTCATAAACATTGAGAATAATGAAGCTATATATTAGTTGTTTACATAAAATTAAATTTTAAAATGTCAATCAGGTCAAGCAGAAAATAATTCAATATTGGTCAAGGTCAAGTCCATCATACAATGTCACATTACATGAGCGTTTAAGGAAATATTTTTTTTATTTTAAACTAAATATACATAACACTAATGATTTCTTATTTTCATTTGAGAACTGTCTAGTCTATGTTTTTGGTGGACAGAGCTGTCTTCCTATTTAAATACAGTGCCTAAATTGGTTAACTCTGGTAACTAAGGCATACTCTTTATTTGTATAAAATGCTAAACGCAATGAAAGATTCATGGAAATAAGACAGGATGTTTGCAGTCTTACATTCAGGTGCTTGGCAGACTAAAACTTGTTTGTCAAAATTGAGGAAGAGGTGCTTGCAAAGTAGCAAATTCTTTAAAACAATTCTTTTGCTTATTTTTATTGCTAATATTTTCGTTTTATTTTATGATTTCTTTACATGTGCTGAAAGTCCAAAGCTGACGATATTATTGGCTTATTTTGTTCAAGAAGGGTTTGTTTTGAGCGTATTATAGCTGATGCTATAAATGACATTCGACTAATGGTATATATTCATACACGCATACGTACGCACAAATCAGTGGACATGTTCATATGTAGAAATAAAAATTTTAAATTTAGCAGGCTATCAGTTAAGTTAATCATTCATATCTTTACTAGATCGGAAACATCTAAGAGAATCTGTTCTGAGCGAAAGGGAAGTGCATGTAGCACCACTGCATGCAAACAACCAGAGTCAAAGAGATGCGATTGACAGAACTCTTGTTTCAGCCTTTTCATTAATACAGGGACCACCAGGTAATTGAATGCTGAAATTAGAGTTTAGTTTCGAATGCATGACCAGATTTAAATACTGTAAAATCATATACATACATTTATAGGATGAGTTTGATCAAAATATTTGTAGAAGTTTATTAGCAAATAAACCATTTGCATCTTTACTGTACCCCACATACTTATTGCTGGTGCCTATGCAACTTCCTTCCATGTAAAAATACAAAAATTAAGTTTCGTTTCAGAAATTTATCTAGAGACATAAAGCAATACAATTTCTTAATTGTGTCGACGATTTTTGGAAGGAGTATATAGTATGTGACAACCATTTATTAAAAACTCTGCATCTTGATTGTTGTTTACAGCCCGTTTTTACTTGTATCAGTTGCGGGAGATTCCCAGTGTGAAATAGTAATCATAAATAACAACTTAAGTTTTTGTGCTAGTTTTAAAATGCCAAATATGAAAACATTTTAAAATGTTGTTTTGTTCATATATTAGAATTTAAGAATGTTCTTCTAGGTGCAGGAAAGTCTTACACTGCCGTCAAGTTGATATACCTGTTAAGCAAGATAAATTTTAAGATAAAGAAGGGAGAGCAAGTTCTTTTCTGTGGGCCATCGAACAAGTCGGTTGATAATGTTGCAAGTAAGTATCATAAATATATTGCCCAGTTATTTTTTAATCATGATTTTTGGTTACTTCTTTTTGGGGTACCTGTTCATGGTTTCGGATACAAAAAGTCATATATTATCACATATGTTGTCTGGATGTAAAGCATAATGTTCTTAAAGTCATTTGGAAATCTTCATTAAATTTGAATCAGATTTGAATTTTTATGATCCAAAGATAACCTCTATACTAACACCTATCTGTCTATTTGACATAAAAATGGACAGTAAACACTTTCACACCATAAAATCTATTTCGAGGTAAATGTCTTGCTATTTGATTCAAAAGGTAGGAACAAGATTTCTTAGAAGCAATAAGTATTTATTATTATTATTATTATTATTATTATTATTATTATTATTATTATTATTATTATTATTATTATTATTATTATTATTATTATTTGTATTGTTCTTGTTTCCAGCAGAAACTTTAAAATATACAATTTTTACTTCTTATCATTCTAATTCCTTCAGAATCTTTTAGATTTTCTGCCGTATTTAGTAGATGTACCAAGAGAGCGGATTATTTAGCAACAGTCTCTTAAGCGAGTATAGGTCATTGAAAACTTAATGGCACGAATTAGCATATCTAGCTTTGAGATTTATAGACACGCGATTCGTCCGTTGGAGCGGAGTTCTCACTCTTAGAGACCTTGCATTCTAGTGGAACATATTTCAAGATAGTTATCATATACCAACTTAATCTATTATAATTAGAATTAGAATAACAATTCATAGCAGATGAAAGCTATTTGCCCTTTGTTAGCTTATTTCAGTTAGAATGGGTCTGTTGTGCCTTGAGACATTAAACATTATTTAAGGAAGTTTGCAATAAATTTGATTCACAGTAGGTTTTGAAAATGATTGTAGTTGTTTATAATGTGATATTTAGTGTTTTCCACTGTTTGCTATTTTTGTAAATAAAAAAATTTTGTAAAGTAACTGAAGACTTTGAGATCACATATTTCAGCTTATAAGAATCTCATAAGCAAAACCATGTAAGTTTAAAAGACATTGTTGTATATGATGCATGTGACAAACTTGTCTAATCTTAGGGTACGTTTTGGGTGGTGCTTAAGGATATAACAATGTTAACAACATAGATTCATCTTGTAACTTTCTTGTATTTACTTTATATCACTCAAATGATCTTGATTTACTTTGTTTTGGTGCAGGCTGGACAAAGAAGCTGGGTGATAAGTGTCCTAGAATAGCTCGGCTATATGGTCGTTCAATAGAAGCCTTGGAATACCCTATTCCAGGGGCAGATTTTATATCCAAACGATCGATGAGATATCTGAGAGCAGACGATAACCTACATGATATATCAGTCCATCATTTGATCCGACAAAGTGGAAAACCATTCGCTGAACAGATCCAAGAATTTGATCGCAGTTTCTCCAGACCAAATTATATACCTTGCTTCGAGGAAGTTTCAAATTATACAAAGTTAATCAACAAAGCAACAATAGAAGAACTTAAACACCACGAGGTCATCATGTGCACCACAGGAGTTGCTACGAGCCCTAAACTGCTACATGGTAAACTAAAAATTTAACACGCACTAAAGCAGGAAACAATATTTTATACAAAACACGCGACTGTATAACCTTTAATTTTGAAATCATGCATATTAAATTATTTTGGAGTAGTTTAAATTAATTTTACACCTTCAACATTTGTTTATGGAATGACTAATTGTGAGACTTTTAACAGAAAAAAGGTATGTGTACAACATATGCAAGTGTTTTACTACTGAAGTTTCTTTAATACAAGATGTATGAATCGAGTCTCAAAATCAAGATGTTTCTTTAAAACATAAAAGGCAAGGTCACCTAAAAGATTTATAATACATACAATGTTTGTGAATACAACTTTTATGAATGTAGCAGAAAGTGTATATGCGGAAAAGCTTAACTTTCCCATATATTTTGTCATCTGTTACTCTTGTATAAATAATCTGAATATCTACATTAATGTAATTAATTTGCCTTACGGACAAAATGAAGCACACAATTTCCAACCATGAAATATAATTTTACATGTAACAAATTAAATATCTCATACGTGACCTATTGCATGTTCTCAATATCTTTTTCGCTTCTGATTTGATAAATGGGTATGTTCGGTAATATATTTAATTGTTCTAAATTCTCTCACTACAGGTACAAATATTTATCAGCTGATCATTGACGAGGCTGGAATGTGTCCCGAGCCGCAGTGCATGGCTACTATAATTGCAAACATAGCCAAACAGGTCATTTTAATTGGAGATCATAAACAGCTTAGGCCAATCATCAAATGCAAATCGGCAGCAAATTTGGGGATGAGCAAGTCCCTCTTTGAACGATATGCAGAGGATCTGAAATCTACCAATTACAGACAAAACGTAAAATACTCGTTTTTGAACATACAGTATCGAATGGTTAGTAAACGTTCATAACCTTAGCAAGTTATTCAGTTGATACATTACTTTCTTGGTTTATCAGTCAACTAAATAAAACACAGTTGAAATTAAATAATCAGCTGAGATAGCAATAGTTTACATATAAATTATTAATGGCAAATTGGACCATTCATAAGATATTCTATGTAGACAATTACATTGGGTTATCCGTTACTTTTTCTACAGCTCCAGTGGCCTAGTGATTAGAGTATCCACTTCAGATGTAAGTGGTTGCGGGTTCGAACCCCAGGTTAATCATACAAAAGACTTATAAAATGGTACAAACATCTAAATTACACACAAACACATTAGTTTCTAGTAAAACAATGAAATATAGTTTCTGATCCTAAACATAAATGTGCATACTCTGTAAAATGATGAATGAAACAATTCTGTAATGTTTACAGCTGATTTGATATGAGCGGAATTTAAGTAATTGCAAATATATCATGTATGTTTAGTTTTTAAAAATCAACTAAATCCAATTTATTTATCAAGGACATAGCTTCTGTGAAGAGGAAAAGAAATTATTGAGTGCATAAGATATTGGTTACATTTGGTACTTCTGATTCGATTTAGAGAAAATATTTCCTGATATAAGACCAAGTAGACATATGCCATGGCTCTGCATTATGCCTACAGCAATTGCCTTTAACAAATGGTGCTCCTTTCAACAGTATTCAACGTTTGTTGAATTGGTGTTGTTTCTGCATAGCAAAAGGTTTATCAAGGTTTCATCTCTTTTGTGATGGTTAGTGGCAAATCCGAGTCACTGATATTTCCAACAAATGACCAATACCAGCTAAATGAAATTTGTTTAAACCCAAAATACCGCAGTGTTGATCTCTTTATTAGCACTCATATCATTGTAGACCCGTCCTCATCTTTAGTACATTATATTAATTCCAAAATAGACTAAAAGAGGAATTTGTGCAATTAACTGATTTTGTTTTCATAGTAATCCACCAAAGCTTTCACTGATCGGTGTTATGATCTTACTTGAATTGAATAGATTCCCATTTTCGAACCACTTAAAGATTTTAGCTGTCATTGCCTTTTGTTAAGTTCAAGCAGTCCTTACGTATTTTAACAATTACATAAATTTTGTAGCGGCAATAAATAAACAAGAAACGTCACCCGAGCGATTTGGAATTCAGGAGAACCATGTCATGCAGGTCCCCGGTAACATCTTTTTATTATCATGTCTCTTTCAATTACCCTTCTTTTGTCATCCAAAAAGCACAAGAAGCACAGATTACACTATCTGATAATATGGAATTATATTTTCTTAATGTTTTATATCTTATTCTGTATGGACACAAATGAAACCACCAATTTGTCAAAGTTTCCAACTTATCTTTCTTTCTCGAATGCTAGCATCCAGAACTGTGTGAATTTCCTTCGAGAAAATTCTACAGTGGTAACCTGCAGACTGCACCACAAGTGTTTACGCGAGAGAATGAAAATCCGCCACTGACATTGTGGCCGGTTCCACAGAAACCTCATGTCCTTTGTCATGTTGATGGGTCTGAGGAAATTCAGACTGTAAGTTCAGAAGAAGGAAATGAAATGTCCAGAAGTAACCCTGAAGAGGTCAAACAAGTGGTATATATATATATATATATATATATATATATATATATATATATATATATATATATATATATATATATATATATATATATATATATATATATATATATATACGCATACATGTTGGAATGAGTGTGAAGTAATAAAACATATTGACATGACCAAAATATGAAAGTAACTTTTGCATAGTGGTAAAGGTTTCATGTGCAATATATGGTGTCAATGATTTTATATTCAATTTATGGTGGGTGCAACTGAAATACCATATATTACACCATTTAACATATTAATCTTGTCAAACTCAAACGTAAGCTTATACATGTGATCTGTTAATTAGCCTGACCATTAAGTAGCTCTTAACCAGGACACGGTTTAAGTCACCAGTATCAAGACATGCAAAAATTCCTTCGAATGGGTAATTACAATATGGTTATTGCTGAAAGAATATTGTTACTACTCTATTGTCGTAAACTATGTAACATAAAAAAAACACCAGCAAGTTTAGTAAAGCTAAGAAATATTTTATTTCCAATGAATGCAAAGTGAAAATTTAAGACAAGCTTGCAGTGGTGTGAATTAGATCCTAGATAATCATAATATACTAACACAAATCGAGAAGTGCATAATATACTAAATGAATTCCAATAATCTGGAATATCTTCATATACCTAGAATCTTGAATGTGCTGATGTACCAGTTACTGTAATGTATAACAATGATTTAATCCACCATATAGTTTAATGAATCATCAATAATCTGAAAATATTGCTTTAGTCCAAAGGTTAATGCTCACTTTGTAATTCCAATGAATAATTTAAATACAAAATTCCTCTCAGATTACGTCAATACCAATATAACTGTTTCCACAGAGTAAATTTAGAATAGGAACGAGTAACAGTTAACTTATTATCCGTCATAAACAGACTATCTCAAGACCTATCATGAAACGGAATGTCCTGAATGATCTACATTTCTAGTAGCATAGAAGGTCAGGTCTGTTTCCTAAACCTACAATAAAAATATGACAAAAGGTGAGGTAGACAATATATCAAGATGAGGCAGACAATATAACAAAGTGAGGTAGAGAATATAATTTCCCAGGAAATAATCCAGTTTATGAATTTAAAATCAGGTAAACATTTTTTAAAAGAAATAAAGGGGTAGGCCAAAACTCTACCGTCCGCCAAGGACAAATTTCAAAAACACAGTACAGATTAAATATACAAACAAATATGTTGGAGATAAATGATTATGTTTACAAAATAACATTGTAACTTCCAGTGTTTTCTTTATTTACAAAGGAACTAAATTTTAACATAGCAACCGTATTAGTGAAAACGACAGGGAATCATTTTACAAGAAATTCATGACCTAATGTTTGCCAAGATGTGATCGTTGCACTTTTGTGTGCGAGGAACACTTATAAATAAACTCTGTATTAAAAACATATCTGCTTGGCTATAATGTAACATGCATGCATGGCTTTAAAAAATTGTGTTCAACGAGTATTTTTTATATGCATCATTTCTTTCAGGTGAGGATCTTCAAATACATGGTCGACGTGGAAATGGTTGATGTAAAGGACATAAATGTTATATCTCAGTACAATGCACAATGCCATGCTTTGCGACAGGCTTTGGCTGATGAACATTACCAGAACTGCAACGTGAACACTGTTGTTAGTAGTCAAGGTATTTAATAATGAGCATATACCATTATACCATATTTGCTCTATATAACGTGCACATAGCTGCAAACACATTATGAGACTACAAATGTAGGTATACGCCGCATTCGGTTTCTTGTAAATATGAACATTCTAAAGTCATCCAAACAAAATGATATCGGAAAATTAGAGACATGATTTTCCCCACCATCATTAGTACAATAACTGAAACATACGCTCTCAGTCTGAATTTCTTTTAATGTTTAACTAACATTTTTGAACAATCACTGAAAAAAATGGTTTTATCACTGTCTTGTCCATATAATAACTCACAAAGATTTTAAATGTGATTGCCGGATATGAGTAGAAAAGGAGGACTTTGTTGATTTAGTTCTCGAAACAACACACTGTGGATGAAGAAAAAAACTAATTTTTACTGACCGGTACATGACTTCTTTTAACTTTAATATATCATGTTAAATGATTTAATCCATACTTATTAACATTTGCATGACTATTCGGTGGGACAGGGTAATTGTGATTTATGGTAGAACTGTTGCGTACTGCTACAGAGTTAAAAAACTGCCACGAGTACAGTAAACAGGCTGTTTGTAACAAACCTCTTAAAGGCTTCGAAATATCAATATTTTTCAGTTTTCTATATTCCTACTAAAATAATTGTATATGCTTTATTGGAGGCTAGGACATCTTCCAACCCCCAGACAATCTCCCCAGACCCTTTCCGACATAACACCCCAGACATTTCCACCCTGGTCTTCATTCCCATCAAATAGGACTTCCCCCCAGTCATTTCCCCCATAATCGTAAAACTTAATTCATGTAATATGACATTTTGCTAATAAAATATAAAAAAATATTATGTTAAAAGAAAAATAAGTTCTTTGAAATAAATTTCAGTATTAAGTGTTAAATTTAACATTTTCACATATTAAAAAATGTATTGTTTAAAAGTTAATTTTGTAAGCAATTGCTTTTACGTATTCTATGATGTCACAATTGTCGAAGTCGGCGATTATGTTTGCAATTCTCAAGAACAGTCTTTGTACGCCTTTGGTTGTTACATCATAATCTGCTTATGTCAACGTCTGGGCTGAGTACTGTACTTAAACAGCTACAATTAATTGAATGATGGCTAATCCATCGGTTGTTTTTCTTAAATGTACCACATATGCACAATAAATAAGGGTTACACTCAGGCCTCTTCAACATACTTCAAAGAAACCTCATGTTCTATATTCAATAAAAGTCCTAGCAATTGATAGGCAAATAGACAATATCATACCTGTGATCTAAGGGTGATGCGGGATGCGAGTATACATTAAAGGTAAATGTTACTATATATAAATAAGGTAGTATAAACTTAATGGGGGTAAATGACTGGGGGTAGTCCTATTTGATAGGGGGAAGTCCAGGGGGAAATGTCCGGGGCGAATGTGGGGGTCCAAAAGGAGGGAAATGTTCAGGGGAGAGATGTCGTGATACCGCTTCACTGATTTGTATATCAACTTCATACTAACTGTAAATTTGTTTTGTGTTCATATTAAATGTTTTTGTATATTTCCACATGTCTATAGATGTTTCATGTGTGGTTTGTACCAAAACAAGTTCCTCTGTCCCAGTTTATAAAACGCACTGAAGATTCACATTAGCTTTGTAGAGTTGCTATTTTTGTTATCCTACTATTTTTCCTTCCTCAACACCGATTTAGTTGGTGATATAGACATCTTAGACATTAAAGACTTAATCTATTTTACGTCCATTCTGCATTTATTATTATTATTATTATTATTATTATTATTATTATTATTATTATTATTATTATTATTATTATTATTATTATTATTATTATATGTAATAGAATCTTCCAATTCATCGTTTGACCAAAACCTCTCCACACATAACTCTAGGAAAGCCTGACAGCTAAGAATAGTAAATCTCAATAAAGAACCCTTTGAACATAAGTAATGCCTATGCCAAACTATTAGATAAGTGACATTTTTTGTGTATTTTGAATGTTTTACTTTTGTTCAGCTAATGCTTGTATTAATAATATAAAGTATAGTTATTTAATATGTGCAAAAACAACTAAAATGTAAATGTTAGATCGAAATTCATGTTTTTGTGATAATATTTTGTTTAATAAGTATATAATTTTCCTGTCAAGATTTATATATTTTGCAGGTATAGATAATAAACATGGTTAAAGTTATTAACCTTGACAGTTTACCTCACGGTGACTAATATAATTTTATGATTTAGACCCACTTTCGTTGACTTCACCTGGGAACTTCATACATCCAGCTTACAGGTGATAGACCTCATTTCGTTGATCCAGGATATTAGTTCTGTACATGCACTTTAGGGAACATCAGAGGCAAATCAGGAACGTCGTAAGCAAATCGCCGATAAATAGCTAAGGAAACATGATCTAAAATTATAATTTATAGAATTTTGCTTGCAAAATATTAAATAAGCCGAATATTTACTAAAACAAACCTTGTATATCCTTTAGGCAGAGAATGGGATTACGTCATCTTCAGCACTGTCAGATCACTATCTGATCATCAGATGGAACCATCTCCAACATGGGGATGGTTGACCCAGAAACTTGGCTTCATCACCGACCATCATCAGATAAATGTTGCCCTGACAAGGGCCAAAAGAGGGCTTATCATTGTTGGTAAGGCTCAGTAATTGCTCCCAATCTTTAAGAGTTTAAACATTCGTCACAAGTTATTCATTTTTATGAAATTCTTCATCTGCTCCGTCCATATGTATGTCTGTCTGTCCATCTCCCACATTCTAGAAATTAAGCTATTACATCATGAAGTATTTCACATATAGAATTTAAACTTACTTATGTAGATTTCCTGATCGTATGTTAACCTTTTCGTGCCAATTTGGACGCATTTTTATATACAATTTAAAAGTTTTTTATGTCTGCAACCTTCATTTTATCGCAATATGCAAACAAAACGTAGATGCTATTTATTTGTAGATGTTCTGAACATAGTTTTACACATATATGTAAAAAATTATAATTTCCCAGATTTGAGTCAGTCTTAACTGTTACCTAAATAAGATCCATTTTTGCCATCTTACATTAAGTTCCGATCCAAGAGACTTACTGGTTGATATTAAGCCAAACGTAAAGTCAGATTGCTAAATTCTTCCGTCAATATATTTTCCGAGGTTTACTTTTGAAAATTTGACTAAAATACATCGGACTGCGAGGTTTTCAGGGGCTTTCCTAGGAAAACCTTGAACGTCAAAGGTTTTACGGATATTTTGTCTGAGGTTTTATAAATAAACCTTGGACACCATCACGTACATTAACAAGACACCTTGGAAAAACATTGGACATGAGAACTTGGTACGTTTTTAGCTCGGAAAAAACCTAGTTAATAAGAACTTAGACATTTTTAGCTTGGAACAACCTAGGAAAGAAGAACTTTGTTATTTATTAGCTCGGACATTGCTCAGAAATGTCGACTTAGAAAATTTTCAGCTAGGGCTTGGACTTGGTGTGTTTTAAATGTGCACTCAGAGCTTTCTGTATATTTATTTAGAACATTTTTTAGTTTATCAAAATGAATAATGTTTTTCATCCAAAATAGCTAACAAGTCTACAATTTTAATTAAAACATAACTATGAATTATTGTTGATTGATTGATTTAAGATTAACATTTCACCATCTCAGTTCAGGCAATTCCAAACAGGAACACAGATTTTGGTTTCAGTTTCATTTACATGTAGGTAATAATATGAAATACAGAACAAAAACCTATACACATGCTTACCCCGTACAGAAATTTCTCATGGATTCCGTATGGAATACTTCAGGAATTCGTATGGAAGAGATATAGACTGAAAAACCTATGAAATCAGACAATTTATTCCATATCAATTCCATAAGTACTTCACAGCAAGTGAAAATGCCATATGAAATAAAACTGCAACTTTAATCCATAAGCACTTTTCCATATGGAATGCAGGCTCTTTATAGTCTCATGGAAAATATTCTCTGAAGAATTAATTTACTTTCTGATTCAAATAGAAATATTGGTGGGAGTTAGAGTACATGTATATATCAGTGTTGCTGATGTGGAAGGATGAATATATACTCATATAAATTTGAAGAAAACATATGTATCATCAGTTTTCTTTAATTAATTTCCACCGATGTTTAAAAACAGGCAGATATGACCAAAAAGGTAGAGAAAATGTAAACGTGATCAGAATATTAATATCTGGTAGTACAAATTATTATGCACTTAAACCAAAAATTATATGGTTATACTTAATGTCTTAGCTGAAAATGTGACTGAAATCTCATCATATTCTTTGCGAATTTCTTTTAAATTCACTCAAATGTCCTTTTTTCTACAATTATCGTATTTTAGGAGATTTTAACCGAAATTTATGAAAATATCAGTGAAAAAATTTGAAATGTTACTGACTGCCAACATTTTTGAAAATATGTGAGAATTTGTGATTGAAATTTCACTTATAAGTTTGTCAAATAATATTACTGACTTTCAATAAAAAATATCAATAAGAAATAATAAAATGCAGTTTTTGTTTCTTGTAGAATCCAAATGATTTTCAGCGACATTTATAATTACTGTTTCTGATAGCTGTAATTTTATTGTTAATTTTGGACACAATAGCTTCTTTCCATATTTCCTTTTCAGAATTCTTATTGTTATTGTTATATTTCTGCTTACCTTCAATTATGTTTAGCTGCCCTTAAACAAATTTTCTTGTTTTCCGTTTTAAATCAGAATTTTTCTTTTTCTTCACCTGAATCCAATTTTCCTCGATATAAACCCTTTTTTAATATCGTGTCCGAAATATATTTTATACAATAATGCTCATTCCGTTCCCATTGCGCAAAAAGCTTTCTAATGAGTATTTGTTCCATTTTTGTTATTTAATAGATGATCGCTATAAAGAGCTACCTGATTGGTCAAACTTTTGTACTTGCCCAATGAATCGTCGCGTAATGGAAACATGGGAAATGAGCATGCTTGCTTAGCATGGCGATTCGAATTTTCGAGCCGGATACGAGTTTGAATAACCATTTTAAAATTGTGTGGCAGTGAGAAAAGCTTGAATGCAAAGTCGATAGAAACGTAGTAGGTCAGTCTGTATGAAAAATGAAATACAGGACTAGCATTTTGCTTTTTGTGATATAAAAAGCTTTACAGTAGCCGATAATGTGCTAAATATGACAAGGAATTGAACCAGGATGATTTCGAAGTTATTTAACTCCAAACTGATTAACTTCCAGAATTTAAGAAGGGACAATGTATAGATCACTGGTGAGAATTGTTGATAATGTTGCCAAATACCCCTGCCTATCAAAGATAATCATATCTTTGCGGAATTTGTTTGGCCCATAAGTAGAATCATCTTTCAATATCGTGAGTGGTATTAATTGTGTATTTCATCAAAATATTCTAGATGGGTTAGAGTTCTTTATAAAACGAGTAATTTTATGATAAACGTTTGTTTATATAACAAAAATTAATTTAAGAGACCACAACAGCATCATAGCTTGTACATTAATCAAAAATCAGTTCTGCAGTAAGGCATTTTCCTGGCATTTCTTCTTTTCATAATTAACGTCTCAGCATCATAGCTTGTACATTAATCACAAATCAATTCTGCAGTAAGGCATTTTCCTGGCATTTATTCTTTTCATAATTAACGTCTCAAATGGATGCTTTTCTGTGATTTTGCATCTTTTTCACAGTTGAAGTTTTGAATGCAGGATACTATTTTATATGATAAATGTGTTCACAGATGCCTGTGCATATGTTCCAGGCTTGATACTTTGATTTTTAAAATCAATTATTTAGTGTCAGACATGATTCTTCACGTGTTGCATATATTGTATATATTGTACATAACAGACAGAAGGCCTCTGTAACTGAGTTACCTTCCCTAAATAAAGTATTATTATTATTGTTATTATTATTATTATTATTATTATTATTATTATTATTATTATTATTATTATTATTATTATTATTATTTCCCATATTTCTTGCCTTGGATGTCATATAATTACAACATCTGAATATTTTTATTTAAATATAAAAGAAAAAGACGAATATGAGAGTCCTGAAATACAGCACTCTGACTACTCATCATGATCATTGCAAACTTCAAGGTCACAATCATTCAGTAAGAGTTACAAAAGTGTACTAATTGAAGTGAATGCTGAATATGAATAATTTTTCGGTATATGTTGCATTTGCATTCTGGTTCTAATCCATGTGGACTTTGCCCATTGTGATAAGTATTTTGACCAGCTACAGAACCATGAAAGTAGTGAAAATATGCTTCATACATACTGTAATTCTGGCATGTAATATATAGCTTAAACTTTTTATGCCCAAATCGCGCAGTTTTGCCATTTATAATAGCAATAAATACTTATACCTCTCCGGGTTTAGTATGCATGTAAATGAATGAATATTTCAAACGGAAATGTAAACTCTGGCACTAATGGAACATAATGGGCATTCTGAACGAAAACCAACAAATTTTACAACATTGAGCAAATAATTTTTTCCCAAGAATACAAAGTGAAAATGTAGAAAAAACATTCAGTATTGCGAATTAAATCCCACCTAGAATTACTAACACAAGTCCTAATGAATAAAGCTCTAAAACATTGGCATTCCAAATAATTTCCAGTGTTGAAGGTGTTAATATACCTGTAGTTGCCTGTAGTATTTAATGAGCTTACAGATCAGTACTTTGTATTTCTAGTGAATAAATAATTTGAATAAATAAATTCAAGCTCAAATGAAGTCATTGGCAAAACAATACGACTGATTCTGTTTCAAGATCTTACAGCACGATGTGTGAATGAATAATTTCAAGATAAACAAGATTATATAAAAGAAATTAAGACACTAAAGGAGAGCCTGGATGTAGTACAAAGTATTTTCCAGAACAATCCAAGTTATAGTTAGGAAAGATCTGTTGCTAAAATTATAATAAAGAACATTATAAACATAACGTCCTTGACTCAGATTAATATAATGATTCTAATATTTAACCTATAGTCACTGATATTTAACCTATAATAACAGAGAAATATTAACGATGTATTAAATGTTTACTGAATAAAAATCAATGAATCTGGACGGGTAGACAATGAACATGATTTTGGATAAGATCAGTTACAAATTACAATTTGACATAACCCATAGCACATAATGAACACAAGACCTAACAAGCAATTGCAAAATAAAAACACATAACACATAGCAAATTTATCTTCCTATATTTAAAGAAATTGTCCGTGTTTTGAAATAAATTTTAAAATATTACTTTTAGTTAGTTTTATGTAGTAATTACTGTGGAAAGGAGTTAATACATGCATGCATATATATATATATATATATATATATATATATATATATATATATATATATATATATATATATATATATATATATATATACATACATACATACATACATACATACATACATACATACATACATACAACTCTTTATGATACACGCTTGTTTTCCTTTTGTTCTAATATCCAGAATTCAAGCAATGTCCATTTTTATTTGATACAGTATATTTCAAAATCCACAGAAACAATAAAACTATTATTGCGTAGATGTATTGATACAGACGAAATAAAATTTAACCAGGTTAACTGTGCTTTTCGAATTCGCCATAGTCTTAGAAAATATCGGATTTAAATTTGTATCGCACATAAATTATTGTTTAAGCAGAAGGCGACAGTGTAAAGTTCTCTTAAGAAGTACTACTGAATAGAAGGTAATTCGTTTCATTATTCATCAAATCTCACATTTTACAAGCAAAATGAAACAATCAACATAAAGTCACGCTTTTTCGTTACAATTAGGCAACAAGACGTTGCTGATGTGTGATGAGATGTGGAGAAGCTTGGTGAAACAGTACGAGGCCTCGAGATGTGTTGTGACATCACGGGAATTCCCACCAAGGTCTGCAGACATAGCCGATGTCGAACCGTCCTAATGGCAATCATAGGCAATGCAGGGGGTTGCTTTCTTCTTGGAAATGCACATACTATTCTTATAGCCAAATTCATTAAAGACAAACTCAGGTTGTGAAGATTTATTTGGTAAACAGATCCTGTACCTTTGTGAATCAATGAATTTAATTGATTTGAAGAGTTATGGAAGGTCTTGCACATAAATACTGTGAACTGACATAAAATGTGTTCTTATATGCTGTCAATGTACAACCAGTCTTCGTTTTCTTATTTTTTTAAAAAAGAAAAACTTATGATAGCACTATTATATAATGTGTCTTGCCAGAGTTGTATTTTGACAAGTAGGAGACGAAGGTTTTGGTTCTGGAAGTATTTCATGGTTATCGAAAGATATTTTGCTGTGACTCATTAGAATGAGTCATGCACGATCTTTGTAACCGACATAGGATAACTAGCTTATTTTGGTTTAATCATCAAACATGGTCTGAACAAGTGTGTATTCTTTTGAAAGAACAAGGCTCTAAATTGTGCGGTTATGACGTTGGAAGTACGTTTAAGGCAGCAGAAGCTTAAAATAAATGGGTAAAATATTTTGATCCTTACATTTACATGTGCGATGATTTTCTTGTACCGAGAACAAACTCACGGTTAAAGATTTGGTTGTCAGGGCAATCTGGAGCAGTAGACAAAAAGTGCCAGTCGACTCAGTCCCTACAATGTAATCAGTGGTTTCAGAGAGGTGTCATTGGGTATTTCAAACACTCCTCAGCATATTGCTTTAGGTGCTTTGAGTCTTTCCCATGACCCTTCATAAGTGTATGCTGTTATGACGCTTGTAAATCATACACTTTACATGATTACATACAAATAATTCTTATACAAGAAATGTGTGTTAACTGTTGTCATGTGGTAATTGAAAAATATATGATGATCATTCTACCCAATGGATATTTGCGCTGGTGTGTAGTCATGTAATAGATGGATACCTTTGGTACTGTTTCGTGGAATTGTACTTCGGATTGTAATCGACATCATTTTACAACATTCTGGAGGCATATAAATGTTCGTTGACTCTAGAGGTCAGACACAGATACCTGGATGATGAGACATTTTGCATCGAGAAATAATGCGCATACAACTATTCTGGCACAACGACGTGGTTGAAATATTTTGTATTTAGTTTTCTTTTATCTAGACTTACTTTTTTGTATTAAACCCGGTTTAAAAAAAGGCATGATTGTGTGACAAAATCGCTCAAACGTCTGGTCACTCTTTTTGTTTTTGTGAGTAGCTTATTCACTCTCTCAAGTCAAATTTACTTTTCATCATCGTTCACAAATATGGTACCATCTTGTACATAAACCTTTCTGAGTTTCAAATAAATTTCAGCTGATAAATTAGTGCCTGTTATAATATAAATATTTTTAAATGTGTATCAAGCATCTTTCTTAATTGTCCCATTCATAGCAGCCACTTCCCACTCACCAGTCGCAGATAACGGTCTTCCATAACATGGGTTATCTTTGATGGATTTGAGACCGTTTTTAGATGATGAATCCACCGCTAGATGGTAGGGTATAACAACGAATTGGATCCGTAATATTTGTTTATGTCGACTTTTATATCTTTTTGAGATTATGCAATGAAAGACCCAGATGCTCTTTGTCCAGTAGTGCATTCTCCTTTTTCTTCCACAACATATTTAGGTCACCCTTATTTACCTATGTTATGCCACACATATACATGTAGGTGTCTGGCGTGTGGCACGTGCAAGTGGATGCCATGTTAAGAAAGCTATTTTGTCTATCGATTGGCAAGAAACAAAATTTAATAAAATTATTCAGAATGTATCAAAATACTATTCGCATAGTAAATTATATAACCTAACCCATTAGCACAGATGAGTTTTATATAACATGTCTTTAGGTGGTTACTATGATGTTTGTAAATCTAACAATATAAATTATATATAGATAGTTTATATATAAAAAATAAATGATAATGTTAGTTAATGTCATATGCTCGGTGGATGATGTGTATCGGTCACTCTCCAAAGATGTTAGCCACTACTTTATATATTTTGCACCTTACATACTTAGCTAAATGTGTTTGGAAAAAACATTTTCAGTTTACTGCATTATACTGTGGCATGTCTCATTCAATGGACAATTGCTAAGTCAGTTTTTGAGTGATAAACTGAATGTTACATATACTTTTCAAATTATTACACAAACATTGGAGGTAGTTTTTATTAATCACATATATTTACAATGCTAGTGCTCAATTGTATTTCAGGAAGTTGTTGCGAAGCTTACAGCTATTCCCATCAATATTTATATGTTCATTTTATTTACCTGTGTTGATTTCAGTTTATATACATTTTTATGTTATGCGCATTTTGTTTAATTATTCATTTACTAAAGACATTATATTGCATGTGGTTGAATTACTTTCAGCTGTAATCAATTCAACTGAAATTTAGTTTGATAATTTTAATTACAATTGTTTTCCTTTTCAGCCGTGTAAATCATAATATACAACATTATTCACAATGTAATCAATTTCATTTTTATAACTTTCAATTATGTTTTTGTTTTGTGATAAACACTTTACTAGGTATAACAAAAACGTGAAAATTAAACCAATTTCGTGATAATTGTGCTATCCAAAAGGTGGTAAAGTGCTGTAACTGTAACACTGTTGATCTGTAAATAGAGTTTTTCTAAATATTCACACACACAATCATACATCCACACATGCAAACACACACATATATACACACACATACATACATACTTGCACCTTACACCTTAAATAGACTGACAACCAACAGTGAAAAACTAGTATCTTACTTGCTTGAGCGATTTCGACTCCTAATGAGTTTTTGTGTCAAAGGCATATATAAAACATCGACAAAAGAAACAAATAAAAAAGAAAAACCGTTGTGTTTGCAAAACATTACATGGCTGTTTCTGCAGGAATTACACCTTTAAATGTATTACATTCCAACTAGTTTATTCAAGGTTCTTGTGAATACTAAAAATATTTGTATTAACCTAGAAATCGATGAGCTATAACTACCTCTATTATTTTTCCCTCTTTTATGTAAACACAAATTGTATCCCAGATATTTCATTGTTATAGTCGTAATTATAGACTATCAAGCTCAAGCTAGTTAGAAGGGGCCCCGAGTGGCCGAGTGGTCTAAAGCGCTGTCCGTTACGGATCACTGCCATCTCACCTCTGTCTGCGTGAGTTCGAGTCTAGGATTCGGCGAATGTGGATATGAGAGAAAGCTTGCCAGTAGCTTCTCGTGGGTCGGTGGTTCTTTCCGGTGATTTCCCGGTTTCTTCCTCCACCATTAATACTGGCCGCCATGAATAGCCTATCGTGTGCTGAAAAATGGCGTTAAGTCCAACAACAACAACATCAAGCTAGTTAGATACTATTTTTGCACTGTTCATTGTCAGTTTATTACATTAATCTTAATCCCTGAGACACGTGATCCCTTGCTGGATCCAGTGCACTTGAATGGACTGTTATTTGCCATATGATTTGTGTTCTGTATATATATATATATATATATATATATATATATATATATATATATATATATATATATATATATATATATATATATATATATGTATATATATATATTTGGCATGTCAGTCTCGGAAGTCCATTTGAATAGCTCCCTTGGAGTGTTGTCTATCAATGGGAGTTTTGGCATCGTCTGTTATGGCTGTGCAGGCCAATGCACAAGTGACAATCCCTATGTCAGCTGTAGCAGACGGAGTCTGAGTTGCTTGGTTTGCTGTTGGACGCTTCTTTCTCTTGAGTTTCTCTGCGGCCTGCTGGACTCTCCTCTCATCAGCGACCGCTTTGTCCATATATATGAATATTACATAATGACACCAGCAACTGAACAGAGTAGGGCAGAATGGCGGTGTCCCAAGTTATTTAACCTAATATGTCTTGAAACCGATAGCAGTTAGCAAAAGAAAATGTACGCTCTAGTCACTAATATCATTAACAGCTTTTTCACATCCTGACAGGACTACATGTAAATTAGTAAAGTCTCCATGTTGAATATATCTTTGTTCATATACATTGATTATTTAACCTGGAATATTATGTTAATGGCACAAAGGATATGATAAATGTACATTGCTATTTTTAACGTTGGCAGAACCAGATACTGAACAGTAGGTTAAATATTATTCTATATTTGATTTACGATTTACTTCATTGCAAACTAATAAGAGGAATATTTATATTGACTTTTCATATGAATAATAATGATATATAGGCACGAATATGCATTAAAATACCTTTATATTAACATTATTGACCTTTTTCCCAAGGCCAAGTCAAACTTTATCAGGTGCGGGCGTTGTAAGTTCAGCATACCTTGAAAATGATTTTAGTGTACCGTTGATCTTAATCATCTGTAATGTGTGAATTCAATGTGCCTATTATTTGTCAGGGTACAGTATGTATTACGCACAAGCAATCTAAAATTCTAATAATAATGTATATTTTTTCTGACAGTATCTGTATATATTTGGACTGGTCCTGATACTTAAACTTGATGTTTTACTTTGCCTTCACCTGATATTAGTTCACGTTGTATACCTTTTATTTGCGGATATTAAGAATTTGATTCTTTTAATGTTCAATGATTACCCTGAAATAACGCATGATTATCAACAGGTAATAATGTAATCCATACTTTAGGTGTGCATAAATTTATGAAATGCACAAATTTTACGTGCATTCTATGTAGCATGGCCATGTAAGCAACAAATACAAACGCCCGTATTAAAATAACGGATGGGCAGAAACCAGATTTCATGTTATACAAATTATTTTAGATTACGATTTCAGCAGCATGCAGGCCAAAATCTTTCTAAACACTTTATTCCATTGGTTCAATCTGATAAACTTTTGCGATATTGTTTGCCAAAATTGTCATCAGCTGCTGGATATCAGTAATTTAGTTTGGAATTTCATATATTTTGAAATATTTGCGTTTACTCCAGACGATCTCAATTATATAAATAACTGTTGTCTCGTTGCATCAATTACATCACTGTCACCGGGTTTATACCAAGGTATGGGGTATGTAGAACTTTTTATTTAAGCCCGATTCACCATTCCATTTTTGGCAACATTTATAAGCAACCCTTCTGTGATTTGACTGAATGCACATTACTTCGAAGGATTGGACAGAGCGACCAACTTAGTCAAAATGGTTGACGAGTTTTGTGTTTACCTTGTCTCTAATGTAGCATTTGAGTCTGTTCACTATCTTACTTGAGCCGGGTGGGTTACACGTCAGAATGTCAACGACGCTTTCACTGACATATGCTAAACTTGGATTAATATTAAAATTAACACAAAGTGATGAACTTGCAAAAATAGTTGTGTCGTGCAATTTTGTTTTCCAGTAAAACAACGTCTGTTTTTAAAGCGGCATGTTCCTGTTTGCGTCCCATGGGATTAGTTCTATTAGGCACGCAAAATGTGGGCTTTTAAGTTTTTAGGACGTTGTTTCGCAACCAAAGGTTGCTCTTTCAGGACCTTTTTAGGTGTGAGAGGTGTCTGTAATATTTTGGAGCATAGGGATTGTGTGTTGTTATGAATGGGATGAGGTAATTAACAGGTTTAACTTTTTTTCTAGCCAAATCTATTTTTTGCTCATGTGTTCAGTTCATTTTTAGGGTAATACGAGTCCATGAAGTTTTTTTTTGTTGGACGTCTCTTCATTTAAACACATTGACAGAACGAAAGGTTTTTCATTGTATGTTTAGAATGACAGTTGTTGGATAGGAACTAATGACGGCGGCCTGTAAAGTTTTAATGCAGGCAAGTTTCTGTTTCCATCTTGCATTGTGGGTATCTGGGAATATATTTAAACTTTTCTGATGACTCCAACGTAATGTAAACATCTGTACCAGTCTTGTTTTCCTAACCATTTTTGATCTCCGCTTTATCTAAACATCTGTACCAGCATTGAGCTTTTTGGTATGCTTGATTCAGCCATTTTCGCTATGGGCTTCCCATAACTAAGCAGGAGTATAAGGGTAACATGATCGTTCCAAATACTGTTAAAGTAGGTACCTATTACCGTCCCATTGGTTTCTAGATAATATTGACAGGTAAGCTGTGTTATGTTAGGTGACAGAAGGTTACAATGGCTGTCCCTTGTTTTCTTACAAGATTGCATGACCTCGTCATGTACCTTCCTAAGCTTGCAATATCTATTAGATTTTTATCATTGTAAAAATTATAAATGTAATTTTAT
Organism: Potamilus streckersoni; assembly: GCA_016746295.1. Lineage (NCBI taxonomy): Eukaryota > Metazoa > Mollusca > Bivalvia > Unionida > Unionidae > Potamilus > Potamilus streckersoni. The sequence goes on along the minus strand of JAEAOA010001578.1, from coordinate 1,258,261 downwards.
TGGCATTCAGTATCTAGTAAAATTTAACATTTACTTTTCACTTTTAAGTTGAACATCATATTTATAAGTTTGTTTGCAAGAGGTTTTGATGATTATTTATTTATTTTGTTATTTATTTATTTATTCATTTATTATTTCATAATAATATATTGTATAAAATTTTAAATTTTTAATTTTAAAGTATACACTACTCTTGTACTTTGAATTTCTACACTATACTTGCATATATGGAAGAAGAATTGTGTTGACTTTCGTACAAGGACATTGACCCAAATACAAGATTATACAATGAAAATATATATAATTAGATTCTGGGGATACAAAAATAGTAAAAATAGAAGAGTTGTACCTTACACAGCTCTTTGTAAATTTTGATTATCTCTTGGAAGACATTTTTCAATCATAGGAGCTCTTGGTTTATATATATATATATATATATATATATATATATATATATATATATATATATATATATATATATATATATATATATATATATATATATATATATATATATATATATATATATATATACTATTATTCGACTCCATGGTCTTAAAATAAGTAATAAAAGAGTGAGAAAATCAAAACGTTGTGTAAAATTCAACAAATAATATATTTCTCTAGAATACAAAGTGAACATATAAAAGGAACTTATGGTATTTGGAATTCAATCCCAAATAATCCAATAATTACAAGTCGAAATGAATACCTTTTTGAATAAATTCTATTGTTATTTCAAATAATTTCCAATGCTGAGGTAGTGGCATGTAGTCTCTAGCGTACTAATGTACCAATGTCCTAATTTTAATTATGTTCCAAATGTGGTAAAACACAATTAAATAATTCAAGGTTTCCTTGTCTGAATTCACTCTAATTCCCAGTTTCCAAGAATATTACAGAGCACTTTGGATGTTGAGAGAAGAATAGTTTGAATTAAATAATTAAATTAATAAAATAATTTAAGCCCAAACCAAAAGAAGATAACATAACCAATGATTCTGCCTCAAGATCGTATAGCACGAATAAATAATTTCCCCAGTATACAAGATTATCAAGTCCTCTGCGTGTGACCTAGGTCACAATTAGCATTTTCTAAAAAAAATATAACCAACTGGAAACTTCCACTCAAGAATATTTTGTTACTAAAATTATAATAAGAAACATGGTAAATACAATGTCCTTGCCTCAAACCATGATAAATAAAGTATACTTCTATAGATATTGATCCTAATATTAAACCCACCCTCACAGAGAAAAGTAGCTATGTATTCGTTGTTTACAGAATAAAAAGATCAATAATACTGGTTAGGTACACAATGAACTTGATTTTGGACAAAATAAGGTACCAAATACAAATTTACATAATCAATAGTAGGTAATAAATAATAAGAATCCCTATTAACATACAAATTAAATATACATGGCACTATTATATTATATGTATAAAATATTGGTTAAATGATACTTGAGGTTAAAGATATTGGATGATACTATGAGTATACCTTGGGCAAGTTATATCAAGCAATTACTGTGTAAATACAGGTATTGTTTTGTGTGGATATCACAGAATATTTTTAGTGTTGATTATTTATTGTGCAATTTAGAAAATAGTAGATTGAAACTTGCAGGAATAGCACGAGGAAATAAATGGGGGATCAATCCGTGTAAAAAAAAATAAAACAGGAATTAGAATAGTACTATACGCTGTGAAGATTAACGAAATATGAGGATTATACATAATATTTATATTAGGCGAAAGATCCTATTAAAAAAGTTACAGGCAGATAAAAGAAATTTGGTCCAGCGTATATATTATTGGGAAATTTAAAGATGAATTCAACTTTTACTAACAAGCGAAACAGTCAGATTTACGAGTTTTGCGTTAAACAGTTTGCTTTACACAAAAACAATAGTTTGGACGAAAACTACATGTATAAGTCTGCTTCCTGGACTGGTAAATGTTTAATTGTATGTAGTTACCATACTATAATTTCTTCGAAATGTGTTTGTAAATTTAGCAATATACATAACTATTATTGTTGTCACTCTGGGTATCAAAGTTATTCAAATATGTTTTGTTTATTTCAGACTTTATCAAGTTTGTTTTTCAGTGTACATGCCTTCAGAATTCTAGTTCGCAATGCTTTTGGACTGTCATGGGTCTAAACCGAGTCTCCTCTGACACTTGCCACCCAATTTTTGATATTTGGACATTTATGTTGGGGTGTAGGATCAGAGCCCATTAACTATAGAAAGAATGGAAATCACCAATACAATATGGTGTAGGCATAGGGTAGTCACTTACTAGGAGGCCTTGCAAACTTTAAAAACATTTCATCGAGATATACCTGCATGCGCATGAAATCGATAGGAATAGGATTTATGTTCTCAGAAATAGCGAATGCAGCATTCGTTATATCTTTAATCCACTGAGAGATGAGATGCAACTAAAGCGTTGATGAATTTGACCTGGAACTTGTCATTTGCATTACGAGTCACATGACTACACAAATCTCTTAACCTATATATCAATATGCCAATTTCATCAGGGGTACAATAATCACGTGATATCAACAAAAAAAACTTTTCGAAAGTTGTTGTACATAGAATTCGAAAATATTCATTAAACGTCACGTAATACTTGTGCATAAATATAATGCTTAATTCTCAACATATTTATTCTGAGAACAACGACTAGAAACCTGTCGGTATCGCAGCAAGGTGAAGAAAATCAGATTTATGTATATAGCGATGTATTTTGTTGGTATCACGTGACTGCAGCCTTGACCCTGTGCTCCCGGCTTGTTGAATCTGTTGTTGTTTTCAAGCTGCTGAAACATTTTCAGAGTTCTGGTCGTTGTTTCCAGAATAACAAATTTTACATGTTTATGTTTTTTTTTATTTTTCTATAAATATTACGTGACTTTCACTTATATGTTCGATTTGTTTTCCTACAGCAAAATTAGAAATGGTTAATTGTTGATATTATGTGCCTGTTTGAACTCAAAAGTCATTGACATGTGGGTCGCGACATTTGTGTTGTCATGTGACTCTGAATGAAAATGACAAGTTCCAGGTCAAATTTCATCAATGCTATAGTTTCGGCTAGTGTGTCATCGGATTAAAGACATAGCGAATGCTATACTTGCAATATCTGAGAAAATAAGTCATATTCCTATCGATTTCATGCAGGTATATCTCGATGAAAGGTTTTTAAAGTTTGATAGGCCGCGTAGTAAAAAAACTACTCTATGCCGAAACCAAATGGCGAATTCCAACTTTTCGATAGGGAATGGACTCTGACCTTACACCCCAACATAAATGCCAAATATCAATTCATGTAAGGCAAAACTTTACCATTGTTTTTCAGTTTGCCTGCAAAAATGGTGGCAGGGGCAGAGGCAGACGTTTGATAGATAATCATAGTGTAAATACATTGCACGATCATTGATAACTGTTATGGGTTCGAGTACACGATGTTGAATTGTTGCTAAATTAAACATAATGATTTCTTAAAGTATTCTGCCACCGTTTTCATTTATTTAAGATATATGAATATCAACAGAATGTTTTATAAACTATACATTTTTATACATGTTTATTGACCATTTTTCAATTTATGTTTAAAATGATTGTAACCTATTGCAGAATACATGTACTATATATTTGTCATATTACACTGTTTTATAGGGCATTGGTACAGAAATGAAAAGTTAAAGTTCATTTATAGGAAGATATGAGTTTTGTATATTCTACGAGTCACCCCCCCACCCCCCACATATATACATACATACATACATACATACATACATACATACATACATACATACATACATACATACATACATACATACATACATACATACATGCATACATACATTTTTTCATTCATACACACACACATGCCCAAACCTACAAGTTTTACAAAATTCAACAAATAATTTATTTCGTTAGAATAAAATAGTGAAAATTTGAAACGACTTTATTGTATTATGAATTAAATCACAATGATCTTTAAAGTTTTATTGCAGATCCAAAAGTATGTAGTGTTCTGAATGAATTCAGGTGGTGTTCCGAATGCATTTAAAATTTGAATGAGCCAATAGTTTTAAACATACTTGCATACCAATATTCCTGCCATTTTACAATCAGATAATCATGAATGGCTTCGAATGAATGCATAATCATCCCAGTATAATGATTTAATCCAAATGTCAATAAGTGCTTTGTAATTCCAATAAATAATTTAAAGAAAATATCCTCTCAAATTATAACGGAACATAACTAAACCACTCATTCGACAAGATAGATGTTAAAAAAAGGAATTATGTTTATTAGGACCATTTTATAACTATGGAAGTGCACCAGATATACAATCCAACACCAACATTTTGAATACAATCAGCACCCTCCTTTGACTGCAACACATCACATATAATATCCAGCACACCATCTATACTATCCAAAACCCCACACATACAATCTAAAACATCATGTGTTAAATTAAAATGTAACATGAAATAAAAAAAACATCCTATCACACACCACCGCAATCCTAAGCCCCATACAGACCAGCTAAATCATCATGTGTTAGTTTAAACAAAAATACTATTATACACCACCAACACCATCCAACACTCCCTGCACAGTTTCCAAAATGTCTTGTGTTTTTTTTTAGAGTATAAGAAGAAACGAGATTATATTTAACAAGTATACAATCCATTACGTCACCTCTACCATCCAAAACCCAATACATTCAATCCCAAATGCCATTTTTGTCTTAGAGATTTTGCCTTAGCGCTTTATATACAGTGACCCGTTGAGTATAATAAATAAGTTTTCAATCAAAATGAAACGATTCCAGTAAGAAACTAGATGAGTCAGAGGAAATGACGTTCTATATCGCCTGACACACGAACTGAAGTGTTACGTCAAATACATGAAAGCAATTTTGAAGACGACACGAGTTAGTTATAATCAACGCCTTCCACCTCCGCCACAAAACAAAGAGAGTTTAGATTTACGCTAAAAGAAATTTAAGGAGTCATTCGACAGTTTGTTTCAGATACGACAACGGACTACCGCTCCTTATAAGAAAAAAGTCAAGTTACTTGCTATAACTATCTGTAGAACAAACATTGGGCCTCAGAATGCAAACAACACCGAAGTAAATGAACGATAGCAAAAAAAACAGACACAAAGGTATAGACACCTATTATTGTATTGGAGAAAAAATACTGTTCTTCAGAGTGCTCGCAGAAGGAAGAAGAAAATAAACAAAAGAAGGCAGAGAAGGAAGAAGAGAGGTCTTAAGAAGATGAACATCCCATGCCCGTCAAGAAATCCAAGAAATCCAGACAACGAGAAGAAACTAAAGACGAGGAAGAGCCTATGCCACTGACAAAATTTCCAAAAGAGAAACACACTGCAAGAAGAAATAGACCTTCGTGAGGTGTTGAGAAATTTTCAATTTGATTCAAAAAGGAAATATATTAAAGAAAATATAAGTGTCCCTTGGACTTGATGTTCTTTTACTGTCACTTAGACACACACGTACGCACGCACGTTTACATTCAACCATGATGAGGTAAACGGATTTGTTAATAGTGTAAACAGGATAGCTTAAGGGATATTATGGATATTATGTCTGTATGATTTGGTCTCTTTTTACAGCATACTCTTTTTGCATGGGGACACTGCACAAGGCGTTTTGAATTGTTTGTATGGTGCATTGGACGGTATAGCAGGTGTGTTCGATATTATGTTTGTGCGATTTAATCTCCTTTCTTTAGACCATGCATTTTCTTCAAATAGTAAGTGTGGGGACACTACAAGAGGCGTTTTGGATAGTGCGTATGGGGTATTGAATGGTATGGATGGTATGATTGTAGGATGTTTGTAGTATGTTTGTAAAAATTCATCTCATTTTTGTTTATTCTACACCTTTTCTTCTAATAGTTGTTGTGGAGATAGTATGCATTGTTGGCTGGATTATGTGTTTGTTGAATTTGGTCTTCTTCCTTTAAACATGAAGCTAACTCAAAAGGTTTTGGATAGTGTGTGAGGTTTTGGATGGTGTAGGTGGTGCGTGAAAGTATGTTTGTGAGATTCATGGAAATTTTATAATGTTTTAACTTTTATAATTTTTGTACCATGTATAAGGCGTTGGGCTAAAACGTTTCATTGTAGCATCTCATCGTCAATTTTACAAAATGGCTGTCTTTAAGTTTTTAAACTTTATATGGTTGTATACAGGTTTATCAGATATTCCCTTACATCTTCTTATTTTGTGCAGAAATTTGTCTGTACTATCAATTATATAGTAAAAATATTAAAAGTATAAAGTTTAAAGAAACCAATTTTGTACTGTCACAGTTTTCAGATGACACTACTTTAATTCTTGATGGTTCTTTTGAATCTATGAAATCTTCTATTGAAGTATTAAAATTCGTTACAAAGATTTCAGGACTGGAACTTAACATGCCAAAAACAATAATAGGTTGGATAGGAAGCAGGAAATACAGTGCAGAAACATTTCACCACTAGTCCAAATTAGCGTAGGTGACTAAATTTACATCATTGGTAATCAAGTCTTCGGTGGAACTAGATATAATGGTACAAATAAATTTAAAGAAGTCTTGGTAAGAACGTTGTTTATTTGCACTGACTGAAATATTCATTCAAACGTAACTTCATTGTGCTATGCAGGTAAAGAACTTCAAACACATGGTTGAAGTGGAAAAGATATAAAGAACATAAATAATATATCTCAGTACAACGCACAATGTCAGGCTTTGAGGCAAACGCTCTAAAAGAAAAAGTATGAAAATTTCAGTCAACACCGTTGTGGCAAGTCAGGGTATCTGCTTAGAGGAATTTATAGTCTTCAACTGCAATAACAAAAACTGTGAATACCATTGGCGGACGTTGTAACATTGCGAGTTCCTTGATCATTAGAGAATGAGTTGAACGCATTTGTTCGAATGAAGTGAAATTATTACATGCCATGAAAGAGAACGTTTTTTAATTTATTTTCAGCCTGTTTATAATAATACACTTTTACATGCAGCAAAGGATACCATTCAGGATGCACTTTGAAACCAAATATGACTGGTCAAGAGATCTTTATCTGGTGGAGTGTGTGCATGACAGTAAAATAGAAGTACTGGGCTTGATACTGGACAATGGCTATAATTTGTTAACATATATCCGACAACTTTAAGACGCAACATGGGATAGTTGTGGAAATAAAGAGAACATTTGAATACCAGTGTACATGTACCATGTACCTTAAAGACGTGCTAATTATTTAAATTTTATTTTTTTTTCTGGATAAACACATGAGAATTTTCTTTCTTTCATAATGTAGCAAATTTACATTTTGAAAAGAAAATTGTTTCTTTCATGGTAGAAGATATTCACTTAAAAAAAACAAACAAATAATCATGGACAAAGAAGCCAACAAAACAAGGCACATTAAATATACATGACAGAAGTAAAAGGGTGTCGGTTCTTAGAGTTAGATATCATCCTTTATCAGAATTTCGAATATTTTAGAAATGAATTTCCTTACCGGCATAGGGTTGTTCTGACCAATGCCTTGTGGTCGGTTAGCCTTTACATTTCCTTTAAGTGACCTTGACTTCAGCTGCGGCTTGGTTTACCCAGGAAGACTTTACTTGACCACTCTCCAGTTTCCGGTTGTCGCAAATTAGAGACCACACAAAACCCTATATCAGATTAGATCCACTGGGATCCAAGTTTCGCCACCAAATGCACTGATGGATAAATCTGGACTGGTGTCTGACCTGAGTCTTATTGAAGGTCCCGAACCACTACTATTCTGTACACCGACGCATGAGATGTAAGATGTGATGCTCGCATTCATTTTAACAACTTGGAATTGCGAGCATTGTTTATAACCTTACATGGTGTTGTCAGCCTCCCAAAGCATCATTGCATTATGGTTGCCATGTCAGTAATAGCAAACGCAGAGGATAAACATGTTCTGATTAATGTAACCGCAGTAGTCACTGTGAGGGAGCAGCAAATATGAATCTCTGTCGTTGTCTTTCGGCCAGTTACACCACATATCAATGTAAACATCTAAATACATGCCTCTGCATAGGTAAATCTTTCTTGACTTCCCCGCTTAAGTAAACACCCACATATCTTTTTAACTGTCTGTAGTAAATTGTGTTGTTTTAGTTTTTTGTTTATTATGGGATCCACAAGTTAAACAACAGGGTCTGTGGATCATAGTTGTCTGTGAGATTTTAGCATTAAGGCGCCATCTTGGTTCACATGATTTCGCCGGACGAGTCTGTCTATTTTTAACAGTTTAGTTTGATAGAGGCAGGAAATGCGAGCTTTCTTTCCTTCAAAACGAAATTGTTATTAACTTGTATGATGTGTATGGCGCGAATGTGACTTTTCACTTAACTTAAATGAATATTACGTCTATTATTATATGTGTTGAGTCTGTTTGGTTAACTATAGCCTCCTATATAAAAAGTGAAAAACTCCACCTCCATCTACAATGTTCCTTTCCTCACGTGCTCTCGGATATAAGCAATTAGCCACTATGTATCATTCTGTCCAAGGGCTTCCCTTTCCTTGTTGGGTCTTTTAAGCGAAGTTTCTGTTTGGTGATAGTGAGTGATGATCTGTCAGTAATAGTCTTTCTTACTTTACTCCAAAATTGTACATATTATACCCATACACATCTGTTGGTAGATGTGGGTGCTGGTCAATAACACCGTCTGTTAGTTATTATTTGTGAATGATGGTTAATAGATATGTGCGTTGGTCCCTATTTGTGTGTAATTATCTATAGGTGTAGGCATTGCTAAGTAGATATAGATGTAGTTGCTGGTCAAAAAGTCTTCCCATTTTAGTAAAAGTGGATGTTGTTCAGTAAACGAATGTTGGTCAGTAGGTGTGGGTGATGGTCAGTTAGTGGGTGACGATTGGCACGTGTAATTGCTAGTCTTTAAGACTGTTTCATGATAGGTAATTTTGGGAAGTGATCAGTAACATTATTAGTAGGAGTAGGTGCTAATCAGTAATATCGCGTATTGGAGTAGTATAGGGAAACAAGGTTCCCAGCTCAAACCCCACTTTTGCCCCTCCAAACAAATACAAACATATCCTAAACTGTAGCCCCACCCCTTTTTTTTACAAAAGTATTAGTAAGGTCTTTAGCTCACCCCCTCTCTGTTATTACATTGTTAATGAATCCAGGTAGAGAGTCATGTATATGATCGGTATCCAAGTAAGCTTCATTATACTATCCAGGTAAGTTAACAGAAGCTCCGTCATTATATCACAAAAGGTGGTAGCCTATCTTGATTTCATAAAACAACAGGTGCAGGCAGGTGTTTTTGTATTGTTCTGAATCATCCAGGTAAGCTCGCGTCATACGGAGGTTGTGGACAAATGAAATCTCATAATATTCACACGTGATCGCCTGTGTATAAAAGACCTATAGATTCTTAATTACGCAGTAGAGCAAACAGACGCAGCGGAAATTAGAACGTGAGAAAGGTAAGTAATATTATTTTATACCTCATTACCAATGATTAATGTTTCAATTGTTGATATTAAAAATACTTCATTATCACGATTATAGAGATTAAATTTTACTTTACCGCTCACACAGCGACGGGACTCAAACAAATCTTTTATCTGTGGTTTGTTTAGAGAATATTTTTTGTCGATAAAATATACCTTTGACCTATCGAGATCAATTGTGAGTTTAGTATATTTTTGTTGGCTAATCGGACTGTGAAGGTTTTTAAATTCCGCTAGCAACTTTTGATACAATTGTTCGAGATAATTGAAATACTCGCTGTTATCAGATCTGATGAGTGAAAGTTTTAGCTTGTCACGTGTTCCACTAAAACATGTACCTGATGTTTCATTATTAAATTCAACTGTCAATTGTTTACTGTAGCTATTTATCATTGTCAAATTTTCAAACATTATTTTATAAGTTTCGATAAAATTTAGTCATCATGACAATACCCAAAGGTAAGTGTATTTACCCCATTTTCGCAATAACGTTTGTCATCAAAATTACACAATCCACGTTTGATAATGACATCTGTTTCAAGCTTAAACTGATTAGTCCGAATTGCTATAGCTCTCATACAACTAACACCACCATCAAGCGCGTACTTGTAGTCATCAAATTTCATAAACTTTTTAACAAAATCACGAGGAAGACCTTTTGCGTTTTTCGTTATTTTATTGTTGTCCAATAATACAGCATACATTTTGCTGCGTAATGCGATAAAGTATTTGATAGCGCTCGAGTTCATTTCATCTTTGAACTTACCAATCACCTTTTTATTTGTGTCGTCATGAAATTTACTGTCACGTGGGTAATCAGAAAGATCAGACAGATGTCGATTATTGTACATGTCCTGATAGATGTCCTCACATTCGATTTCATATACGAGCGAATCAGTATCAGTAAATAATAATCTACTGGCCGGCCACTGATTTTTAACAAAATTATAATGAAAATCATACATCAGCCACTTTGATAAATCTAACACTGCAGCTCCAACATATATCGGCTTGTTTAGTTTTAGATTTGTTTTTCTTCTTTGTATCGCAACAAGATTCTCATTAAAAATTTTCATGCTCACAAAATCATCGTCTGACACAAGTTTGTTTCTGCGATTGATATCATTAACTATTTCGATATTTACGCGTTTCCTAATATTCTCCATCGTCTTACCAAAAACGGAATTGTTCATCAGTTTAAAGAAGTTTTTCTCAAAATCTGTTTTTGCTGCAGCCCTTCTTGAAGTGGTTGAGTTAATGTAACCTCTCATCCACGGCGACTGATTATATTTTAGCACACGATGAACTTTTCTCAACACAAGACCAGCATCGACTGCTTGTTTTAAAACTTGTAATGCAAAACAAAATGACGTTTATTAAGCAAATTTGGTACTAGTTTCTTGACCATGGAATGTTGTCTTGGTGATGCTAACGCTTGTTGTTCTTCTGATAACAAACTATAATCTATAACCATCGAATCCGCACCGAAAGGATAATCGGTATGTAATTTGTGTAGCCAAGTTGGATAATCGAGATCAACTTCAACGAAATATGAAACATCTTCGGGTATCTTTTATTCTGTTTCAGATAGAAATCGATCAGCCGTGATCCAGTGAAATCTACCAAGAGACATTGGTTCTAGCATTGAACCACCGTAAAGATTATTGCAATCTAGATAAATAATATACTTCGAAGGGAGCTCAGGATTATACTCTTTCAAATATTTGTTGTTTGCTTCAGCATATTGTTTCGTTATCACGCTAATACCGCCTCTGATAATTTTTTCGATAAAATTGAACATATCGACGTCAGTCAGTAATTCTAAACTTACCTTACTGAACTTTAGCAGAGCATCCCAAGACAGCCCAGTGGCGGAATAATACCAGCAAGGATCTAGTCCATAATTATTATAACTCACTTCTCGAAAACTTTCAAAAACATCTGCTAATAATAACACGTCAGTTTTCAAATGCAAATCATGATAATCACCAAACGTCTCACAATCAAACTCTTTCCTGATATTTTGTGCATACTTGTACTCGTCATCGGTTATATTTTCATTTTTAAGTTGCAAGTAAAATTTGTCTTTGTCAGGTAAAGATGTTTCATCAAATTTACTCCAATCGTTGAGATATTCATACGGAAATACCCTTTTTTAGCTAGTAGATTAAATTTATCTCCAAAACAGTCTCTTTGGTTATCAAATTTACAACAAACTTTTACTATCTCATCAAACGAGGCTGCCATAAACTCCAAGCTGTCAATGAAACGTAATTTACCTAGCGTAACTGACATATACTTTATTTGGAATGCATTTGATGACGTTATCGAGTTTTAGACGAGCTTTTACATCAGGATCACCAAAAGCTTCTACTATAATGTGACTATCATATCCTCGAAAACGGTGAAGAATAACCGGAATAAAATCTGGAGCATGACATTTTAAATTACACTGATCATTAAGCCGCTCCACGGTACTGTCCGGTCAAATGGCAATGGTCATGTACTTTTTTTGTCAGTGTCAAAAGCTTGTTGAGGTGTTAATGTTAACATTGTCGTTACTCTTTTCAAACGATAAGTAATATTATCAACTTAGTTAATCAACTGCTTGAGAAGCCAGACAGCTGGATTTTTACCACGATATAATTTGATTGGTTTAGATAATCTAGAATCTGTACAACAAACTACCTTATACGCTACTCCACATGGAACATGATTTTGAGTTTTTCTTGTACTCGAGTGATTAGGATTATTTTCTACACCAAGTACAGGTTGAAGTAAGCATTCGAAATCAGCGTATATGACGAAAGGAATTTTTAGTTTGTGATTATGATGGACAAACTGTAACACACTATTGTTTTAGATGGCATTGTTATTCTTTGTACATCACTACAGTAGTGCAAATGATTTTTGCAAGCAGGGGTAACAAAATAGCTTTTTGTTCTTATTCTTATTATACTGTCTACCAACTAGTCCGTTAAAGTTTTTAATCCAAAAGAAATGACTTTTATAAGACAGTAAATTTATAGTCGATTGTGAGGATTTTTCTGAAATATATCTCGGATATACATCCTCTTTTTCATCTAGTCCGAAAACGTTAATCGAAACATTGTTTTGTTTCTCAAATTTTGGTATTTGATTGTCTGCCACTGGAATGTTAATATCTTTAAAATTTAATCTTGACACGTGACTGATATACTTCTCAACACGAGTAGCGTTTTCCTCTGCTGGAAATAGCGCGGAAAGAACAGCCCATTGGAAACATTTGTTATCTACTTTTTTATGTTTATACATCTTTTATTTTTTATTTTTGGTGGCAGGTCGATGTACGAACTACCGCGTAATGCATCATATTTCATCGTGTGAAACAAAATTTCTTTGATTATTTCAAACTTCCATCCCGAACCTAATTCAGTGAATTCCTCTATTTTTTTTCTAAATTTCCTGGTATATTTCATCAGATAGTGATAAAAGATTAGTCCCAAGCAAAACACGTCTTGATTTTGCGTTCATATAAAGGTCTGCAATTTCCTTGTCATTTGATTCTTTCGCTACAAGTAGCTTTGAAAATATAGCAAGATATTGCACTAATAATCTTATACTTTTGTGTTTTTCGAGCTCACGTTTTACAGTTGTCTGTAGTAGGTGGTAAAGATTTGTTGCAGTAAAATTTACTAGCATGAGTTGTTTATCACACCGATAACTATTGTCAAAACCTGCAAAAGCAGTCGCTATTTTATCAGGTTCTCCCATAAGGCTCTTCTTGGCTATATCACGCAATTTTGACATTGCTATACTATAGTCTAATATCTAATTGATAATTTACCTCACACTGCGCATGCGCTAAAAACAAGTAGAGTTATTCAAAATCACCTATAGTATAATGACAGCAAATCTGACAAGCGCACGTGAGCAAGAGGTATATCACGTTCACCCAAAGTACAACTTATACGCTGGAAATGCATTAGGTTCGGTTATTAACATTAAAACGGAAATATCTGTTGGCGAATTGACTACAGCGGGTTATAAGATTAGCGTCAAGGGAGATAATGCCGAGAGGATTGCAATGCTTAGAAAAGATTTTATTTACACGTTGTTCTGCGATGACATTCCAAAGGGACAGCGTGTATATCACGTGAACAGTAAAGTCACTGATGACAACATTGAAAACTTATCCTTACAAGATGAGTTTCAGCCACATCTGGTCTTTGATTTATACGAAGCTAACGATCACGGTATTATTAGAATCAGACAAACTAAAAAAAAGTTCTTAGTACTATGAGCAATATGGGATATATCAATATAACTGTCAGAGGAACATCAACAAATTTTGTTTATTATCTTGGTCATAGGTTTGTTTACGAGGTGTTTAACGGACCTATACCTAAGGGTCTTGTTATCAATCACATCAATAACGTAAAGAATGACAATCGATTGGAAAATCTGGAGCTAGTAACGCAACAGGAAAATTTGAGAAAAGGACGAGGTGGTAACGGTAGTAATTTTAGATGTCCAGCAAAACCTGTTATTTCGTTATACCTCAAAACGGACGAGGAGATCAAATTAAAATCGATTACAGCTGCGATGAAATATTATAAGATAAATCCCGCAGTCGTAGAATTTGTAGCAGATGGAGTAATAAAATCAACTTTTTCAAGCAAATACGATGCCAGGATTGTTTTTAGATATGATGATTAAAAATATTTGATAGCTCGGTTTTAGTCAATCAATGATGAGCGAATGCTATAACATCATCATGATCAAATTTTCGTGTCATTACTGCACTTTCATTAATTTTATTTTTTTCTGCTTCTGTTAGTAATACTTTATGAGAATCACCTTGCATTACAATAACGTCAACAGAATATACACTATAACCCGAAAAAAATTCTTACCGCTTCGGCTAGCTCTTTGTAATTTACCATATTAACTTTTTGGTGATATTTTATATCTTCAGTCATCTTATAATAACAAATTAGATAAAAATATATTATAATCATGGACTTGATGAAACGACTCACTGAATTATACGCAGAAGATACTAGTGATGAGGTCACGCATAGTATTACATTTTCTAAAGATTTCGTAGACAAATCTGTTGGTTATAGCGAAGATGATATGTCATATAACAACGAATCTGATGATGGTGAAATAATCACTGTTGCTGACAGATCTAATTACAGCAGACCAACAACTGAACGATATAATGTCAAGTATCACATTGCAAAAAAATAATGAAATTTAATTTTACCGTTGCCGAACAACAACTGTTTTGTCAACTAATCAGACCTTTCATACACATCAAAATTCCAGGCCGACAGAAAAATATAAAATTCAATTTCATATTTGTCAAACTCTTTAATCTAATGACGATCTCTGACGATCGCAGACGATATCTAATATCGTTATGTAAACCAGTAAAATTTAAATCTGTCAAACAAAAGTATGAGTTAATTTATAATAGCATTATATCGTAATTTGTTTGGTTGGGATCCAACTGTTAAATTTATCGCTATACCCACGCCATTTGACTAAACTTTTATCTCCTTTTTTCCTAATCACTTCTTCAATAACGAAAACATCCTGCTCAGTTATTTGTAATTCTTGTTCGTAAAAAATACCTAGGATAGGTTCCCCTGCCAGATCTTTTAACGCGTTTGTCACAGGTACTGTTAAAAGTACCTTATCAACCACAAATACTTCTTCGCTCTTGTTCGAAGTAAATCTTTTTGCAAAACCTTTTTTATCAAAGATATTCTAACTTTATCACCCACTTTAAATTTATGTCTGCGGTACATATTTTCATTTGCTAATATTGGATTTCTAATAGCATTATTAGGTGACATTTTGATGGTACGGTGTCTCGTGTTATTATATTCGCCTACGATTTGAGAAAGGTCATCGATGTACCTGTTAGTGTTTTAAGCTGTCATATGTTTGTGTAGTTTTTCGTTTAGCGTGCGATTAAATCTCTCGACAACAACGCTTTTACCTTCGTTTCCTGTAACATATTTTTATATTAATTTGTTCTCGAAACTGCTCAAACTTGTTTAAAAGCTCGGATCCGTGATCATTCCAGATTTTGTTTGGTTTTCTTTCTGTACTCGTTATTATTTGTCTTAGCGCATCAGTCATTTAAGTCCCTGTCTTATCCGAAACAGGTATACTAAAAGCGTATTTACTAAAAACGTCTATAACATTAAACAAATACTTTTTTTGAGCGCCATCAGCACCAACGTTACACTGAGCCAGATTGGACACATCTACCAAATCTATTGCCCAGATATCTACAGCGTTTGCGACAACTTTACGTCGTGGGAACTTTTTTTTTTAGGTCTGTGTAGTTCGACTGCAAGATCATCGTATACTTTTTTCCAAGTCCAAGTTTATATTTTGCTCCAATCATTCCCTGAACAAATCTTCTATCAAAACGTTCTCGTAGATTTGTTGGCGCCATATCACGTAATTCGTCTAACATTACTTTATCACAATCTGATTTCGAGTTTTCATGATCACGATAACAGATATCATGACGCATCGCTATTGCATCAACTTGATTGTAAGGCTCTTATCCTGGCAATGGATTGTCGTTTGTATCTAGTTGTTGATCTAGCGGATTGTAAGGTCCTGTATACCGATGACCTGGCAAAGTCCAACCGCCTTTTGGTTTTGGTAATTTTCCAATAATTTTGTGTATATCTATACCTGTACCTATTATTTCTCTGTTGTTACAACATTGACAGTATGCGACAATTTTATTTTGCTCAAGACACAAATCTCTGTCAGAATCACAGTTGCATATCAGTCTATATTTTTAGTCGTCTTCTAAAATAATATCAGCACAACCAGATCCTATCGACACTGTCGCAGGGGGACGTTTTCTTTAAAAACATGTTTTTTCTTTTTTCCGCAGATTGCACAAATACTCTTTAATACCATCCTGTTGGGTTTTTTTGTTTTTTCTGTTGTTTCATTAATATTTTCTGTTTTAGTTCTATACTTGAGACAAAATGTTGACATTATTATATTTTTAAGTTTAGATAAAATTAATTGCAATCTCATCGTTAGCGTGAGAAGGTTGCTTATCAAACTGTAAAATAAATTTTAAAAAAATTGAGATTTCTGCTTATCTGTCGGATAAACATTATACAATAATATCCGCAAGCAGTCGTTCCAACAGGTTGGAGTTGATTTGATGAATAATATACCTTTTTTATTTTTGTTCATATACTTTTTTTATTACATCGCTTGGAGGAAGTCCAAACGAGTCGAAATAATTATTATTATAAACTGCTACCCAATGTGCACCGGACCCGTCATTGAAATCTTGTATATTGATCACACACGAACTTACAGCTGACGGAGGTTTTATTGCTGCGAGTTCATCGTTAGAATAAACTCCGTGAAATCCATGAACTGCTTTTAACTTATCGATTATATCAAAATTACTCAACGGGGTGGTCGTGTTCCCGGTAATGTTAGATCACGTCCGATTCCTAAAAATTTGGCAGCAGACTTCCCGCTAGAACCCGCCAAAAGTGGAGCGATCGGAATAATTCCTCCTTCTTTTGTTTGATTGCATATGCATTTGCATTTTGGTGTTTTCTTTTTTTTGTTTTCTTTTTTTCTGGCGATTTTGTTGTTGGCGATTTTGTTGTTGGCGATTAATTTTTCCGTTGTGGCATTATAATATATCATTTACATAAAATTTACAAATTTTTATTCTACTTCCACGAATGATACCATTACCATCAACAGCTTTCTTTGTTGCGCCAGATATTGCTCCCGTCATTGCTGCTAGTCCTAATGAGCCTAAGACCGGTGAAACTTTAGGTATTATTGTACTAGCTAATACTGATAATGCCGGACCAAGAAAACCACCTTTGACGACAATGTCGTTTGCCATCGCTGTCATTTGTGCAGCACTCAAATTTAAAACAAAAGTTTTTTTACGATCATACTTCTTTACCTGATTTTTTGTTAGCATTAATTTTGTTAAAACACCATCAGAACTATTAGGATTGATTTTTAATGATACCTGTTCTCGCTTTGCAATATCAGCTACTAATTTTTTAACTTGGCCTTCGGTCAAATATACTTCTTTTACAATATATTTTGCCATTTTATATAACAACTGTAGATTAAACTTGAACTGTCATTTTACCTCCAATAGAATCTACCGTGATAAATCTATCACTAATCTCTAATGCGTATACGTACAACGGCTCTACTGGAACCGCCCCAAGTGTCCAGGCAATTTCAATATCCGCTGTGCTGTCTACAATTCGCACGTTATGTTTTCTAACATCAAAATGAAATATAGGATAAAGTGTACGAAATTCCTCTGCTGATATCTGAGTTCCATCTTCAACATCTTGATATTTTTGCATTGCGTCAAGCAGATACATGTACGGTCGAGAAATATTTTTATTAACGTCATCAGCAAAATTGCATTCTATAGCTCGCTCTGGATATTGCTTTGAATTTAGTCTAGCGTATATTCGTCTGACATCAGCGTGGTCAAATATTGCATTATTTTGTTGTTGGTTGCCTCGTCGGGCTTGCTATTGAAATACAACAAATATTTGTCTCGGCAGTTGTTCGCTTGATGTTGTTGTGACCCTCCACCTGTAGTCAGTAGTATTTAGTACCGCTGTCTGATATATTTTATGCTGCTTAAAATAAATTCTGTTTGTATGCTTATCAAGTGTGCTATTTAGTTCTGACATTTTAGTGATCGACGGTGTTATACGTGGCATCCACAAAGCAAGTTTGTTTATGAAAAACTGTATATCAGCCCCTCCAAATCTAAACAAGCAATCGTTTTGTTCTGCTCGATCTAAAATAAGCGTATGTTTTACTCTGCGAAGTACTTTATCATGATCGCGACAAAAGCCGAAAATCATACTTAGCGGAAGCATCATTGTAATTTGACGTGAACTTGCTGCAAGTTCTCTTCGCCTAGCAAAACCTTCGTTATAACGTGGATTTCTCACGTCAAGTGTGTTAAGAAGCAAATTTAACATCGCTGTACCGTTTGCATCTGCAGCTGGTGGTGTTATATAAAGATTATTAAAAGCTGCGGTAAGGGAAACTCTTGTAGCTTCTGCATTAGCAGCTGCACCTGGTGCTGCTATACCTAGCGCGTCTGCATTAGCAATGAGAAAATTTCTCACAATTACAACATTTGCATCAGCATCAGCTCCATGTACTATAACACCTCTCTTCCAAAATTCAGTTGATTCAGCTATACCCCGTCCAGTATCTTTAAACCACATCATGTTGGTTGCAGTTGATCTCGAGTAATCATCTGAAAATGAAATAATATTTAAAATTGTACTTGCAACTTGTAGATGACCTGAAATATCTTCTATAGTTTGATTGGCCAGTTGATATCTAGCACTTTTGAATAAACTCCAACCGTTATTTATAAGAGCTACTTCTGCATCAACTGCAATTGCAGCAGGTGGATTGGTTACTGTCATAATCTGACCACGAACTTCTAACATAGCCTTATGTGGCAGTAGAAATACATCTTCGTCTCAGGTGTTAAAGGTTCTAATACCAGTTTTATTTGGTTCGTTAGAGTTTTCATCGATATACTCAACATACTCAAATTCTGTCACAGCGTTGTCGATGTCATAAGTTTCTGTTAACTCAAGATAATTTTAGCAGACATTTTATTTTATTAGATTATATAAAATTTTATTGCGGCACTTACTTTAGATATCAATTTTCGTATGATCTGCTCGCCCTTTGGTGATAATAATTTTTTTTGTTGTTGTTATCATAGCTTTTTGAGTTTCTTTTGTTGGAGCGATTTCTGAGATAGCTTGTTTTATTTCAGATGCAGTCGGTGGATCACCTTTTATTTTATCAGCTATAGCTATTTTGTGTCCAACCGCAGTCCCAGCGGCAGATGCAGCCCCAGTTGCAAAAGCTTTACCCGAGTCAATAGCAATTGGTGCAACTTTACGCGCTATACCCGGCATATTTTCAATAACGTTAGTAAATATATTTCCAAAAAAATCTTCCTATTATTTTTCTTCGATAATTGTTTTTCTTTGTTTCATTATATTTGATGTTGCATAATTTTTACTTTTGCTCGCGTAGATGTAAACAATAAGTCACAACTTCATTATTAACATGCAACTGTTCTCCAAATTGATCTGTCAACTGCATTATTATACTTGATATTTGATCTTCAACGTTTAAAGGATAATATATAATATGTCGTGGAGTTATTTGCATGAGAGAACCTGGCGAAACTTCTGGTGAGAAACTGTAAATCGTTTGACCCTTGCTACCTTTTGATGTATAAGAGCCAGAAGCAATAGAGCAATTTACTAATATTGTATTTACTTCTGTTATATTTACTGGCAGTTCACTGTCATACGTAATAGCCTGATCAAATGCATTGTAACTTATTTTAGTAAATCCTAACAGTTGTGCAATACTTCTTTCACTGGGTTCAAGACCGATTAACATATTTTTCAAAGTTAATCTAGCTCGCAATGTGTTATAATTCGCTGCCAACTCAAAATTATCAGCCACACCGCCAGCTTTTGTTATGAGCTCTTTGATTGTCCTGTTTAGATCAGTAATATTATAAGCTCCTTGTGGAATTTTTTGTAGATATTGAAGAACTTGTAAACGTAGTAAACCACATTTCATCGTTAACATCAGTTTTCACGTTAGGCATAGCATTCCAACAAGTACAAGAGATTAATCCAATCTCATATTGTTTTGCAAGATCTGGTTGGATAGGAGGAATATAATTTACTGAAAAATTTGCGCTATCTATCGCAGACTCACTAGAGTTTAGCAACAATGTTGTTTGCATTCCTTTTATATTAGATCATTTTACAAAATTAAGTCGCGGTGTAAAGTTTCATATTCGTCAGATGTTAATAATTCGCTCGATCTTAGATGATCAAGCATGTCAATGATTTCATTATCAAGTTCAAAACTATCATTCCCTGCTTCTTTTGATGATATTAATAACATTAATCTACCTATCATTTCAGTAGTTGATGTAAATATTTTTACACCAGTTCCATATTTTACTTCTCTACTTTTTTCTACACGAGTTTTATCGAGTGTATCAAATTTCTTTTAAAACTCCACCCTTTACCAAAAGGTTTTCTCTTCTATTTTCTGCTGTCTTTTTTAAACATGATAGCGATAATACTATGTCTCATCCTATCATAAAGTGGATTCATATCATCAATTTCTGTAACCGTGTTTATTTCATCTTTAGCAGCAGCTCCGTCTCTTAATATTTCATCTAATCTATCGATTAATGTTTGATATTCTGCATCAGTCCACTTACTTATGTTATCAATATCTTTTATATTTCCTTTCTTTAAAAAATCATCATATTCTTTAGGATTTATCGTATTATTTGCTCTTTTTATAAAATGAAGTCTTTGCTCTCCAACCTCCATAAACCTTACAGTAAGATCACCAACTTTTTGTTGCTCCTCTCTGATATTTTTTATGTCTCCTGATAAATTTGTTATAATATTTGTTATTCCTTGCGTTGTTAACTCTGCTAATCTTCGCTCAAGTTCCAGCGGATTATTTATCAATCGATCTGTTTCAACTTGTCTAGCAGCAGGATCAGCTATATTTGCTGTAAGTGCTTCAGTTAGTTTCTTTTTTTTTTCTTCAGATCTAGTAACAATTTTTGAAGCAGCTTTTTATTGATGTTCTTTAACAATTGCAACCAAACCTTTTTCTTGCAGGTGTTTAAACTCTTCTTCTGATAGTGGTTTAGTTTCAGGTTGTTTACCTAATAGTGCTTCAGTAACTAGTTTGTAAATTGTAGCTGTTGTTTCTGTAGCAGTTACTTGTCCACGTCGTGCTTGTTGTACTTTTTGCCTAAGTAATGCCTGAGATTGAGCAAGTTTTTTTTAGATCTTCTATATTTTGTCTAAATCTTACTTGTTTGTTCATTATTATTATTATCATAATTTTTATAAAATTGAAACCCCTTACTGTAAGTAAGTGTTAATACACCATCGAAACATTTTAGTTGGATAATGTGTAAGTTTATCAAACAAGAAAAAGTTGTATTTATCTTTTTTAGCATTACGATAAAGTTCAATAAATTTGTCTTTTGTCACGTCACCGCATTGCTCGCTTGCAATATTTCTAACGTCAACATTATCCAGTCCTGGAAATAATATAAAACAACCAGTATTTCGCCTAATAAATCTGTCAACATTATAAAAACCTTGAGCAAGATAAACAGAATTACACTGTTTGTTACGTGACAGTGAAAAATACGATCTTATTTTATTCATCTCCATGTTATTTAGCGGAATATCGTCAAAAACTACTATCCTGTGTTAATCTGCATCAAGTTGATTAACTGGAATAAGATCATCACGAAGCTTGTTATTATACTCGCTTAATAACTCATACTTATCTTGCTGTGGATTGATTGTGTAAATATAAACTCTATCGAACCTGGATAGTATAATATAGCTTTCCTGGATACCGATCATATACATGACTCTCTACCTGGATTCATTAACACTGTAATAACAGAGGGGGGGTGAGCTAAAAACCTTACTAATACTTTTGTAAAAGAAGGGGTGGGGGTATAGTTTAGGATATGTTTGTATTTGTTTGGAGGGGGAAAAGTGGGGTTTAAACTGGGAACCTTGTTTCCCTATACTACTATTGGTTTGTATGCTTGGCTTCTACACTATAGGTGTGGGTGCTGGTTTGTAAAACTGTACATTTGTTAGTAGATTGGGTGTTGATGTGGATGCAATGTCAACTATAAATGTTTATAAAAAAAAAAACCTAGCAAACTATAAAGAAACTTTGCATAAAATCAACTCTATGTGTAGATGTGGATGCAATGTCAACTATAATGTATTTTGGTCTGTAGGTATGGGTGATGGTCAGTAGTTGCAAGACCTGGTCAGTAGATGTGGATCATAACATTGGTGAGTAAGTGAGGGTACTCCTTAGCAGAATCGTGTGTTAATTAGTAAACATGTATGCTGTGAGGTAGGCTTGTATGCTGGTCAGTAAAATAGTGCATGTTTATAACATTACTTTTCCTCTTGTCCCTTCGATATTTTTAAGGTACAGAAGCATAGCAAATGTTGAATAACTTGGAACATAAATTTTGCGCTTGGTAATTTCTGGTTTGATGGTTAGTATAAACAATTTATTGTGGACAGTGGCATATCATTCCACGGGACGAAACGTGTTGGTGCATAGTGTGTATGTATGTATGTATGTATGTATATATGTATGTATGTATGTATGTATGTATGTATGTATGTATGTATGTATGTATGTATGTATGTATGTATGTATGTATGTATGTATGTATGTATGTATGTATGTATGTATGTATGTATGTATGTATGTATGTATGTATGTATGTATGTATGTATGTATGTATGTATGAGATGTTTTATACCGATGTATCCATTTATTATTGTCCATCTATCTAGCTTTTTCAGGTTAATGGCGTATATCTTATCTGACCATCTACAATATTTAAAATTGTTTGTAATTAAAAATTTCAGTCTAGATTTTGAAACTATATTAACACATTTAATGAACTCGTACCAGATGTCTACCTACATTGAATTGTAATTTACATATTTTTTAAACATTTTTACTGTTTCTGCAGTTGATACAGGACAATATAAATAAAAAACCCTAGCAAACTATCAAGAAACTTTGCATAAAATCAACTCCAAACAAAATAAGCCCATTCGATATTAGAACGCTGATTATACAAAACTAACGATTCATGCGATGCGGACTGATATTGTTTAGAACACTGAACATATTAAACTAATGAATCATGCGATGCGGACTGATATTTCTTGCGTCATGGTGAAACATATTTTACAGACGTAGAAATTCTAATAATATGCAATATTAAAACAATTAAAACTGTTTGTCAATTACAATTTTGTCGTCAAAACCGTTCTCAGTTGGTTATTCCCATCATTGTATCGTAATGAAAGCTATACAATTAAAAAAATAAAAGAATATAATTAAGAACAAATCATCTTTCAATGACATTGAGAACTCTTTATATATATATATATATATATATATATATATATATATATATATATATATATATATAATCTTTAAATAGGATGATAGATATGGTATTGCACATCTAAAGTAAACTTTGACCTTCGATCGACCTATAACTTTGTAAATGCATTAATTAAAGTCGAAAGTTGAACATCGCTATTGAGAATGCAATTTCATTAAACTATGTAAGTGCTTAATCAATGTTATAGAAAAAATAATTAAAACAGTTATAAAACATTGTTGCTGAATGAATACTGGCCCTGTTTTTCCAAAAGCAGAAGACAAATTGATTGTTATACAGTAAATCACGTATATGCACATGAGTGCAATCTAGATACTATGTTAGGAATCTGGCGATAAATTTAATTTGCTTGTTCATGAGTCAAAATCGCTTGAAGAATGAAGGATTCCAAATGAACGCGATTTTGATGAAAGGTAAATATCCGTTTGGTATAAAAACTATCAAGTTATAAACATAGCCTATAACATTTTATAATAACTGTTCATATTGTTGCCGATGTTTTTTTCTGGTTGTCATCTCAAAGCATCATCCACCTTGTAGTCGATGCTATCAACAAATTCATCAATGATAATACAGTTCAATGTACTGTTATTATACGTGGTACTTTGTTCTAGTTTTCATGATCCATCATTGCAACGTATTGTTCTTCTAAGTGCTAGATTTTCTAGTTTTCAGCATCCATCAGAGCAACTTATTATTCTTCTAAGTTTTTATACCACTGTTGTCATACTCTAAAATGCCATGACACACATCTGAAGGCAAGTTAAAAGTATGCCTTTTTCATGTGACAAATGACTAATTTGCTAAACGTAGATGTCTTCAAAATTCTGCCTGTCAATATCCATTCACACATATAACTAATTTTACTGGAATAAGTTTGTAAAGAAATCAGTTTAGCAGAGTTATCGTCCATTGTATGCTATATAGAAAAGATTTGTTTGCAAAGCAAGATAACAACCTATATCAGCACAACTTATGGTTGATTAAAATTCACAGATGGGTATTAGCTTGTTCATATGAGGCTACCAGTTCAGATTTAAATAGCTTTCAAGACTTATTTAGCAGCTAGTTACTCGGTCCAGTCATGATTTGCTCTCATCTACTAACGGGTTCATCAGCCAATTCTTGAGATGATAGATTATCTTAGAATGAAACAATGCAAGGTTACCCATTAGATATCTCGAAAGCCCTGTTTTGCTCGACCTACTGAGTATATTACTTGACAACCCGTTTACCATGACGTTTTGCCGTCAAAAATGGTGTTGCCAGTCATACCGTGAGATACAATTTTCCTTTGGATTGAAAAACCCCAGCAGGCTTCTAATAATTTCAAAAGCCTTGTCACTCAGCCTATGAAAACTAGGCCTATTTATTCGATAGACACTTGAATGAACCAATTCATGGAATTGATATTGAACATGCTATAAAGAGAACTTTTTAATATTAATTTTGTAAGGATTTTAATTTCGAGTACAATTTAATACTATCACGAATTCTAAAGATATTTATAATTTATAATTACACTTGTGCACAACCTAAATCTTACACCATTAACGAGAAATGCACCGATTGTTGACTCGTTCCATACTGTTCAGATATCAAAGTAGTGTACACTTCTAGTATAGGTAAATGCAGAAAATCTGCACTTTGTGCGAGATTTAAAATTAGCACTACCGGAATGTATTCTGTTTACCAATATATGCTGCAATGGAATTTTCAAGAGTTTAAATTTAATATAGCTTACAACTCCAACGCTATTCCATAATCTAGATACCTCTCTCTCTCTCTCTCTCTCTCTCTCTCTCTCTCTCTCTCTCTCTCTCTCTCTCTCTCTCTCTCTCTCTCTCTCTCTCTCTCTCTCTCTCTCTCTCTCTATATATATATATATATATATATATATATATATATATATATATATATATATATATATATATATATATATATATATATATATATCGAATAATTTAAATGCTTTCGATCTGAAAGATGACAACAATCGCATTTAATACCGAAAAAATAAGATAATATGTACAAAATTTACTCTTTTGCTCGATAGGTTTATGTGCATATTAATAGTTCTTTAAATGCATAAAAATAGTCTTGTTTATGCATACTAATATTCTTTTATATGCATGCTAATAGTCCTTTGTATGCACGCTGATATTCCTTTATATGCATACTAATATTCCCTTATATGCATATTGATAGTCCTTTTTTATGCATACTAATAGTCCTTTATATGCATACGAATGACCTTTTATATGAATGCTAATAGTATTTTGTATGTATACCAATATTTCTTTATATGCATCCTAACAGTGTTTTATATGCATGCTATTTGATCTTTATATGCATGCTAGTATTGGTTTATATTGATACTAGTAGTCCTTTGTAAGCATGCAATCAGTCCATTATATTGATGCTAGTAGTCCTTTATATTGATGCTAGTCGTCCTTTGTATGCACGCTAGTAGTCCTTTGTATGCACGCTATTAGTCCTTTGTATGCATGCTATTAGTCCTTTGTATGCATGCAATCAGTCCTTTATATTGATGCTAGTAGTCCTTTATATTAATGCTAGTCGTCCTTTATATTGATGCTAGTCGTCCTTTATATGCACGCTAGTAGTCCTTTGTATGCACGCTAGTAGTCCTTTATATTGATGGTTAGTACTCCTTTATATGCACGCAAGTAGTCCTTTATATGCACGCTAGTAGTTCTTTGTATGCACGCAAGTAGTCCTTTATATGCACGCTAGTAGTCCTTTATATGCACGCTAGTAGTCCTTTGTATGCACGCTAGTAGCCCTTTATATTGATGGTTAGTACTCCTTTATATGCACGCAAGTAGTCCTTTATATGCACGCTAGTCGTCCTTTATATGCATGCTAGTAGTCCTTTGTATGCACGCTAGTAGTCCTTTATATTGATGGTTAGTACTCCTTTATATGCATGCTAGTCGTCCTTTATATGCACGCTAATAGTCCTTTGTATGCACGCTAATAGTCCTTTGTATGCATGCTAATAGTCCTTTACATCCACACTAATTAATTGGTGAACCTCAGAATCCTAATATGTTTGAAACATTAAATGCAATTTCTTAGATTTCATCACTTAATAGATGGGTTATTTTAAATCATAACATTAATCTGAGAAAAATGGCTAATTTTTCTTACATCAAATCCTGTCTAGGTATGATGTAGTTGTATATGAGATGAGATGTAAAGACACGCATCATTTATATTTCACCAAATAATTGCCGTTTACCCGCGGACCTGGGTTCAATTCTCCGTAGAATAGGAATAAAATTATCTTACCTGTATGATAGTATTATTCGTAGTAAATATTAATTCTGCTTACTATTACCAAGTATTATCCTATAAAATCCTTGGATAGCACTTTCCGTTCTCTCTGGTGTACATCTCTCTCTCTCTCTCTCTCTCTCTCTCTCTCTCTCTCTCTCTCTCTCTCTCTCTCTCTCTCTCTCTCTCTCTCTCTCTCTCTCTCTCTCTCTCTCTCTCTCTCTCTCTCTCTGGACACACAAATAATTATCTTTTATTCCAGAAATAATTATGTTAGCTCTTAGAGGAACCATTTGTTTTATTATCTTTTTCGTACGAAACAGATTTGTGTGTCAATCGAATATATTTTTATACTTCATTAAAGTTGCATTTTCAATGACTTGCGCACGTAATTTGAGTGCAAGGAAGGACAAGATGGCGTCTCCCACGTCTGATCATGAACCAAAGCAAACTGGACTTTAAGAATACACAGACCGACGTCTTCTTACACTCAAAGTGCGAAAGAATTAAGCTTTCAGGGCTTTAGTTAGACCTATTAAAAGATATCCTTGTGCATTTTGGGATCCCCCATTCCGAGGTAATGCAGGATAAAATAATAAAAATCCAAAAGGTAGTTGCCATGTTTGTTACGTCCAACTAGGACTATACACCTGGAAGTATTGAATACATTGTTTTGGAAAGTGTTAAATCAACGAAGAAAGGAAATACATTGATATTGTTCTGCAAACTTTTAAGAAAAAGGTGATAAATAATACCCGGCTACAATTCGATTAAACCAAAAGAATCAATAGAAACCAACTTGAAAATATCTTCCTGGTACCCTATACACGTGCAAATGGTTACAATTATTTTTTTCTCTCAGGATAATCAAAGATTGGAATTTATTACTGCATATGATTCATCAAATCAAATTGATAACTTTTCAAAGTTAGTACAGACTCATTTTTTTCTCTAAATTGAGTCTTGTGTTAATGTCGATACTGCGCAGGGCAATAATGCCATTATAAGATGTAAATCCAAACTAATCAAGAATGTTATGATGATGCGGAAGACTGACAGGAGACCGTCTAAGAAAACTGTATTGCAAGTATAAAATATTTTTATAACAAACAATGTTTTTGCCGTTGTTAGGGAGAGATACTACACAAGCCAACGCAGCTGATTAATAATTAAAAAAAACCTTTATATTTCTTATTCCTGGACAGTCTTCTTTGGTTGACCTAATTTTGCACACTTATTAAACTCAAGAATCAGACTGAATCTAGTTCTACTCAAAATGTGTTATTTAGAGTGAGGGTCATAACTAAACACAACTTCAGATCATAACTAAACACAATCTCATTTTGCTTTTAAGACTTACGATAAAATCACTTGAAAAAAGACGCGTTTGATCATAATATATGTTTAAAGTAACCATAAATAAAACGAATCGATAATGTTGTATTAAAGGTCGATTGTATGTTATGGTTTAGACCTCAGATGTGACCACTGATTACCTTTGCTGGGAACATCAACTAAAGCTCTCTGCTCTTCATCAGGCTATTCGATCGTTAGTCCTTGATGGAATATCTGTCTGAAATGCTTGTTTTACGTTTTCATGGTCTTTGTTCTGCTAATTTCTGTTCGTCCATTTCCTGAATAGCAAGAAATACAGAACTCTGTTGCATACCATTTAGTCATTATTTATTTCTTGGATATGAGGATGTATTCTTGGCACCCATTAAAGAACATCTTCAGAGTGAAATGGCTTCAGCCTGATATACCTGTTATGACGAATATCAATGCCCTCTTTACATCTTTATATCTTTTATTTCTCAAAGGACATGGGCAATATTTCTGGTGACAACATAAGGTCTAGTCAAAGCATTCTGAGGCCACATTTCTTTTTTCCAATATCTGTTAGTAATAAGATCCGGATCATCTACTCTGTATTCCTTCAGGCATACCTTGATATTATAATTTATTTTTGGTACACGTCTACCGGGAGGGGTTGATCTAGCAAGACCAGATGTTTACATGTCTTCTTCTACAAGCTGCTCAGATATAATCAATGCATCTGTCTTCTCTTGTGGTAATGCATGGCCACATATATAGTCCTCTGGCACCAATACCTCCAGTTAACCATTAGTAGAATCGGAAAAAGTACGAAGCTGGGTGTGGGGAGCTTTCTATACACTGCTAGAAGCAAGGAAGTTTTTTCAGCCAATTTATATTATCCTTGTTTTATATAACAACGTATAATTTGCAAATTTCTCAGAATAAACCTCTCCACTTGACCACTGAAATCTGGATGGCAATCCGTACTTAAAGTCTCTATTTACATTCACATTTTGTCACTCAGTTTTTCTCTTTTAACTGAATCATTTTTAGTCTGTTTGTGAGTTTAATAACCAAAATGTTCATTAAAATGTTGCTGTACCTATAGGTCGATTCAGCTAACATCGTTTGAATTGTCTTCCTTCTCTACCCTCCAACTAGTATGGACTAGGCTATTGTATCAGTCACGTTCCCTGCATCTCGTACTGGGGTAGTACTCTGAGTTCGATTAGATCTATATTCCTTTACACTGGACAAGAACTCCTTCGTATAGCACTGGTAATAGGCAGTCTCGAACTCCTCGTATCTTTACTAACCGTCTTCTCGGTGTTTTGTAGTGCTAACAATATTTTCCTCCATGCTATAATTCAATTAACCTTGAACTACCTGATTTACTGCGATGCATGTAAGTGGTGGAAAGATGCGTCTTAAATCCATGAAACCTTCACTGAGTTCTTCGTCATTAGCCCAGTACACAGGTCTTGTACTCTGCCACACATCTCTTATTACCGTGGAAATATCACCAGTTCAAGAGCTTTGTTAAGGGTCTTTGGATTTTGATTTATGGTTTCATGAGCCAGTCTGCTGTTCTTGAAACCTATTTAAACCCTTTAAAAATGCTTAAATTGCCATCTCATCCACCACTGTAGGAGGAATGCCTGAGGGAGTTAGAACAGTTAGCCTTCTGACGTCATCTGCAAAGGTTTTATATGACTATACCTGATTTGTGACGATTTTCTCCAGACAGGTGAGGCTAGTTCCCTATACCCGAATCTTTGACTTCAATGTCCTGTCAGTAGGTGATAACTGCCAGTGATGTATCTGGGAAGGCTGCATGCATATTTTAATTTGCTGTACTTCCTTCACATACATTCTATCTTCTCACTCTGCGACTGCTGAGATAAGAAAGACACGAATATGCTCAGTACCATCATAACTTGGTATCTTTATCTGAAGTGAAATGTGCCGGAATAATGCTGATGTATACTCGTGAGACCCACACATGTTTTTTTTTTTGGATGTGAAATGTTTTGCTATACATGTTGGCGATTATTGTCCAATATTCTATTATACATGCCTTTAAATGGTATTTATTTGCCTCTTTGGATCCTCATACATCCTTAATTCTTGAAAGGTCATTATTTATACGCCTCCATAAACAAAGGTCAATGTCAAAGTATGTAGAATATTTTGGACCAATTCAAGATAAAGGTGTTTTCCATACAAACCGGACTGAATTTCGAGTTCTGTGATTTTACAATGATAGTTGCGCGTATTGAAAATAAATCGTTATACACTATAGTGTTCGATTTCCTCGAGTCAGGTCAGTATTTGACCACCATTTTAAAAATCCACTGCGATCAATAATTTTCTCCTAGAAGTTTTTGGATGATATGTAAGTAGCAGATCATTCAACAATCGGGTTTGATACTGGTTAAACTATATTATTATTAAATTTTAGAATAATAAAACATATTTAATTTAACCTTAGTATGTGCCTATATGTACATATTGATATATACTTTAGAATCTGAGTGGGAATCAAGCCTGGGTGGTTAATTCCTTTTATAGTGCCCAAAAAGAAGAATGCTGGCATGAAAACCGTTGTAAGTACTTCTATCTAGCACCATAGTTTTGTGATGTTATCAATAGCTCCGTTGGAAGAGGTGAGAGAATTGTGCATAGTTTCTTCTTATGTCTTCAGCATCCTTAATTTTGTCTCCTTTTCTATCCATTCTGATGGCTACAACATTCGTACAAGTTGCTTGTAAGCAACTACTGTGAGTCAGTTTGCAAACGGTTTGAGCTTTCACCACTTCTGACTTAACAACTTCTTTGCTTGTATGCCATAAGCAGCAGGGAGGGTGATCCCTACAAAAGTTTGCTCGAATCATAAACGAAAAAAAAGAGTTCCTACACAGAATGAAAAAAAATCAACCCCGTATGGTTAATAAACCACATAGGGTTGACTATGTCATCATGCTATTTTTTCCCAAATACGACTTAGATGATGTCATTCACCCTCCCTGCTGCGTCTTTGTCAGGGGGGTATCTAAATGATGGTCAAGGGGAGACTATCCAAAGATTTTATTCAGACCAGAATATATTTTGTTCTGACTTAGTAAAATTAACCAAAGATTTTATCTAGACCAACAAGATATCTTGATCTTGGATCATGTAGATTTATTGTTATAAATCCAAACGGGACAGCTTGTGCTTTAGAAAAGAAATTTTTAAATTTAATCATATCCATATCCCCTGAACACCAAGTATAGTAAATATTCTGTAGAGTATAATTATCTACTCCATTAAATACAGCCAAAATATTACAGTTATCTCTGATCACCTTGGGTATCTGCGTGTATCTCTGAGTAACATAAATCACGTCAGTATTTTTATGTCTACCTCGAGAAAATATTCTAGCTGGATTAGATTGTTTGTCCAACATCACATCATCGTACACTACGAGATTATTAATGAATCCATCTAAGTCATCCACAGACGGGGCTTCATCTATATCCGTGATAAAGTCAATAATATCTTCACCGTCTTTATTAACAGATTTCGCTTTCTCATTAAAATCTTTAAGTACTTCGTAACAACGCTGATCATCTACAGACGGTGCTATTAAATATAGTTTGTTCCATCTCATCCATCTCAATATTAAATTTAACAATAATTGAGTTTTACCTGATCCAGATGGACCTATTATAATCATCCTTATCGAATTTGGTAATGCTGGATGGTGTTTTACTGGTTCTTGTTTTCGTGTCGCCGAAAAATCAATTATTGAATCCATATTATTAATAACATGAGTCTATATTGTTTTCGATGTAGATCATCTACACCCACCATTGGATTGACAACAATAACAACAAAAAATAAACGACGTGCATTAACAGGTAAATGTAAAAAATGTGGCACGAAAAAATATAAATTTATCTCAGGGACTTCAAAGACAGGTGGAGATATTGCTGCATCATTAGGAAAATTACCTGGATTACCATGGTCTAGGTATCCTGGTGAGAAACACCTTCCTGGATATAATTATTGTGGTCCTGGAACTAGACTTGATATCCGACTTGATGATCAAGATCAACCAAGACCAGGGGAGTATCCAGTAAATAAAATTGATCAAGCATGTCATATTCATGACGTTGCATACAAAAGTAAAGATTTGCAGCAGCGGCATCTTGCAGATGTGAAATTGATTCATGCATTAAATTCTATACCTAATAAATCTGTCAGAGAAAAACTCGCCAGTTTTCTGGTAAAATCAGCGATGAAAAGTAAAATAATGCTAGGAGCTGGTAATTAATTATATAATTATTATAATGGAATCTATTTATTATAGCCCTAGAGGGTATTGGAGAGGTAAAGCAGCTATCACTAAACTTACTAAAGCAGCTAAAGTTTCGCGTGATGTTACTGCAAATTGGTTAGCACGACAGGCAATATGGCAAATTTATCTACCACCACCAAAAAAATCCAATATGCACATTTTGATGTCAGTGTTCCTAACGAAGTACATCAAGCAGATATTTTGTTTTTGCCACACGATACTATTAAAACACGTGGACGAAAGTCACGCACGTACAAATACGCATTGACTGTTGTTGATGTTGCGAGTAGATATAAAGAAGCGGAACCATTATCAACAAAGACAGCCTCTGAAGTTGCATCTGCGTTTGAGCGAATTTATCAACGTAGTAGTCTACGATGGCCACAATTATTACAAGTTGATCCTGGCAAAGAATTTCTTGGTGCAGTATCACTTTTGATGAAAAAACATAGCGTTAAAATTAGACGAGGACATACTGAAATTCATCGTGATCAAGCAATTGTTGAACGATTTAATCGAACACTTGCTGAGCGGTTATTTGGATATCAATACGCGAAGGAAATATCTACTAAATCCGGTGAGAGATCTCGTGAATGGGTTGCAAGGTTACCAAGTGTGATATCTGCATTAAATAATGAAATTACTCGTGCAACTTCCATGAAACCTTCCAATGCAATAACAAAAAAAAAATATACCACGTAGCAATGAATACGGACAACGAAGTCAACAACCAGTATTAGGTAATGTGATCGTGAGATATTTATACGAACCAGGGGAATTGGAGGGTGGCAAAAGACGAGCTACTGACCCTATTTGGAGTGTGACCACACATACAATTTCTAGTGTGGTTAGATCCACTGGAAGACCTGCCATATACAGACTAGATTCTACTGCACCTCAACGTGGATTTGTGCGTGAACAACTGCAAGTAATTCCTGCAGATACACAATTACCACCGCGTTCACTTATGTAAACTAGAACCAGGACGTCCAGCACCTCGACGTCTATTACATTCAAGACAGGTCAACATCACATTAGCACGTGTATGACCTAGATCACTATTAATTCTATCTACGGTAAATTGTCGTGGATTATTATTCGAGTATTGCCATAACATCATTGCGTTACAACTTGCACAGTGATTATTCTGTGATTGTTTTAGTGTTATAATAAATTCAGTATCAATATCAAAGTCACGCTTATTTTTTGTCACTTTGTTTATAAGACGCTAATTTTTTCTTTATTACAGCATAGTAATTAGTAATTTCTTCAGTTATCACGTGATCTATAATAACCCTATGTAGTTGAGTTATTCGTCTGAAGCGAGATACTGCAAGATAAACTAAGTTTGACCACTCGATCCGATCATCTACAATCCATATATTTGTATCAGAAATAGTTAATCCCTGTGACGAGTGAATAGTTATAGCGTATCCTAAGATCCACGGTGATTTATCCATACTCAATGCGCTCTCGACAGAATTTATATCTATCAAAACAATATCATTCAATACCAGATTTTGTATTCGGACACTTTCACCAGGAATTTCAACATCAATATTCTGTCGTCGAGTATCTGCTGGGCGATAACATAATGGTACGGGTAGATTTGAAAACTTTTCTTTATGTAACATAAATAATTTCTTCTGTAATTCATCACGAACTATCTTTCTACTTGCGACTATCAAATCAGTGGGTTTCCATAAAGTCAAAAAATCATTCAAAGTTGTCTCTGGAATTACTTCACGCATTATTTCACATTGTATTTTATCTGGTTGTAGTCTGATTAATCTTTTTAACTCTCTCAATGGTTCGTCAATTGCTCTATGATCATTATGTATCTCTTCATAATAATCCACATTATTCTTTAACCATTCATGTGGAGACTGTCCAACAAAGGGCGGTGGTTGACCATGATCGCCACACATAATCACAGCAGTATTTTTTGTTAATAACCATTCGAGAAATGTTTTTAGTGTTTCTAACGACACCGTACATATCTCGTCCCAAATAATATATTTAGGTATATATTTTTCACCCATCCGTTCAGGGGTCCATGTGTCTCCACAAAATCTAAAGAAACTATGATATGTGCTTGCTTTTACCCCTCGTTCCTTTATTTCTCTGGCGAGTTTATGTGTAGGTGTCAGAACGATCATATCTGAATTATTGTTCATAAATAATTTAATCACACGAGTTGTTTTATCTGACCCTCCACATCCATTAAGATAAACGGTCTTATGTCTAGCCACAGGATCGTACACAGATGGTGCAGATGATTCTAATATTTGATTATTATTTCTGTAATATATTTCCGCAATTTCAATATCAGCAGATTCACAATAACTAAGTATATTTTCTTGCTTTATTCTCCATGCCCCCCACTCCTCACCGTTACCAAGTAACGGATTTAATAAATCCTTATATTTTTTGTTTATATAAAATGAATCCGTAGCGACTCTAACAACATAACGAGGAAATATATTTATCATTGACAGTAGATTTATAGAAACATAAGCTAGCATTGAAGATCTTAAATGAGTAAACTGTGGTGAGTCTCCCTCAATATAGCTAACAATGGTACCTAATTTGGATCCATCAGATAAATAAGCATTACTTCTGCTTATAAATGTGTTTTTCTCTGTTGTATCATTGATTATAAAATCTAACTCAGTATCGTCCATAATCAATCTTGTACAATGTCGTTTATGACCGTATGAACTACCTTGAGTAAATTTACCGATTATCTTTCTACCAAGATCTTTAGCACACTTCTCATCGTATTCATCTCTACATTTACGTATATTATTAGTAATTTTAATAATATCATCTTCGGCAAGATCAGGAAAATCTTTTCTGGCGTCTTCTATACTAAATCTATCAGGTTCTGGTAACCAAACTTGTTTTTGTGGACTATAGGATATAATCGCTTCATTTACCCTCAGTGATATTAATATTCCAACATCAAGCATATATCTTAATAATACTATTGGAGCCCAACATTTTTCTGAAAGGTGTTTACCAAACCAAATATAAGTAATAGGATGTAGATCTTTTGCGAACTCGAATGATTCTACATATACAAATCCTGTTAAGTCAAAATCTGGTAAGGGTCCATTTATTGAAACTCTAGCCATGCTATGTGTGGGGTGTCCGAATCTGTCATAGTATTTAGAACACTCTCCATATCCCAGAAAACTCCCAGGGTAACATGCAGTCATATCGACTGAGATAACATCATTATAATCGTATTTCGTGTTCCATAATCCACCATGTCCATATTCTATGCAGCTGTTTTTTATATCCTCAATAAACTCTGATCTTGTCGGCTTCCATGAATTTTTTTCCTGAGCGAAATGGGCTGCGACCGATGGTACGGTAAAACAATTATTCAGTAGTTGTCTAATTTTGTTATCGTCATTAGTATATTTTAGTGCAAGGTTTTTCATTTCCTCGTGGAGAAATTCTGTACGATAAATATCACCATTGGGTCGTACAAATTGATCATAATGATCATTTTCCGAACTCTGAAATAACCAAATAGATACAGGGTCATTTTTACTGATATTTTTAATAAAATCAAATACATGACCACTATAAAATTTAATCATTCTATCTCGTGGAAATATAGTTACTACATAAGACCAAGCATGTGCATTATGATCAATGATCGTTATAGGGCTTCCATTTTTTATGTATTTTGGTTTGTACAATATCTCTCCTGTTAGTGTTTTTACTGTTATTGGAAATCTTAATGACTTTTCTAGCTTAGCAACATCCTTAATAGATGCACCAGAATCTTTAACAGTCTCCCCCCATTCACATATTTTTTACGTCTTAAATCTGTTAAGCCATTACCACGCATCGCATTTGTAAAATGTTCAGTAATGCGTTCAGCCACGCAGTTTATTCTTGACTCTGACAGTCTCATCGGTTTGAGATTTTCAATATTAGGTTTATCATTTAGTAAATACAATCCATAGACAAGAGCAGTAACCGGATACCCTCGCTCAAAATACGGTCTATCAATACCAGTCAATATTCCGGGTTTTGATTTGTTATTTAATAAAAGCGTTTTATTATTTCCCAACTGTGTATGAATAGGATCTCTTTTGTCATGAATTACCCAAATATCTTCGTCTGTCTCTACAATAAATTTTATTAAAATAAAATATTTTTGATTATCAAGGTAGTTAATAAGTACCTTTGCTTGTTTGTCATTCATCATATTATTAATGCTTCCAACCCTAAAAGTTGACCACACATGAGCAGCACCATCTTCTCGAAATTCTTTTTTGGCTTCACGGATACGTTTGGTTATATCTACATACATTAAAGCTAAATCTTGCATCGAAACACTAAATTTATGTTCTGATAGTCTGTCAAAGTCAAATCTAGTAGTAGATGGTTCAATTAATGATAATTCTTCCATCATTATAATTAAGACAAATATTCAATTAAAATTTAGTATATATATATAATGATTCAAATAGAAAATAAGTGTATTTGGTTGAAAATTGGACATATTTCTTATTGTGATAAACCATGCGTAAAAAAAACAATTATTGTAGTTACCATATGCAAAGTATCAGAAATGGAAGTACAGGACCAAAACCATGTATTCAGTGTAAAATTGGTGTGAGGGGTAACACACATTTATGTAAAAATTGCGGAGGAAAACATTTCAGAGAGTTAAAGCGTTATTATGACAAGAAAAAAGATACATCGACAGGTAAACCCCCTATAAAAACAGAAACGGATTATCTGACTAGATTTAAAAAAAATGATTTAAACAAATAAATATTATATAAATGGAGCAAAAAGAATTCGTGAGACATCCAATATATACCAATTACGAAGCGTCCAGAGATGGTGTTATTAGAAACTGTTGATTAAAAAAACCAGTCGGTAGTCTTAATAATGCTGGTTATTTTACATTTGGTATTAATAGAAATAAAAGATATCTATCGCACAAGTTCATATTTGAATGTTATTTTGGCCTAGTTAAAGATGGATTTGTTATTAATCATAAAGATGGAAATCGCCAAAATAATTCTGTAAATAACCTAGAATCAATTACACAAAGTCAGAATTGTAAGGTAGGAAATACTGGTATTTCTCCTAAGACTCCTAAGACGGTCATTTCTACCAACACAGATACTGATGAAAAAATAGTTTTTAAATCTATATATGCAGCTGCCAGATATTTTGGTATTTGCATACCTTCAGTAAAACATGTGGCTGACCATATATGCAAGTCTGCATATTCAATAAAATATGACCAAAGAATTATATTTGAATACATATAACTGTGTACTCTTTACTCATATCATTTTTATATATTAAAGTTCTATTTTATCAATCCTGCTAAGGGTCCTGACTATATCAGGGACTCACTTTTACTATCCTCAGTTTTAATGTCATTTATCGTAGAATCAAATAACATAATCTTTTTCAATTGCATCACACGACTGTCTGTCCGTTTTTTAATTTCATATTCGTTAGACAGAGCAATTTTGATATTCTCAATTGAACGCGCAAGAGGTACGAATAATTGTATGTGTTTTTCATCCACGACAGCTAAAGATTCTAACATAGAATTATAAATGGATTTAATAAGCCGATAACTAGATGGTAATGTGAATTTATTTTGAAATTTTTTCTGCTCTAAAGATTCAAAGTCATACATGATTCTTTCAGGGTCGAGATTATCAGATATCTGAATTCCTTCATGTTTTAATTTTTTAATAGCAGAAATAATTTCATTAATGTTTTTACTGTTCATTTTTTTATATATATAATATATATTTATTTAAAATAAAAAAATAATATTTAAATATTTTAAATTGACTTAACTAGCCAGACCTGATTGAGATAATAACTCCTGTCGAAAATAATCTTATTCACAGAGTAGATTACGTCCCTTCATTGAACTAGGTCACATATTTAATATCTACAGTAATATTTTTAATCTCAATGAGGTATAATGATATTATGGACTGAACTGTTTATCTCTCTGTCTGTCTGTTTATCTGTTTATCTCTCTGTCTGTTTGTCTGTCTATCTGTTTATCTCTGTCTGTTTGTCTGTCTATCTATCTGTTTGTCTCTATGTCTGTCTGTTCGTCTCTCTGTCTGTCTGTTCGTCTCTCTGTTTAGAAACCACAATTACTAAATGTCTGTATATACAGACACCAAGTTGTTTGTGTAATTGAATCTTTTTTTGTAATTGTAGTGGTTAAATTCCACTATGAACTTAATACATATATCGTAATATAGGGTTTTCCTATAACATAACAGTTACCTTTACAAAGCTGACTTCACAACGAGTCTACCTGTGTTTACCGTAACAAAAGCATTCCTGTGTTTACCGTAACAAAAGCATTCCTGTGTTTACCGTAACAAAAACATTCCTGTGTTGTTTTCAATACCGTTCAGAAGCTGATACAGACCAAATTTAATAGTCATAAAAAGTAAATAAAGAAGAAATTACACTCTCTCTCGCCCTCGCTGTATACAGATCTAAGTATTCAAACAATGACAAATGCGTTAATCGATTGCCTGTCTGTCTGTTTGTCTCTGTGTACCTAGTGGGTTATTTCCCATTTTTATGCTTATAATTTTAAATCGTTATATATTTATACTATATAAAATATAGTTTGGTTTACACATATAAATGGTTAATTGTCTTAATAAAATTATATTTGTAAAACCAGAGACTAATGCTATTGCACAAGAAAAGCATATAGTAATAATTAAAACTCTTATTCACATCGAGCCGCAGTAGCTTAGAGGAAAGATCGTTGGACTCTGATCCTAACTTCTGTGGTTCGATTCCAGATTTCGACGAAATAGATATGGTCCCGGGGATGCCATTTTCATATATAATTGGGGGCAGGGTGCGCCTCAGGTTTCAATAAAATACCTCTGTGTAGCCACATAGGTACACTTTTGTACCCGTGGGGTGATATAGGGGTGTTTTATCGAAACCGCAAATGCAAATGCCTAGACAGTCTTCTGAATTTTCTAATGTTTCGCCTTTCGTCAATTAGAAATTCACCGGGAGATTTGTCTATGAAAATAAACCCCCTACCCCCTAAAATAATCAGTAGCATGCCTTGAGCTCTCCGCCCCATAGAAGAACCCCCAAAAAACATAGCCTAAAAGAAACAGAATTATAGAGGGCCGCATAGTAAGTCATGGAAAAATCTATGTTATGTTGGACTCTGTAAAAAGACACACCTGACTATCGAGGTTCCTATGAAGGGTAATCGCTGGGATCGCTACTGATTATTTTTGACAAAAATCAGACATATATATATATATATATATATATATATATATATATATATATATATATATATATATATATATATATATATATATATATATAAATATATATATATATATATATATATATATATATATATATATATATAATTAAAAATAATATAAATGAATATTGGAGAAGCGCACTCGGCAAAAATAACTCGCGAGCGTTTAAAGGCAATTAAAAAATATTTACCAGTTCGTGATGCTGTTAAAAAACAGTTACAAGAACGTCAGGAAACTCAAGTTGAATTTGCAGAGGATACAAAGGAATTATTTAGACCGATAACTGAGACCACTAAAGAT
Organism: Potamilus streckersoni; assembly: GCA_016746295.1. Taxonomy (NCBI): domain Eukaryota; kingdom Metazoa; phylum Mollusca; class Bivalvia; order Unionida; family Unionidae; genus Potamilus; species Potamilus streckersoni. The sequence goes on along the minus strand of JAEAOA010001578.1, from coordinate 1,217,985 downwards.
ATTCAACCTATGTTAGAGAAAACAGCTGAAGCAACTCAAAAAATAGCATCTGCGTTACCACCATCTGAAGAACTAAAACAAGAATCAAAACCAGCACGGTAAAATTAACGCATTTGACAAATTCACCGATGTTGCCATTAATGAAATCAAAATGGCTAAAAATGTTAGTCAATTAGCTAAAAGTGCGGTTGGGAGTTATGATAATCGACAACAATTTTTAAAACCCTCTCATGTAAATGACATTATTGGTCGTGAATTGTGGTACAATTGGATATTTCGCATATACTATGATACTGATCAAGCTCGAAACAGTGATTCAAAATATATTAATTATATTAATGAAATATATAAATATATTTCCTTTATACAGTTATCGCCAGAACAACAACAGCAATTGATAAAACAACAACAACAACAACAACAATCATCACCGCCATCAATACAAGAAATATTACGTCATACACGACAACAAAAATTATTGTCACAATCTCCAAAATCACAACCAGCCCAAATAAAAAATGAGGAAGGGCCGTCGGATACCTCTTTCGGAAATGGTCTTACCAGACAAGGAAGTGGTCTTATTACTCAGTGTCCTAACAACGTCCTTGCTGATGTTGAACGACTAGAAATCCTCATCGGAGGAAAACGAGCTGGAAATAATTCCCCAGAAATCATTAATGAAACAGCTGATATTTGTAAACGATTATTTACAGGCGGTGTAATGGATTTTGATATGTATCAGTCTCTCATTGAGGAAATCACCGATGATTATTATAGTGACTAAGTCACTGTAATTAAATAGAATGACTATTTAATAAATGATAGTGCATAGTACTCAACGTAGACCAACTATGGTTAGGGTAATTAACTCTCGAATACCGGTTTTCAGGGCATTTTATGGAAATGGGTTAGGTGACATTGTTAAGGGTCTTTTTAGAAGGATTGCCCCAAAAGCAATGCCTATTGCAAAGCAGCTAGGAATGAAAGCTATTGATGTTGTAAAAGAAAAAAGTATAGGCGCTGCTAGAGATATTGCTAGCAAAGCATTCACAACAGTCAAAGATAGACTAGCACGATTAATACGCAGACCACAAACAGCCACCACAGCTCTATCTCAACCAGTGAAATTACCTAGTACTGAAATGATGCCCGCAAGTGTAAGTAAAATAATAAATCAAGCGGCTAATCAAAAACTAGCGGAGTTGGCTGATATCCCAATGTCGGAAAAAGAGAAAAATATAACCACTAGTCTGATAGCAGGAAGTGGTCTCACTTCCCGAAGAGGTTTTCGTGTTAGACGAATATGATAATAATAAAGATGTTCAAGCGTATAAGTGACACCGCGTTTGACATAGATGAACCAGTTCTCAAAGATGGGTCTGTACATGACTATCAGTATTATTCTTATGAAGCACGAATTCCAAATCAACGAGGAAGAATTGAACTTCAGGTTCATGATACAAGTAGATATTTTCTACCCTCAGAAGCATTTATTGAAGTCGAAGGTGAAATATTAAAAACTGATAATACTGAACATGACGCTAATGTAAGTATTGGTTTTGTTAATAATGGTATTATGGCGTTGTTTGATAGTGCTACGTACATGATTGATGGAAAAAATATTGAATCAATTCAGAAAGATGTTGACGTAGCTACAACCATACTTGGTCTTGCAAGATATAGTGATGATTATTCAAGATCAGCTGGCCCCTCAATGATGTTTGCAAAAGATACTTCTAATTCTCCAGAATATCAACAATATGAAATAGGACGACCAAGAAATTTTGCTAGAAATGCTGATGCAGATGTACAAAGTATGATCATTAATATAGATCCAGATTTCAACTTAGGATTTAGAGTACGTCGAGCGATGTTAAAAGGAAATAGAAGAGTGTTTTCGTGTGCAATTCCACTCTCACATATCTTTGGATTCTGTAGAGAAGTCAGAAAAGTCATTTTCGGAGCCAAACATACAGTTGTACTAGTACGAAAGGCTACAGACGATGATGCAGTATGGAGACCTCCTGGTGATGCTGGTATTGTAATTCTTACAAAACTCTCACTGTGGATGTCAGTAATGACTCCTTCAATATCTGAAGAAGAACGATTATTATCTTTTATGAAGCAAGGCGGTAAATCAATGCTATCTTGGTTGACAATGACCACAGATGCTATCCAGACTAATATTAATGGTTTATTTACATGGCAGATAGCCTCTCAGCAGGGTGTTTCTGCACCGCGACACATATTTATTGCATTACAAAATGCTGAACGAGTAAATGATCAAACGCGTAGTATTATGATATTTGACAATCTTGGTGTTTCTGAGGTTTCGTTAAGGATAAATGGACATCAAGAACCATCCGAGGATATATTACTGAATTTTGATCATAATCATGTAGCACGTGCATATCATCGTCTTATGGCTTTTATGGGACGTGATCAAAATGTTGATACTGGTTTACAAATATCACAACTAGATTTTACAACACTGTATCCGATTTATTACTTTTCACTCGAACATTTAGATTTGGCCAGACAATCGGTAGTCGATATACATTTCCGAGCTAGTGTTAATAGAGGAGCTATTGATAATTACAGAGCAATTGCTGTTATACTTAGCGATAAATCAATGCTCATAGAAGGTGCTGGTGGACGAATGAAAGTCGTTGATGCCCCAGTAGAAAATATGTAATTAGATTGTTTATGAATATTATAAATGCCATATAATCACGCTGATGTTACCCTGACTCCTGGTCAGGTCAAAAGACTGCAATCAGCATCAAATAATAATTGTGGAATAACAATATCGTTAAAAAAAGAACAGATGAGCGGCTCAAATAAATTATCATTGACCGATCGTCAATTTAAAAATTTTAATGAAGCAAAAAAATCAAATAAAGGTGTCAGACTTGATCTTTCTGCAGGCGCTATTAAGGATACTTTTAAAACGGGTGTTATATTTCCCCTTCTCGCAGCTATACCAGCATTAATAGCCGCAGCCGCACCAGCTGTTGCAAAAGCAGCTGCGTTAGGCGCTGTTAGTGCGGCGGGTGGTATGGCATTAAAAAAGGCTGTAGGAGGTAGATACAAAAAAAGGAAGAGGTCTCAGATTACCAGGGACCCCGCCTTCATGGTACGGAAAAGGTCTAAGACTTCCAGGGACAGTTTACTGATCTCGCCTATGTCTAATTTTGATTTAATAGATGCTGCTAAAAAATTAAAAATAAAACAATTTAGAGGTGTTTTTATGCGTGATCAATTACCAAAACAACCGAATAACATTGAGACGGGTATCATAAATCTCGATCAAAATTCTGGACCAGGTACACATTGGGTAGCTTATGCAATTGACCCACGTGGAATTATCTATTTTGATTCGTATGGATTAGCACCACCAAAAGAATTTCTTCATTATGTCAGTAATAATACTGCACCAATCTGGTATTCAACGCTACCAACACAAACATTAACTGATCCACCAATATGTGGTCGAGAAGTACTTAATGTACTTGATGCTATATCAAGGTCAACAAAACCACCCCATAAAGTCGTGCATGAATAGACCATGCTTTCACATTTAAACAGACATCAGTAAATATAATGGTAGATATTTACGGAAGATCTGCTCGTGGTAAAACTCAGCAGCAAGGAGATTTATCTAAATATGCAACCCTCGATCAGCTCCGAAGTGAGATTGATGATTTATTAAATATTACAAGTGTGGACCAAAATGAAGTGGTTGTTTTTCAAGACAAACAAGGACGATTAAAGACGAGTAATATACAACTACCAGACGTACTTGTACGAATTCCTACTGCAGTTACTGATAATATAGTTACTTTTACTGATCAGGGTAAAATACAAGATTGCGGTAAGTCAGTTAACGATTACGTCAGAAAGACAGGCGATGTATTTAGTGGAGAAGTTATTATGAATAAAAATAAAAACACAAATCTTAGATAACCAACTTCAGATAGTGATGTAGCTACAAAAAAAATACGTCGACGATCAAGAATCTAAGTACATATTAGCCAACGGTGCTATAATGCGTGCATTTCTCAACATGAATAATAATAGTATTAATAATCTCAGAACACCAGAATCTGAGTTTGATGCGGTTAATAAAAAATACGTCGATGATAAAGATGTTCCAATAAATAAGGAAATCACAGCGCTCAAAAATGAATTTATGTCTCACGTGAACACATTTTTGAGTTTTCGCAGAAACATAAACACACTCAAAAATGAATTTTTTGGAAATCCATCTAATGTTGATATTACACTCGCTAATATTAACACAAAATTGAATGATATTATTAGCGGAATTCCTGATATTGTTCAAAAAACGAGTCTGATTAAAATTCCTCACAAACAGATAAGAAATATTATGTATACAGTTACATCTGGGGTTGGAATGTGGACTCCAGAAAATAGTGCAATTAAACATACCGCAGAAATTACTGGTATATATAAGATGTCCGTAATTAGCGTTGCAGATTTTAGAATATCCACTACAAATCCATCGACTGGAAATTCATTTAAAACTATATCTGTGTTGTTAGATAAAGATTCTGAAGGAATATTTACGCTGGCATCATCGAGTAGAAATTTACCTCAAGCTTACTGGTGGTGTTTGGAATTTGTAGCTCAATTAACTTAACGTATAGTATAATGGATCAGATAACTACGTCATCTATCGACGTTCAACGTCACAGATATAATCAAGCATGTGAATGCCTGACCAAACTAAAAAATACCATCGACGAATACACATTGAAAGTAAAAAAAATATCGTAGACGTATAGTTGTTATTGATATAGTTGTGTATTCAGTTTCTGCTATTGTTGCTGGATCCGGATTAATATTATCGACACTAACAATGACAACTCCAACAATTATAACAATTATTGTTTCAACTTCAACGACTATAGCAGGTATTTTTAGTATTATTGCTAAAAAAAATAACTACATGCACGAGTGATAAATTGCGTGAGTATATGATAAAATTACACACAGCAACAACAGCATATTCTAAACTATCTGGATATATTTCTACTTATCTCAATGATGGTAAAATATCTGACGAGGAGTTTGCAACGATAATTAAAACCTACGATGAAGCATTCAAAATCGTTAGTGATTTTGATAACAAAATAAATGGAGAATTAAACAATAATAATAATAATAATAATGTCAGCGCCTGAGTCAAAAGAGTTGTTACAGCAGATCGTTATTAATACTACTCCGCTGAAAACCACGATGATATCCATAAGTTCAACCAATCCTGAATTCAGCGTTAATTTTCCAACAGCTATCCCAGTAAAAGAGATAGCTTTAGCGCAGCTTCGGGTTTATCATAGCTGGCCTAATATCAGATCAAAACTATTTGGTGGACTACAACCAAATAATTCATTAGTATTCGCAAATAAAAACAAATCTGATGGAACTCCCGATTGGCAAGTGGTTAGTATTCCAACTGGTAGTTATCAAATAGAGCAAATTAATGAAGAATTCCAGCGCAGAATTAAGTCTTTAACCGGGAAAGAGTCTAAAATAGCAATTACTGTTTACGAACCAACATTATCGTCAGTGATTGAAATAAATTCTCCTGATTATGCTGTAGATATTTATCAGAGTTCGATTAGATCAGTATTAGGTTGGCCTGAAGTCGCGCCAGATTATCAAGTTCCACCAGAGCCAAAAATCGAGGAATTTAAAACGGATAAACGAATATTTTTAAGTCAACCAGAATATCAAAAAACCGAACGAAATCATAATTATTATTTCAGAATAAAATATATTACAATACTTAATATGGAACATCATGCATATTTTACAGGTGTAGATATCCCCGTTAATGAAGATTTCTATAAGGCATATTCAAATGATGTAAAAACTGAATTTTTTAATATTTATAATAATTTAAAAAATTTATTTTCTTCTATATCTCATCATTATTTTGAGGATGTGAAACGACAAATAATCGAAACAATACATCATTTAAACGCCGTTGCAGCAGACCTTGATCTTATCAATAAAACTATTATGAATTTTTTAAATAATTATACAGCACCAAGATTATTTATGAAACATTATAAAATAGAAACACCTCAATTGGCAACATTCATCATTCCCGGATTCGACTCATCTGAGCTAAAAAAATCAGTTAGTGATCTTATTGATGAACACTTTAAAAGAATATGTGATTCATGGAAAAAATTAATCCCGCCTCCAGCAGTTCTCAAATATAATAATGATCAATATGGAACAGGACGACATATCTCACCTAATATTGTTAATATAACACCTACCATCGCACTGAATCTAGTTTGTGATATAATTGATAACAGTTATAATGTTGACCTCTCTAAGTCTAACCAGGCTCAGCAGGGATATATATTATATTCGTCCAGTATCCAATCCCCCCCCAGGCTGGCTTATTGTATCTGAGCCAATAAATCAAATCTACTTACCTGTACATAATCCATTATTGTCAAGAATGAATTTCAAACTCACAAATCAGGATGGAAATATAATCGACTTAAGAAATGAAACTCTATATATTAATTTATACATACGCTCATAGATTGGTCTAGATAAACTCTTTGGTTAATTTTACTAAGTCAGAACAAAATATATTCTGGTCTGAATAAAATCTTTGGATAGTCTCCCCTTGACCATCATTTAGATACCCCCCTGACAAAGAAGCAGCAGGGAGGGTGAATGACATCATCTAAGTCGTATTTGGGAAAAAATAGCATGATGACATAGTCAACCCTATGTGGTTTATTAACCATACGGGGTTGATTTTTTTTTCATTCTGTGTAGGAACTCTTTTTTTTCGTTTATGATTCGAGCAAACTTTTGTAGGATTCACCCTCCCTGCTGCTTCATCTAATCGGAACACTTTTTTTAAGTCTAATTTTCAGCAGTTCTACTGTAAACTTTAATGTATTTCTGGCTATTGCATGTTTGAGTGGGACAATTTTATTGTTTCTCTTTGCAATTGAGGTCTTTAGTTCGACATCAATTTCCTTGAAACTGTCTATGAATGGATGCTCCTTGAGCCTATCCACTCTACAACAGAAATATAACTCAACAAACTTAATATTTCCATCTTCATTAATTACAAAGTCTAGAATCTGGTTGTATGTACTGGTAATCTGATACGTCTTTCCATTACACATGTCTATATAATCTCGTCTCACTTTTATGGTAAAATCATACGGGCCAGTCCGAACATAAGGTTACATTAGTTTGTTATACTTTATTTTGATGTGGCCTATTTCAGTTTTTATTAGTCAAAGCACTGTGATGTTGTAGCTCCATTGCGATGCAAATGCTTTTGTTAAACATCTGGACAATTATCTTTAAGTCGTTGAAGTCTTAAAGATTTGATTTCAGATAGTAAGACAGCGATGTACATACTTTCTTGGCTTGATTATTATATGTAGATTCCAAAAGAAGAAACTTATTGAGGTCAGTAATAGACATTAATCAAATCGAATCTCAAAAGATGTTAAGTAAGTGGGTGAGTGTGTCAAAAATGCGGACAATTACACCCTGACCCACTGTCTATATTCACACTGAAAACCAATACAAATGCCAGTTACTAAACTGAAATATAAAGTCATACTATTATGAACACGCTTAAAATAATAGTCACTGGATCAGCACCAAAGTTCTTCCAGAACTTAAAAACCAGATATAAATTAAAATACAAACAACGTACTGATCGCCTATATATAATGGGTATGTGGTGACGGTTTCAAATAACTTGTTTAAAACACTGAATGAAATGCGTCCTCTCAAACTTTTGAATTTACAAGAAACAACTATTCTTACATATGCAATTACAGTTAAGAAAACATAATTAACAAAGCTCAATGCTATTTTCCTAGCGCATTCCAAATTATATCTCCTTTTTCTATATTTCTGTGGATCCAGGTAGCCATCTGACGTCATTGTTACATTTACGCCTCTCCAAGGGTCAAATACAAGCCAGATATGAAGATCAGAAGAAACTACTTTGATTGAAGACAGTCACCTTTTGTACACTTAAAGATGCATATGTATTGAAAGAGGGAAACAACTGAATCTGTCTCCACAACATTGTTGAAACACTACCCCATAACAATATATATATATATATATATATATATATATATATATATATATATATATATATATATATATATATATATATATATATATATATATATATATACACTTTATAAATAATATGGCATATAAAGTGTTGGTATAAGGAAATTTGATGTAATAATACTATTGTTATATCAAATTGTAATCTGCCGAAAGGGCAATAATACGAATATAAAAACAGTCTTTAAACTGCAGGCCAATCAATGATGAATTTCCACTCGTTAACTATAAATGACGCATGGAAATAATGATAAATATGATCAACAGTCCCCGTTTTCTAAATGAATTTCATAGCAATTCTTTCTTTTCTCGGTCCCCTCCCCCCTCTCATGCATAAGGGACAAAATACACAGAAATCTGGAGTGAGAGTCAAAAATAAACTGAGCTGGATAAAAGCTAAATGAATTTGCACAGTAACCTAAAAGAATAAGGTTCGTCCTAACTGTATGTTTACATCTTTCTTGGGATCTATCTACAGTGTTCATAATATCAATGACACATAGTTGCAATAGCCTGTCAACACACGTATTGTAACGTATTTAATGTTCTGTTGTTGTTGTTATTGTTGTTGTTGCTGTTGTTTATTTTAAATCTACTATAATGATATAAATTTGATTATTATTAATTAAATGAATGAAAATGTCCAAAAGGACACCCCACCCCCTATCTCTCTCTCTCCATCTGCATCATCGTAGCAAGATGCGGGCAAAATTCCATGAAATTACAAGCGATGGTGATTTTCGCTTGTGTCATACCACAGTGTCTCTGGACCTGTGAATTATTATCACGATGATGCGTGTGTGTGTGTGTGCGTGTGTGTGTGTGTGTGTGTGTGTGTGTGTGTGTGAGAGAGAGAGAGAGAGAGAGAGAGAGAGAGAGAGAGGAATACAGATTTTCTTGAGCTGTAAATATATTAAAAGATTTAAATTACCTCTTTTTGGTTGTCATTTCCATAGTTTCTATTTTAAGCTATTTCCATACGCCAGAACATCGATGCCTCGGTGTTCAGTGTAATAGAAGCTAACTTGTCTGCAGTGTTCTACTTTCTTCATAAAAACCATCTTTCATGTTAAATCACGAGTGTGTCTTACATTGATATAATCAATGTGAATAAAAATAGAAACTCAAATAGAAAATCAACTTATTCATTTCCATAGTGATTGTGAAGAACAAAAAAGACATCGAACTATATTTTGTAGCGGGCACACTTGCAGAGATCTGAACAGTTCATTCATTCGGTCAATACTTAGTTGTCCGGCGTAAGTGTTAACTCCGTTCAAAGGGCAAATATGTGTATTTGTATGTGATATAAATACACTATATGTATAGTATATACGCTAAACTAATGATATACCACTCGTTGTATAAATTTTCATCAAAAGGAAACTTTGCAAGCTTCGTTACCTTTTGAAGAAAAATCTATTCATCTAGTTATATATATATATATATATATATATATATATATATATATATATATATATATATATATATATATATATATATATATATATATATATCCATGCCTTACTATATTCTCAAAACCCATTCGTTTAATACACTCGTTTGTTTAAAAGTATTGCTTTAGTTGCAATATAGTTGCACGAATGCTATATCCACTATAGTAGAGAACTCAATTTTTACACTCATTGATCTATTTATAAAAACATTGAGACGGTACATTTCCGGTTAACATGGAAATCCTTGAGACGGTGCCTTTGCTACCTGACGAGGAAAATGAGATAATGTCAAGTGTCAATTACAACTGAAATGAATATGTTTCGAGTTAAAGTATATTGTTGCATGAAACAGATTATCTAGATTCTTCGAATGCCGACTTCTGTGTAGGATACTCAATGAACAAAGACAGGATAAAAATTGAGGGCAAGTCCTAAATTGTGTACTGTTAGGTAAGAAGTCATTTGGAGGGTTTTTTATGCATGTATATGCAATGTATTATTCCTATGTATGTATGTATGTATGTATGTATGTATATATATATATATATATATATATATATATATATATATATATATATATATATATATATATATATATATATATATATATATATTCTAGTTGTCATCTTTGCTTTCATAAGTTCATCGGAAGCAATTTGAAACTACAAATTATTATTATTATTATTATTGTTATTATTATTATTATTATTATTATTATTATTATTATTATTATTATTATTATTATTATTATTATTATTATTTCTCCTTTATCTTATAAAATAAATATCAAAGAGCAAAGCAATGGCTTGGATAGAAGTAATGGGCTGAATCGACCGTGGAAATAATTTCATGGAAATACTAATTTTTAAATAATTTGTAGATGTACATAATGGTAATAGTGCTCACATAGTAATGAAAGTTTTAAGAAACAAACTATACAAATAGTGAATCACGATCATTAAATGTAAGCAGAGTACATAAAATGAATTAGATATGTCGCAGATTCATAATGTTTAATACACCCCCACCCCCACACATAAATACATACATGTTGTAGATAGGTAATACTTAGGTAGATAGATAGATTTATATCTTAAGCAGATGACAGTTTTTGATTTTCAGGCCATACTATAATACAGTTTTCAAAGACTCATTGCAAAATGTCTAATTGCGGCGTACTACGTTAATCTTTGTTTCAGTTTGTTAGGGAAAGGAGTTAATTATAAAAGTTTAGTCTGAGCACCACCGTAACGTGACTTGATACTTCCTAATGCAGATAGTATAAAGTTGTGCCAAGTTACAAATACTATTGTCCCCACGTGCAGATCTAGGTAAATATGAACAAAGACTTGGCTTCAAGTGTCAGAATATATTGCAGTGGGGAACAAGGTGGGGTGAACAGAAAAATTTAAACTATCAGAGTACAAAAATAACAGCCAGTACCTCGAAATTGTGTAAAGTGTCACGCTTGTATGAATGTTTATAGTTTTCCCACTGGCTGAAAGAGTCACGTCACCACAAATGTTTGGCAATTGATAAACAGATGGCTTTTGTTTCAGTTATCCAACTAGACGTTTTAGTGGGGGGGGGTCTTTTCGTTAAAAGCAAGCCGTCACTTTGAAATCCAGCTTTATAGCCTGGTTGTTGATTTTATCGTCATTGCAGGAGTAGGTTATACAATGAAATTGTGTGTAACAGTGCCGGATTAAACCCTGTAGAAGCATTTAGACAATCGAAATTTCACGCCCCCCCCCCCGCTCACAAATTATCTCTTAAAACGTTTATACATTTACCCAACAACAATAGACAAGGGGACAATAGACCGGTGCCTACGCTATTTGATAATCCGGCACTTGTGTGTAATGTCACCATTTTGCATCTACCAAGGTATATATGATGTTCTAAAAATCCCCCATTCAACAAAATCTCTTATGATTATTCAGAGGAAATTTATGAAAGCGAATAGCATATTTAAGTTATAATATCCATCTCTGAGAAACTCAACAGCGATGGAAGAGGTGGTGTTAATGAATGCGGGGTATTATCGAATGGATAAACAAGGCTGTGTATTATTGAATGGATAAACAATGCTGGGTATTCTCGAATAGATAAACAATGCGAGCTGTTGTCGAATGGATAAACAGTGCGAGGTATTATCCATTGGGTAAACAATGCGGGATATTATCGAAAAGATAAGCAATGCGGGGTATTATACGATGGATACACAATGCGGGATATTGTCGAATAGACAACCAATGCATGCGTGAGATATAGTATGCAATGGCGTGTTTATCAAAACTAGGAAATTACAATTAAGAAAAATTCCATTAAATCTTAAACATTGACCAATCAGTAGTGGTTAACAGTATAATAAAGGTTTATATTCATTACCTATATTACTTTCAAAACATATTAATTGTAAGTTTTATATTTTCTATGTAAATAATAGTACATATTATGTCTAATTCCCATTTCCATATAAACATGTTATATCTCTTTAAGATCACTTATCAAGAAACAACATCGACCCAGTAATATCTTAAAATCGACTGTGTCTTGGACTTTGCTGGAATACAATGGAAAATATAGCATCAACGGATATTGACAAAGACATTTCATACTTTGAGAAGAGTCTGCAATATCATGACAGTAGTACAACTAATAACAGTTCCGATGCGATACTGGATTATCAAATGTTGACAAAGGGTCTGGATCTAAATAGTGATGTCTTTAATCCAAGGGCGTTGAATAACGAACATATTTACTCTGAAGAATGTACTGCGGAACAAATAGAAGAAAAGCAAAGAGATTCTCCGGAGAAATACATCCTCTGTACGATATATATTGAGTCTCCAAACCATGCTTTCTGCATTCCAGTCGAACCCAGGAAAGACGTAAATAGAATTGAAGTCACCGGGAGATCCAAAGCAGGAAGGACTTTCACAGGTGATGAAGTTGTTGTGGAAATACTGAATTTGGGAAAAGAAAACCAAACCCCAGAGAAAAGATACGGAAAGGTTGTCAGACGTGTCAATTGTCATCACTTCAAAGAGACGAGGCATCCAGTGTTTGTCTGCGTTCTTGATAACCAAGTTGGGAATGTAATGATACCATTGTGCAAGTCTATTCCTAAGATTCATATTTATGACAGGCACGCGAAAGAAGAGAGTCCCCACAAAAATAGTAAGAATGTTGTAGATGTCTACCATTACAATAGGGATGAAAAGAAACTCGTTTTCGAACAACTTCAATTTGTTCCTGACGAAAACAGGGATAGTTTTGTTTTCCTCGTGGCCTTTCTAACATGGAATAGGCATTACCAATACCCTCTTGGAGCAGTCGTTCAAGTTTTGACTAGTGGATCCACAAACATTGATACGAGTTTAAGGGTATTAGATGCAATGTATGGAGTCCCGAATATATATGGAAAACAGACAGTGGAACAAGTAAACCATATTTTATCCAAATCTGACCGAAGTCAATACTGTGCAAGCGAGAAAGATAGAGTCAATTATTCACACCTTCACGCTTTCACTGTTGATCCTGATAATGCCAAAGCACTGGATGACGCACTGAGCATTGAAATCAACGAAGATCGAGATTGTGTGGGCATTCATGTTACGGATGTAACTACAGTCATAAAGAAAAATGATCCAACTGATGTGGATGCTCAGAAGAGGGGAAATACTTTCTATCCAAACATAGGAAAACCACGACGATTGCTACCTGAACCTCTCAGCGAAAATGCATTCAGTCTATTACCCAACCAGAAAAGGAACTGTCTGTCAGTATTCTTTTATTTCAACAAAGATGGCAAAATGATTGGCTCCCAAAACATGTGCAGGAGTATTATCCAGTCTCGTGTACAGTTTTCATATATTCAGGTGCAGAAAATATTGGAGGGCAAAGCGAATAAATTTGATCCAACTATAACCACGTATGTACAGCGACTTTTTAAAATCGCCACAGTGCTCCGCAAGAACCGGCTGCTTAATGCTATGTATGCCATCAAGATGAAGGACTCTGATACGTTTGAAGCACACTTTTTGGTCGAGGAATTCATGATACTGGCAAACAAATATGTGGCAGAAAAGCTTTTGGTGGCATACCCAAAACAGGTTCCTTTACTTTGTCAGAATTCTCCATCAAATTCCGAAGTAGAAAACTGGTACAGCGAACACGAAGGGATCGTAGATGTATTACTATCTTTACAAGATAGATTACTGATAGAAGGTAAAATACCGTCATTTCAAAAATACATTAACAATCAAGACGATCGAGTGGTTCATATATCTGATGCTTTCTTATCTGTCTTATGTACAAATTATGAGATAGACATTGAAAAGGCTACTAAAATGATGAAAATTGACGAGCTCCATCCATTGCAATTCATTGCTCTTCACCAATGGTTGTCGATGCAGAATAAGGCAACTTACAAATGTTCATCAAACGTGCAAAATATATCAGTAGATGCAAAATGCTTCAACGTGAATGTGTGTCCTTACACGCACTTCACATCACCATTACGACGTTATGTAGATATGGTCGTACATCGAATGGTACACTGCATGCTACAAAAAAAGCCATGCTGCTATACACAGAAAGACGTTGAGAAGATTTGCTGTAACAGCAACGAACAAATCTCCAAGTCTGAAATATACGAAGAAAAATGTAAAGCATTGATTCTTGCTGAGAATCTGAAAACTCATCCTAAACTATGCACGTGCATAATTATGTGTGTATCTGACGAGGGTATTACTCTAATCACATGTGGTCTGGGCGAGTTTCAAACATTTCTTCTACCTTTTAAACTTTTAGATATTACCACAAGTCCAATAATTTCAAAGGATACAAATAATGAAAAAAATATAGTCTCAGTAGAATGGAGAAAACGACTTTATGATCGCCACTACAGTGTCCAAAGATTGCCCTATAAAGACTACACCAAACAAAGGCAAATTGACCCCCACAAAGAGCTTGTCTTTGTCTCTATCAACGACTGGGCAACTGGACTCGAGAAACTAGTCCAGAACAGACCGGATGAACTTGCACAAGTGCTCAGAGGCATAGCAAATCGTGTTCATAATTCTTATATACCTGGTCGTGAAAATATCGTCAATGACGTAAGTACAGAGGACTTCCGTAATGGGGAAGCAGTGGCTCCATACGCATTCTTCAGTAAAACCTTTTCTTACGGCCAGATAGTCACTGTACAAATATCAGCAGATTTTCAAAGGGGACGTTTGACACCACGCCCTCAGATCTTTGAAATGACTAAAAATATACACTTCTGCTTACATCATACAGATGATCCTGTAAAGTGGCTCTATCGTTACTCCAAACTACCTACCAACCCGACGTACACACGTGTGGATGACTATAAAAGAAGGTGGATATCACTTGAGTTGATGGAAGCGGCTGTATCTGCGGTGAATGAGGAGGGCTCTTACGTTATTAACAATCTTTCAGTCCAATTTACAAAAGATTTAGATGGATTTCGCGGCAGGTTTAAAATCCCAATAAATTTCTGCCGAGTCAGAAATATTGTATTAGACAGGAGAGATTACGTGACCGATGATGATGAGTCGGGTGGTAGAATGAAAAAGCCCGTAGTAAATAAGTCACGTGATTGGTTATGTGTTCGATCCAAGGTGGCGACTTATGCAAATAAGAATATGGACATTGACGCTCACAATTATTGGTATTGGATTGCTCATGGTGAGGTCGCATCGGTCGAGACCGATATCGAAGAAACGAGATCCAATGGACACTCCACCAGTACAACCTATGCAACTTTGAAGGACGGAAAAGAAAAAACAAGACAGTTTGTTTCGGTTGACTTTGAATTGCATCCAGATGTTTCAGACATTCCAACTAGTTCGGGAGGAACCCATCGTTTGCCATGCAGCGTAGAAATGTTGATTAAATCTGATGTTGATAGGTAAGTTGAAGACATCCTTCATCAAAAATTAAAAAGTACCAGTGAAACTCTTAAGAAATCATTATTTAAATTTCAGAGGAAAAAACTATGCTTTACTTACCTTTATGAAAACCTGTTTATTCAACACGTATTATTTTTACCTTTCAAAATTATACTTGTACATAATCACCATTTAAGGGAAATAAAGATGCGGGAGACAACAGACAAATTACATACTTCAAGAAATTTAAAACGCAAATTATAATCGTTCTAAATCAACTGTTTTTAATTATGTTTCAAGTTTCATTGTAAAACGAATCTTGTAATTTAACTGCACTTACTAACTCTCGTTAATACAATTCTTTCTACAAAAAAACACACATACACACGCATATATATATATATATATATATATATATATATATATATATATATATATATATATATATATATATATATATATATATATATATATATATATATATATATATATGTGTGTGTGTGTGTGTGTGTGTGTGTGTGTCTGTGTGTGTGACAAATTGGCGGCGTGCAAAACACACCAACCTCTTTCACTACGGTTCGTTGCTAGGGAATGACCTCCGCGGTGTACTTTACCCAGTGTGGATAGATAGAAAGAAGAATGCAGATCACTGAACAAGTATATTGAAGAAATAACAAAACGAGCCCCCTTTCAATGAACAAATATAAAATTTAATCAGTTTATCAACAGAATTTAAAATGAAAAGAAATCAATGACTTGGTTACAAAAGAAGGAAAATGGTACTAACATGTACTCAAATAAAAAGACAATACAAATTTCTTTAAATGTAAAATTACTTCCAACGTTAAATTACTATCCTCATTGCCAATGAGATGTGACCTTTGAGTGCAACGATGAGAGACTTCATCACCTATTTTATGCGGACATCAAGACTTCCGTTCGTCCCTGCTCTGCCGATCTTTGTCTAGCTGTTTCGTCTTGGACTCTTGTCCGTCGAACTCTGACTTAACAATCGTCTCTGGACTTAGATTTCTGCGTAAAACTTGTTCTGGTCCCGTGATTGTTCAGGGATTTCTCATGTGAATCCAGGAAAGCTGTTTCCTTCAATAAATAAAATGTCTCGCAATAGACAATAGGTCATATTCTCAGGTATATCTGTATTTTACATTAATTCGGCTCAGAAACAAAAGGCATAAATTCTGCCGCAGTAACTCATTGCTCCCTAACTGTTATGTTTACATAAACCGTCAATGCTTGTCCTGACCTTAATTTGGATCACACTGGGGATGGTCAATTAAATTCAACTCAGCCGTATGAACCCGTATGTAAACCCACCCTTAACTTCTTACTCTGTTAAGTTACATATGGCTTAGACCTCCAGATCTAACTGTTCTAAAATAGTTTACTCGACCAATTAAATATTACAAACTAGCATATAGATTTACACTTAAGTGATCAATTAAATATTACAAACTAGTATATGGTATACATGTAATGTTAGATCATACTCATTCTAAACAGAGATAATCCATAAACTATGAAACATTAGCCATCATTCCTTAAGCTTAATTCATTTAAATTCTTAACCACTCCTATGTATTCAAGATTCAATTACATGCAATCTTTTCAACTAATCTAATGAAATTTTAATTACATTCAATCTTGCCAATTCTCTAAATGAATTAATAATTAGAAAATCAAAGAATAAAATGTCATGACTAGCATTTCACTAAAATTCTGCAAAATTAAATCATACATACATACATCATATCAAGAATACATTTGAAATAGATCAACAAATGAAATAACATATTAAAATCGGGAAACTAAGATTGCGTACCTTTTGCCGGTTCTTTATTCGTTTCACGAATCTCACGTATAGTCCGTCTCCTAACTGAGACAACTATCTGGCCCCTTACTCTATAATGAAAACGTACTTTTTACGAATTCAGAATGTAGAGTTTGCCTACTCGCTGAGATAAAAAAAACTCCCGCTTTACTGCCAAATCACGAGATAACGTCTTACACGTTCCTACCGGAATCGTTTAACTTTCCTCGCGAAAGATTAAAGACTAAAAATTTTCCTAAAGTAAAACCTTTAATTTCTTACAGAGTTACGCCCATAACTCCATATTAACCAATCGTAATAGACTGTATCCTAAACCTGTTCCGTAGAATTTTTGGATTGACAAGACAACTAAACAATTAATCATGCCGTAATTAATCATTACTTTGAACACTCATCTATAGCCAGTTCATGCCCTTTAACCGGTCGATTTTGGGCAAGGGTCTTATGTTATTCTCTTGAACCATAGCATCTGACTCGGTCATGTTACGTCGGCTAGAACGAATTCCCTTTTGACGTTTGGAAATGAAATGAAAATAATCATCTAACTATCTCTAGCCCTTTCTACTTTAATTAAGTTGACTTTCATACATTTCCTTTAACCAAAGCTTCTAAGAGTTTTCAAAATTCGACACATCACAATATATATATATATATATATATATATATATATATATATATATATATATATATATATATATATATGTATATATATATATATATATATATATATATATATATATAACAAAAAACAGACAAAACGAGCATAACTTGTGCGAAACCAGCGCAAGCGATTTTGAAATCTGCCCATTCCCTTTTAAGGGCACAAATTACACAAACGAAAACATACTAAAACACAGAAGCGTGAGTACTATTAAAAGTCTGCATTGTGTTTACAGCAAATCAGGAAAATTAAATACAAATATAATTTTACCGTTAATGATAGTATTTACTCTTTAGTGCTAGCAAGGCAGGAATGGCTAGAACAGATCCCAATTAATGGCTTTCGTAGGTCAGCAATGAAATGTTTCCGCCATCCACAAAATGTTTCATCAAGGGTATAATATTTTTATCCTGTATCTAATATTTTGTTGATCTGGTTGTTTGTTAAAACTTGCATGCAGTTATGTCCTAAAGTAATATTGAATGATTGAGTTGGTAATAGCTTCACCAACGGTTTTTAATAATTTATAAATTCGGTATTGACATTTTTACATAAAAATTACAGTTAAGTTTGAGAAAGCGAATAAATTACAGGAATATGTCAGTTGTTTTGATTTAAGGATTAAGTCAGATGTTTATGATATATTATGTACTGGTACAATCGGAATAAAATACGTTTATATTGGCATTCTTTATGAAGTTAACTTATTACAACAGGAGAACAGAGTCCTGTCTTCAGATTTTAGATGATGCCAGTGTACTAACAAAAGCGATTGCCCTCGGCAAGATGATCCCAACGTTAGGTACGTAGATGTTCATGGTAATGTACATATTCTGAACAGTATTAGGCATTTTTTATTCTGTTATATCCATTGAAAATGGACATGATTGAACTTCCTCACTTACTCTATGCCATGCATGAATATCCAATATTTATCGTATGATACATACATACATACATACATACATACATACATACATACATACATACATACACACATACATACACACACACATACACACATACATACATACATACATACATACATACATACATACATACATACATACATACATACATACATACATACATACATACATACATACATACATACATACATACATACATACATACATACATACATACATACATACATACATACATACATACATACATACATACAAACACACACACACACACATATCTATATATATATATATATATATATATATATATATATATATATATATATATATATATATATATATATATATATATATATATATATATATATATATCACAAATTAAAATCCGTCAGACAAAGGTTTTAGTACAAAAGCGATTTTCTTCTGATGAGATCTTCAACAACGACTTAATAGTGCCTTGTAGGCCATACCAGAAGCTTGCAAACCACCACAGCTCATCTGGGAACACAATGAGAAGAGAAATATTGAATACTGAGGATTTAAACACAAGGCGAAGTTGCTTTAAATAGCTCCAGATTCGACTATTTCACTATTTCAACAAATATATGAACGTTTCTGAATTTCTAGTGTATCTAATTTCACTCAGTGGTCCATACTACTACTACTTTTATTATTATTATTATTATTATTATTATTATTATTATTATTATTATTATTATTATTATTATTATTATTATTATTATTATTAATCAATTTACATACACAGTTTGGGTCTTTTTCCACTTTGTTCTGGCTATATCGGCAATGTAAAAATTGGTTGCTACAAAGGGAACAATGCTAAAGATTGTACTAACCGCCACATACAAGAGAACTTTTTCGAAAGTGATGTTTCGTACTTAACTATAATGTCTTCTTGGTATTGTAAATGCCGTAGAGACTTTGGTCTTTTATTGGAGATATAGTTTGTTTTGATTCTATTTGATTTGATTTCCACTTTCCTTACTCATTCCATTAAGTTTGTTTCATATATTGTGTTGATTATGTGACATTGGGTAATTGTTTCTTTTCCGTCTGTGTGTGTTTTGTTCCTGTTCATTTTTTGTTGCATGTATTGGTTTTGGGTGCGTAGAGACACAAAGAAGTCATTGTTTAGCAACAACCTTTATAAGAAGTCCGAGGGGTGTGTGTGTGTGTGTGTGTGTGTGTATGTGTGTGTGTGTCTATGGATGTGTGTATTCGTCATTCTCTCATATTAAAATAAAAATGGAAACCTTCCTTGTCGTTACAGATCCAGAACATATTCGTGTATCATATTTGAGTGCAAGAGAAGTACCTTTTACATCTTTGTACAAAAACAATCAGAATCAAAGTGAAGCCATTGACAAAGCTCTTTCATCAGCGTTTTCATTGATTCAAGGTCCTCCGGGTACGTTTCCTGAAACGAGACAGTTTAACTGTAGATCTTTAACACTTTTATTATGTTGGTGTATTGTATTATTTGATATGGTTATGTTAGGGACGATCAGGTAGGAAATTTGCCAGTTCCTGGTTGCGGACACTAGACAGGAAACCATCTGGAGAGACAGTTATTTCCGGGTAGTACAAATCCCTTCATGGTCCTGGTGACCAGACCGTGTAACGATTCCTGCCTAGTTTATGAATTAGAGTGTGGTAATTATTTTCATGGTAACGAAGATATATATATATATATATATATATATATATATATATATATATATATATATATATATATATATATCCGTTTGGGTTCATATAGAATATTGTTAGCTGATGCTCTTTTAACAGTGATGTATTATACGATTCTACCTTGCTGCAAGTCACACATTAGTTATTATATTCGTTGTTTAATATGATTGCCAGATGACCGTTTGAACCAATTTAATTATATGGTTAATATAAGATATATAAATTTGCAACACCTAGGTATGTAATATTTATATAAAGATATGTACGAATGCACAAATTAAAAACCAATAATTTCAAATTTTATTTCATTTTTTTTCAAATTTACATTATTAAATTATGGATTTATGGCTTAATATGATAAGGATATATATCGATTATGAGAGAATGAATATTAGTATATACACGCTTATGGCAAATGTTTTCCGTAACAAAACTATGATCTCTAAATAAGCAATTAAAAAATGAGCTGCAACAAGCTTGTAAATTTCAATAAATAATTTATTTCCCTTGATTACAAAGTGAATATGCAAAAATGGCAACGTACGGTATTGTGAATTTGCGATTGAAATCCCAGATAATAATCCTAGAATTGTAGACGCAAGTCCTAATGATTAAAGTTCTGAATAAACGTTAGTGGAAATCAAATTTAAATTCATTTCTGAAAGTGTTGATGTGCCTGTAGTGGACCGTATCTTGGTTATGTACCAAAAGTCTTTTGTTGGATCACTATAATACAATCCAAAATTATAACTTTATTTGAAATTTCACTCTGTATTTCCAGTGAAAAAATAATTTGAATAAATACAATTCCAGCCCAAATGAACTATTGGACACACAAGAATAATATAATTGATTCTGCACAGATTTTTAAACACGAATAAATAATTTTAAAAAATAAGATTATATAGTCCTCTACTTGACATGATGCCACAAATAGCATTATTACCTAATGTAAGTTTCAGTCTGGAAGGTTCAATATGTTTACAAGATAAAATCTTAGTTAAACATGAAAGGTGTGTTTCTAAAATTATCATATGGAATGTGGAATACATCAGGTAGGCCAAATATATTTTATAACGGAATTCCAATAACCTAGACACAGACCTAAATAATTATGTTGACTTATAATAATAATTATGGCAACATTAAACCATACACCAAGATAATATTTTAGATATGTATTAATTGTTTACAGAATTTGGATTCACTCGCATTTCACACTCTTTCTTTTAAAGCATTATAGCTCTATACTACAAGGTTTTTCTTTCAGATTATTTTTTTGTTGGTAAAATCGCCACACAAAATTATTTTCCAAAGCTTTGACGGTTCATTCAGGTTGATATCAGTATTCATTCCAGTGTCACTTGTATCATATAATGACGTCCAAGAATGTTCTTGTAGGTACAGGAAAGTCTTACACTGCCATCAAGTTGATATACCTGTTTAGCAAGATAAATTCCCAAGTAAAGAAGAAGGAGCAAGTTCTTTTTTGTGGACCATCTAACAAGTCGGTAGATAATATTGCCAGTAAGTACCATTACACCCATTGCCTGTATTCAAAAACAATTTTAAACTAGTACTCAAACTCACTCTCAAAACCCACACGTGTAAATGTTATACTTGGAGTCATTCAAATGATGCGTGGTGCTCAAGTAACGAAATGTACGGAAATTCCGAAAGTTCTACGACTACCTTATTTTGCTTTCCGTTAGAAAAGGTCAAACTTTTCTGACTTTCCGCTTCAGCTTTATTTTCTTACTCAAAATATTTTAAGAATACATGACTAGGGCTTTAGGCTATTTGAAAGTAGTAGCGTTTCATATAATTTACCCTTGCTGTAATCTCAAGTATAAATGTAGGAAATAAAATATTAAAATAAACAAACAGATATAACACTAATTATTAAATCATACAGCTTTATTTTAGACCATTATTTGCTCATGTTATACAATGTGTACTTTGTTATATTGGTGCGAAACATCTATGGACCAATAACACATTAACTTCATAAGCTGATGGCATTTAGCATACGTCTAAAAGCAAGAAATATAAAGTATGAACATTTACCAAGTAACTGCCACAACCACAATGTTATCTCATGTAAGGTCAGTTGATTAATTTCAGCATTGATCACAGTTTTAAGCAGGGCTATCAACATCGGGTAATAAAAGGATTTCAGTTTCTCTGTAATGATGTATACACATACACACACGTCCGCCCCCTCTTCTATTGCAGACTTCGAACACAAAGTTTCGAAGCCGATTATCTGTGACAGATTTCATTAATAAAAAACTATTAAAACTACAATTTAAAATAGGCATAAATTGACATTTTATAAAGTCTTCGATTTCCATATCAAACTTAGTGCTCTAACAAGATTTGTGTATTTTGCATTTATGCTACATCTTGTCTCTATGTACCAAAGTTAATAAGTTTTTCTCGAATGTAGTACTTAATGCTGAAACTTCGTTATGTGCTTTGGGTAAATCTCACAGGGAAAACATGAAATCTTAGATATTTTCTATTAAAGGTAGTAGAATTTGGTAAAAATAGTGTTCATCGATAGTTTGTATACCAGGACAGCAGCAGCATAAACATGATCTCGTGCGAACAATTATTTAGTGCTGAGTTAACATTTGTAGTTTTACGACGTCTTTCATCAATATCAAACTCCTTAACTTCAAGTATTTGATAGAATTTGTCTCCAATTCGAATGTTAGTTCATCTGTTCTCTAAGCATTAAATTTCCAGTTTTTATTTTGTGTTTATCGTTTTTGGTATTATTTTTGTTTTGCAAATTAGAAAGACATTCGGATGCGTGTGGGATGGGTTTAAAGAAAACCGTTGATTATCAATTCAGTACATGTATTGTTATTTCTTGTGGTACAGGTTGGATGAGAGATAACCTTAAAAACGATTTTCCAGATATTGTCCGACTGTACGGTCGGTCAATCGAGGCCTTGGAATACCCTATACCAGGGGCAGTATTTACATCCAGTCGCTCAATGCGAGATCTAAAAGCGGCCCAGAATCTACGTGCTATATCTATCCATCATTTAATAAGAAAAACTGATAGACCCTTCGCTGAGGAGATTGCTGAGTTTGATCGTAAATTCTCCAATAAGGACTACATACCTCATTACGAGGAAGTTTCCAAATACAGGTCACTGATTAGAAAGGCAACAGTGGAAGAGCTTCAGCAGCATGAAATCATCTTGTGCACGACAGGTGTTGCTACGAGCCCAAAATTGCTGATGGGTAATTGATAATATTTTAAAAGGGTTTATTGTATTGTCAATAATATAAGATGCAAATAAAATATGACATTTGTTTATTATTAACATTACTCTTGGTCAGGAAACAATTTTGCTTAAATGAGTGCTTTCGAGTTCTTGAATCTTATCTCTGCAAAAATGCATAATTACGGTTTATTTCATGAAAGCAATGTTTACTTTTACTGTTTTAAATATTTTGAATAAGTGTCCTCGGTGTAAAACAAAAACGTATAAAATTTAAAGAACAAAATTAAGATATTTAAGAAACGTCAGTTGAA
This sequence comes from Potamilus streckersoni, assembly GCA_016746295.1. Taxonomy (NCBI): domain Eukaryota; kingdom Metazoa; phylum Mollusca; class Bivalvia; order Unionida; family Unionidae; genus Potamilus; species Potamilus streckersoni. The sequence goes on along the minus strand of JAEAOA010001578.1, from coordinate 1,193,745 downwards.
AAAGTCAGTTGGATTATTTAATTCATGTTTAACACTAAAGAGATAAGAAAAAGTGTCCTGATTAATAATGAAAATCCAGTAAACCAGCGATGTTTGTGTTAGGATCTGCTTTGCCTTGAACGGCATTAAACCTAGTGCACTTAATTTATAACGAAATCAGAAGTAATGAAGTATAGGATAATATGGAAAACATCTCAAAGTCCTTTCCGATCTATAATATAAAACTATTTCTTGATTATAGCGAAAATTGGATCAAACAATATAATTTTATGATCTTTTTGGTTTCCATATGTGCACATTTCAAAGCACGGATTATATTCAGCTGGACCTGCCGATCCAATGTATAACCTACACAATTCTCTTGCCATACTGAATAACCATTCCATTTACTTCATAAGCTGATTCAGCACTTACAGGTCTTACTTAATTGACATAGTATATATTGTATATATGTTTTAATAGTGTGTCGATGTCTATATTTTTATCTGTAGGGACTAATATATACCAGCTGATAATTGACGAGGCTGGAATGTGCCAAGAGCCTCAGTGCATGGCTTCTATAATTGCCAACCAACCTAAGCAAGTGGTACTGATTGGAGATCACAAGCAATTGCGGCCAATTATCAAATGCAGAGAGGCAGCAAAGTTGGGGATGAACAAGTCCCTGTTTGAAAGATACGCCGAGGATCTGAAACTCACCAATGACGAAAGAAACGTACAATTTACGTTTCTGAATACACAGTACCGAATGGCAAGTACAAAATCAGTCAATTATCTTTTAATTGTTCACCTATGACTCATGCCAACATATTTTCATGCATACTGCTTTGCAAAAGGTGCATTAAACCGAGTACGTGTTGAAATGTTTTTCGTACTCATTTGAGAATTTATTTCTAATAATATATGTATCATTCATATCCACTGTAAGCAATTTATAAGCAGATCATTTTGCTTGGTTTGCAAACTCCAATTTGCTTAAATCTAGGTCTTATGATGCAAGGGTAATTTCAAGGCTAATTGGAACATATCAGTATCAGGAGCTTAAATGCATCAGCCATGTTGCATAACATTAAATAAAAAGAGTAGCAATGTTAGGTCGGTCTCTAACATTTTGTACATGTTTCCTTACTAACACATACTTTGAAGAACGTTACAATATCGACTAGACTTTGGAGTACTTATACAAAACTATCAAGCAGACTCTACCTTCTTCAGTTGAATATTATTTGCCTTTTTTTTTTTTTGTTTTTCGGATAAAGCTCTTGTCACTTGCTAACCTATTATACTACCACTGTGAGCATTCTACAATGGAGAGTGCTGCTTTTCCATTCTTTTGACTGCGATGCTTATAAAACAAGCACAGAAGTAAGCTAGCACAAGTGGGTAAATATACTTGAAAACAGGATAGAAAATGAATACAAATAAAGATAAACAATTTTCGAACGAGTAAACAAAACGACGGACAAAGAGTGATGACCTTGCAAAGGAATAAAGATAATGTGCTAACAAGTGTAATATTACACAAATGTAGACCGTATAAACTACCCAAAATGCAGACAAACCCGTTTACCGATATTTTAGATGCATGCGCGTAGAGCAGACTCCAGATTCCACTATCAATGGTCCTACTGCTTGACCACATGATTTTCGTTCATTTTCACTCGTGTCAAATGTAAATGTGACAAACTGTGTTGTTACTAGGGTTGGTGTCAGCCAGTGCGTTAGCTCATGGTGTCATCGCCAAGGATCCCTTTCCTACACAAAAATTCAAACATTTTATAGTCAGTCATGGAATTGAACTCAAAGTGCCACCAACAAGGACCTCCTTCCTGTACCAAAATCGAACATTTAAAGACATTTTGGTGTCACACCCACTATGGTGTCACCCGGTGCGGTCCGTACCCACCCCCGACCCTCGCACCCATCTAGTGATGCCTAGTAGCTCTTATGACGCAGCTTTTAAGCAACTATTTTGAGTTCCCTATACATACACACAAGTTTGGCTGTAAATTTGAGATAGCAAGATTATATTGGACATTATGTATTGTAGGCATATGTTTTTGCTATATGATGTTGTTACGATGGGTGTTAATTGATAATCACTACAACGACAACACTTGAAAAGTTTGCAACTACTTTCTTCTACGAACAATCACTTATAAAGATTGAAGACATGTCAAGCACAATTTCTATCGTTCTGTTCCAATTAAGAAGAATTTCAGAAAATGTACAAATCAGTAATGTTGTTCTTCAGGGAAAATAATTATTTAGAAAGTAGTCGAAGTACAATTATCTCCACTAAAAAAAACAAAATGTTGTTCTACGTAGACACACGAACAGACAACTTATTCCAGAACAAAAACACATTTTTAAGGTAATAGAAGCTGTGTGACTCTATGATGTTGAAATTGGCTACGACTCTGACTGAACATTATTACAATAACTAAGCATATAAACCAAACTAATTCGTCGTTTCATGTACACGCGCATGGAGGACACGTGTACTTTCGCCATGCATCTGGACATTAGGAAAGTCTGACCAAATATCGCCCAATCATTTACATAGCTACTTCTGACTAATTTACTATCATACAAAGCTCGTGCTTACATGAATCACATTTACAATTTAAGTAAACAAAACATTAGACGCATACAAATGTAATCATTAATAATAATAATAATAATAATAATAATAATAATAATAATAATAATAATAATAATAATAATAATAATAATAAAAATAATAATAATAACTACATTTAATGATACATAAATGAAAAAAATTGAAATTAAAAGATCTATACAGAATTCATTCCTTAACACATAATTAAACTACAGGGTTGTAATGTATATATATATATATACCGTGATGACCTACTCAGATATGGACAGAAAGAAAAGGTTGATAGGATACCATTTATTCTGACCTATCACCCAGACAATCCCAAAGTAGGTAAAATCATCGCAAACCACTGGCCAACCGTGCAATCGTCAGACATACTAAACCTAATACTTCCGAACAAACCTGTAGTAGCTTACCGGAGACCAAAAAACCTAAAGGACATCCTAGTCAGGGCCAAGCTAACAACAATCGCTAGTCAAAACCAACCTAGTCAATCTGGACCCTGTGGTTATAAAAGATGCAAAACCTGTCAACATATGATAGAGACCAAGACATTCACTAGCACAGTGACTAAAGAAAAACTAAACATACATGGTTCAAACAAAACGTGCAAAACAGAGAATGTGATTTATCTCATCACATGTAAGATCTGTGGCCTTCAGTACGTGGGAGAAACTGAAAAGCTACACATAAGGATAAACCTTCATAGATCTGATTGGATGACAAAAAAGCTGTACAGAAGCCCGGTCGCAGAACACTTCTCCTCCCCTGGCCACACTTTCAGTGATATAATACTTATCGCTATTGCCAACAACCACAGCTGGAGTTCCGAAACCAGGAAGGAAAAGGAATCATACTGGATACGCCGCCTTAGAACATTGAAACCAAGCGGTCTAAACCAAGAAGACTAGAAAATGAAAACTATGCACTAGTAGAATTTAACATTTTCTAAATCTTCTTATCCTTCAATTTTTACTATAAGAATAACCGGTATAGAACCAAATATCCGGGATATAATCTGCGTTACATATGTACACAAAATAAAAATAGATGTCGCTTTGGCTTGTAGACTTTTAGGGAATTATACAACGTTTTCAGTTTCCGCAACTAGTCTATACAAGCTGGTTGTATTTATAGTTTTAGCATATGTGAAGATAGAAATGTAGAGGTTTACAAACGCAACGTTTTTGTGTTTATTTGTTTGTCGTAACTATGTTTTGTATTTGCCTTTGAAAAAGACTCATTAAGAGTCGAAAGCGCTTAGGCTAGTTAGTTACTAGTTTCGTACTGTTCGTCGTCAGTTTATTGCATCTACTTTAATTAATCCCTGACAAACGTGATCCCTTGGTGGATCCAGTACGCTTGAGAGGGTTGTTATTCGCCATATGATTTGTATTCTTTATATATATATATATATATATATATATATATATATATATATATATATATATATATATATATATATATATATATAATCATTATCATCATCATCAATATCATCATCATTGGCAGCTTAGTCTCGAAAGACCATCTGATTAGCACTCTTGGAGTGTTGTTTATTTCTGGGGTTTAGGCATCGTTGTTATGGCTGTGCAGGCCAATGCACGAGTGACAGTCCTTATTGCAGTTGGAGAAGACGTACAGGGAAGTTTGATTTGCTTGGTTTGTTGCTGCACGCTTCTTTCTCTCGCGTTTCTTTGCTGCCTGCTGGACTCTCATCCCATCAGCGAACGCTATGCCCTCGTTAATTGTCATTCTCCAGGTGTCACGATCCTCGGCCTGTACTACACAGCTGTCTAGTGAAATACCGCATGTCTTCATGTCCCTCTTGCACACATCCCTGAAGCGGAGTGACGGCCGGCCGATTCTTATAATGCCAGTGGCCAACTGGCCATATAGGATTTCCTTTGGCAGCCTCCCATTCTCCATGCACGTTGAAGGATCACGCTGTGTGGAATGTGGTCTTGCCAGCCAAATTTTCATGTTGCGTTATAGGCATCGTATGTGGAAGGCGTTTAGTTGACGCTCTTGCCTCATGTAAGTGCTCACGTCTCACTTCCATATAGGACATATATATATATATATATATATATATATATATATATATATATATATATATATATATATAATTTAGTCTTTGAAAGGTAAGAAATAAATCTTATTTTTGTCCTAAAAATACATTTACTGAGTAATATCAATAAATGATTTCCATTTTACATAAAAATTTGATTATGATTTCCTCTTTCTAAACAGCACAGTTTATATGATATTATGAACACGTAATTTTAAAATACTGTCTTATATAGAGGTCTCAATGTTTAGACATGGCTGGAGTGCTAAGAACTTTGCAGTTGGAGAAGAATCCTGAGTAGTTCAAACCTTAAGAGCCCATGATACTTAATATTCCTGTATTCCATGTATTCCATAATCGAACTTCATCAATGTTTGTATAATGTCATTTTTCGAATAATAAATATATAGGCAACCAGTTCTTATATACGTGCATTCAAATCATAATTACGTTTATAGAAGGTCATCCTTTCAAAAAAAAAATTTGATGTCGCTAGATCTCCATACGATACGATTGTGACTAATGGGCGGACCCTAACTTCCAATTTCTTTAAGGTTTTAATAACGAGGCCAGCTCAGGTCCCAAATAAAATACCCACTTGTGATGCCTTAAAGCCCTTAAGGGACCAATATGATGAGTAAACTATATAGCCCGATGCAGAAACCAATTGTCAAATCGTAGTAGAGGTGTGTGGTACAGACCACCTGTTTCCAGCCTGGCGACCTCTTGTCCAATATAAAACGTGACCATAGTGGAAAATAGCATCAGCGGATTGTCACGGCGTGCAGTTGACCCTGAGAGTCTCACAAGGCGTAATATATATATATATATATATATATATATATATATATATATATATATATATATATATATATATATATATATATATATATATATATATATATATATATATATATATCCATAGAGACCGGAGGATTCTGCCACATTCGGGAGATAATGCGGTAAACCTCATTATTCATATATCTTCCTCCTCCAAGAAATGGCATAATAGGTGTGAGGAAACTGGGGACGTTAATGGAGGGGGTGGAACTGTCGCCATTGTTTGTCAGCGAACCTGTTTATGTCCCATATAATGGAGATAACGTCGATTTCATGAATTCGCTATTCAGGAGGAACATGACTATTCAGACAAAGACCCTCCGCGGAAATTTTGAAGTTGGAAACATGTTATTATCTCTAAACACCTCGTGGGGAGAGGATGATGGGATGTTCACTGCTAGTAAATATTCTTAGCAAACGAGAATGTTTCCCATCCATCCTACATCGTATGGGGACAGAAATATTGGTCCCTCTCATATCTATTCGTCCCCGACAGAGATGATGAAACAAGCCCACGGTCTGTGACATTAGCCCTACCTTGAATATACTTATGCGACATGCGGGCCAAGGAAAAATTCACTACTCCTGACTGGGTTTGCCCCATATCCAGTAGGGATTAAAAGCCAGTATATAGAAGGAAAGTGATGCTGATCCGATTCGTATCCAAAGCGAGGCTAGTAAATCTCACTATTCATTTTGGTATCAAGCTGTAGCATAGAGCTTGGGGTATCAACTCGACTCCTTTCCCCAGAAAACAATTTGGACACATTTACTGGTGACCTATGTTCGAAGCCCAGTGATAGGTCACCTATGCCCGTTGACGAGTCACCAGATAGAGAAAAGTCCAGTTATCAGAGTCTTTTTTAGATTAAAACGACGCCCGTATTTCTCAGAAAAACACATTCAGATAGTTACCTGCACCGAGATACTGATCTTGAGAGGGTGTTGCTACTCATTCACAGCTTTGGTCCATTTTGGTGTTTTTCTTCCCTTGGGAAGGACATATCATTTATATCCAATCAGCACCGACGACATCGAATCATTATGTCTTGCGAAACTTCCGAATTACAGAAACATTATTCTTGTCCAAAGAAGGGGGGAATGAATGATCTAAACCATTCTTGAGGAGAGAGATCTCCCAATGAAGCTGGGGAGGATGAAGCTACTTTCAAACTACATTTATTCAAAGGCGACTTTGAGCCATATCCCACACTTTATTGGACTGAAATCAACAGACTGAAATTATGTAAATAACCACTCTGAATGCCAGTTCGGTGTCCTGGCTGAAAACGGATAGCACCGTTAAATGTGTCGAAGACACCCATGCAAAATATGGGAGTGTTAAGAATATATTTCTGAAAACCACCCCATCTGGATACTATCTTCTGGTAATCTCAAAACAAATACTCGAGATAAACGGTTATGGAAATATATGATGCCCTTATATATATATATATATATATATATATATATATATATATATATATATATATATATATATATATATATATATATATATATATATATATATATATATATCGGTAAAAGGCATAAAAACATATCTAAGACTCCAACGTATGTCTCTCTCTCTCTCTCTCTTTAAATACCAGCATCCACGGCTGTGTGAATTTCCTTCAAACGAATTCTATGACAAAGAACTGGAGACCGCCGTGTCTGTGTTGGAACGTGAGGACATACTTCCGTCTCTAACGCTATGGCCAGTTTCTAATGTGCCTCATGTCTTCTGTCACGTTGAAGGAAGAGAGGAAATGCTGACTGTATCGACAGAAAAGGGAAATGAAAAGTCTAGAAGTAATAATGAAGAGGTGAAACAAGTGGTAAGTAGTACATGAAAATGGGTCTTTGTTACATGAATAGCATTGGTCAACAATAAAACTATCTACACAAAAGAGGAAAGTGCATATTTAGTGATAACACCTTCCAAATATTGACTTGATGAAATTTAATTGTAGATGGAATATTTGCTCCCTTAAATGGTTTTTCTTCAGATGTTGCCCTGTTTATATTAGCAATTGCCCTATTTCGTTACTATTAATTTAGACCTAAGCATTATCCTTATTCAGCACCAGTTACCTCAAGTTTGACTAGGTATTTTTATGAATCGTTTAATTCTCTAATACAGTTGCCTTTGATTGGATGTGAGTATGCATCATTTGATTCTCATATAAAGTTGCCTTCGACTTGGTGTGATTGTGAATCATATTGTTCTCTAACACAGTTGCCCTTTGCGTGAACGTCATACTTGTCTTGGAATCATAATTGTCCTTCTATTGCAAAGCCTGTTGTAAATGTGATCATACGTATAAATAGGAAAGTGAAGGCATGAACACCGTATAGCTCATGACAAAACATCTACATAAATTTGACTCTTGTAGGAACGGTGCAGAGAAAAATGCATTTAACATTAACATTCATCTTTAAGTCTTTGCAAGAAGGTTGTATAGTTGCAACTGGCTGAAATATATATGCAAAGGTAACTTCAATGAACTCTTTCTTGCAGGTGAAGATTTTTAAACATTTGGTTGAAGTGGAAAAGATTGATGTAAAGGACGTAAATGTTATTTCGCAATACAACGCACAATGTCATGCATTGAGGCAAGAGTTCATAAAGAAAAAGTATGAAAATTTCACAGTCAACACCGTTGTGGCAAGTCAAGGTATCTGTTTAAATGACTTTATTTCACTGCAATAAGAAACCGTAGAATACCATTGGTGGACGTTGTAACATTGCGAGTTCCTTTATCATTATTACATGCCATGAAAGAAAGATTTATAATTTATTTTTCAGGCTCTTTATAATACTACACTTTTACATGCACCACCGGATACCATTCAGGATGCACTTTGAAACCAAATACGATTAGTTCAAAGCTCTTTATCTGGTGGATTCTGTACATGACTGTACAATAGACGTACCGGGTTTGATACTGGACAATGACTATAATTTGTCATACACTCATAAACAAATATCCGACAACTTAATGAAGCAGCATGGGATAATTGTGGAAATGAAATGAACATTTGAATACCAGAGTACATGTACCTTACAAATTGCTTATTAATAAATTTTATTTTATTTTTTTCAAGTGACATAATTACTTCAATATATGCAAAGTGGTTTAGTCATTAAATCATGATGTTAGAGCAAAACATAAGTAGCTATAAATCTTTTAAACCAAATTTTACATGACTTGCATGGTCCGCAAGTGTTCGACTGGCTGTTGTTTCTTGCACAAATAACTACAATCACTATTAAAGCGTAAGCTATCCAGATGACTATAATCGATGATTAATCCCATGATTCCCTTGGCTTACTTAGTGAATCATATTGATAAGATCCACATACAAGTATGTACCTCAATATTCCTAGCTAGGTGAACCATGTGATGATGGGTTGAACTGTTCGATAGGGGAAGGAATCTGTCAATATACTAGTAGGTTGATATCATTTATAATGAAAACGTTGTATACAATTGATAAACCAATACGTATTTTTTAGGTGGAGAGTGGGACTACGTCATTTTCAGTACGGTCAGGTCGTTACCGGTTCATGAGATAGAATCAACCCCTTCATTGGGATGGTGTGCTGAGAAACTTGGCTTCATACTCGACCGTCACCAAATAAATGTCGCACTTACTAGGGCCAAGAGAGGACTTATTATTGTAGGTAAGGTTAGCTAACTAATAATGGTATTAACGGCTCATAAATTTATTCCTCGCTTAGGTAGAGTTCACAATGTGCTTTTTGGATCTTTTTTTTTTTGTCAATATAATTATTATTCAGTAAAGCATCACTAGGCAAGGGCTTTTCTTCCTCACTATCTCCATTCCATTACACATATCTCATAAATGGCCCTACGTTCACATCCCTGCTCAATAATTACAAGAAGAGTCCGAATTCCATCGCAATTATTTGCCTTCCTGTCCACTACAATATCTCAGTCCGTATCCTAAGTGATATTGGAGTATGGGCAACAGTATATCTAGATTAATAGGACTTCACAATTCATCTCTAAATTAAGCAAAAACTATGAATATTTTATCATATAAAGTGTTTGTGTAGATTGCTTGATGATGTGAATGAAAGCAGGTAGAAATAGTAACTTTACATCTGTAATCTTATGAAAGTAGCATTGCCCCATCGTAATAATATAACTTTTTATTAATCTAAAAATTTTCCCTTTTATTTAGGAAATAAGAACTTGTTGATGTGTGATAGAGTTTGGAAGAAGTTAGTGCAACAATATGAGGTCTTCAACTGTGTTGTGTCATCCGTGGATTTTCCAACACGGTCCTTGCCGACTCCGATGTAGGATGAACCGGAAAGGAATAACCGCAAATATGCTGCTTAGTATTTATTCAGATATTTACTAACTAGCTTTTTTCACGTGGTGATTTGACAGCACAATAAGTATTTTTACGAATGAATTGTATTTTGCATGACGTTCATACTAAAAGATTCGAGTAGTCTGTTGGACATTGTAAGAAAACAAGAGTTTGTAGGACACGATTCCTTCTACGTCAAAGCTTTTTTCTTTACAAAGATATTTAATCTTATATTACATTCATAATCGGAGGTTCGATTAGCATATATTGAATTTTGACTGAATATAAACAAAAAAAAAAAGACAGAAGGAACGATTGCTTAGATGTACGGTGACGTTTTTATCTATGTGTTCACGACATCAATGCTAATTCAGTGGTTGAATGCCGGTAACAGCACTAATGACTTGTAAGTGAGTTCTGTACACACACAAAAAAACGATGCCCGAAAAATATATTGGTAAATTGTATGTAATATATAACCTTTCTTGTAGCTATCGTAAAATATGTCTGCACCGGATGCGAGTGTGTGATTTTATCTGACATGAATTCAACAGAAAGAGTTAATGACGCATAAGGTTTCAAATTATGGGTGTCACTCCAGGCGATAGAGTGTCATAAATTGTGCGGATACTTGCAATAGCTTTTATTGCTAATCCAGGCTATTCCCAGTATCATGTTACATTTACTTATACTTCCTTTTCAGGTCTTCGAACTCGCACATTTACTCTGCTACTCTTCACGCTGTATTCAACAATGGTCCGACACCTACTTACTTCTGTCATGTATATTTAATTTGTATTGTTTGGTGGCTTCTTTTTTCGTGATCATTTACTATATTTAAATGCATTTTGTAATATACCTTGGTCAAAAACAAGGTTCATGATGTACATGACCAGGGACATTGATTTTGTAAACAACATAATACACAACTAATATATAAATATATAATATTCGCAATAGACCATATATTTTTGAAGCTTAGAATGTTCTAGAAATGAACTTTGAACCTCAATCCTGGTCCTACTACTATGCCTTTGCTTTTTATGTAATTCTATTTACCCATTCTTGCATTAACATCTTGTAGCAAAATCAGTCGCCCTGTTATGTTCATATTTTCATTATGGTATAATTGTTTATTCAAAATATTATTTATTGGAAATATAAAGTGGTCATTAATAATATTCTTAGACTGGAACATTAATTTGGATATATAGTGAATTCAGAAAAAACTATTTTTGGATTATATTTTTAAGATGCAATATAACTGGTAGATCAGCATCACACTCCGAGCCATAAGCACATTAGCAAATTTGAAACTTCAGGCACATCAACACATTCAATGAAACTTATTTTAAATACCATTAGAATTCAGCTGAAACTTCATACATTTGGACTTGTGATAGAACTTGTATGACTATTTGGGATATAATTCGTATTACAATAAGTTCTTTTTAAATTTTCACTTTTTATTATAGGGAAATAAATTATTTTTTGAACTTTACAATAAGTTCTTTTTAAATTTTCACTTTTTATTATAGGGAAAAATTATTTTTTGAACTTTACAAAACACGTTTTGGTTTTCTCTCTTTTCTGGTACTTAATTTAAGACCAAAGAGTTATAGCACTTCATAAACAAACTTTAAAAACTTTACAATATTATCAATGTCAGTGCGAACATTATTGTCACCGACTTAAATGCAATTCAGTTCAATAACATACCAAATGTATTGAATGTTATAAATGACTATTACAACACTTAACTAACACAGTTTCAAAGATTTCGTCTGTTACCAGTCAGTTCAAGTCATCGTGAGTATTATTCTGACCTAGCTGACACACTCAATTCATTCAATTCAACATTATAAGGATTTAGCTCAGTTTTGTATGAATGCATCTAAATATTATTGATGTGCATATCTATTCAGCTCATACAGGTATTATTGTATGGTTTACCAACTTGCAATCAAGTTATCACTCTGCACCATAGTCGCTAAATAAGCGACTCTGCTCTCTGGCTATATATTATTCAGTTTTGGATTTTATCCCTTCGCCGACCAACTCTGTGATCACGTTTGTATGCTACGAGGAATAAATTATTCTCAATCAGATGGCCACATTACTTTGTTAATTTTCATTACATTTTCGGTGTAATTTCAGACTAAGCACAATTCTTTCAAAAATGCGTTAATATGTTTTTGCGTTGTGCAAAATTTCCAATGCTTTTTGGAGCACTTTCATTTTCAAATCTTCATTTTCGAAAATGCAGTTTTGCACCTTGTAAAGCGGTCCAGTAAATCTTGCTTATGGTTCGCAATCCCATAATGCTTAAATAGAAGTGATCAGTCTTAAAAAAAACGAATATCATGAAGTTTTTAAAGTCATATCTTACATCAGTAGTAAACTGTATCGCAATTGTTGTAAAGCATGGTCGGTCTTGTATATAATTTCACAAATCATGTCGGTCTTGTGTAATATTTCGCTAAAAGTTTTCCTTCAAAATGGTATTAACAAACTTAATGCGCATGAAATTTGTATTAACCATGCCTTTGTGTAAATTACCACATACAGACCTACACATTGTCTAAAAGCTAAAAGTACAATACGTGAATGATGTGCAACTTTATTCATCAAATGAATCTCCACCCACCGACCGTTACGAAAGTGGCAATAATATTATCTGGACCGATTTCGGCTGGTACAGAGTCTGGTCGCAGCGCGGTGTGATATGTGTTTTGATTCTTAGATCCAAGATTTTTAACACAGGTTTAGAAGAAGTTGAAAATACCTCCAGACGTGATTTACATACAAGGTGTCTTGCTAGAGATATATATCTGTTCACTGTGCATAGCGCAACCTATAGCAAATTTTTATTATAAATCTTGCATAAACGAGGTATTCTAGATCAAGATGAGGTGCGTGGCCTTGAAGTATGACATGTAGGAGACGAAGAACTACATATGAATTATAAACGAATGCTGGTGGCATTTGTCTTGCAGCAGGAAAATCCTTTTTTGATAACTGCAAACTCGACTACTTCGTTTCATCTGAAGAAAAATACGTTATGATACACGTTACAAACCATGAATAAATATACTTAATAAGAAAATGACAGGAAGAACTTATATAAAGAGAACTTGGCACACGCATTATCCAATTTAAACCTACTAGTTCTAGTGACCCAAGAGTAAAGTTAAAATAGATAATGCGCGTACCCTGTTTTCCTTATGGCTTCTAGTTTCCTTATGGCTTGTAGGATGATGGGCCAAAGAAATTTTTCAGTCTTTGCCAATTTCCGTTTCTTTACATGAACAAATCTCATAATAACATTCACTATCAGCTGACCTTTCTGGAGCTAAATAATGGCTGCTGACGTGTTAGGCATAATTGTCCGTGAATATATATTTTGCATTCATCATAAGATAAAAAAATGGACTTATTTCAAAGTAACAACTAACAGCTGTACGAAGATTTCTCCATGATATTTTATGATTTTCTGTACTTATGGTGCATTGGTTCACGTGATTATTCAAGCACAGACCAGTAGAACAAAACGATGTCGCAAGAAAGAAAGACATGTACACATTTTCTCACAAGGTAACGACGGATCATACTCGCGTCAATTATCTTAAGTCTTGGAATAATTATGGGATTAACATTTGTATTAATAACTTTTTTATGGTGATAATTAGAAATTAATGTTGTGCGATATTATTTGCGTATTTATTGTTGCAAGAAAGTAAAGATGCTTTCTTAATAACTATTTTGATTGGAATATAACATTAAGTTTGCTAATCAGACGAATCTTTGTAAATGCAGTGTCACGTAATTTATGATACTAATATACGGGATAATACAATTCTTTTCTATTTTCTGTTAATTGAATTAACTGATTGCAATTTTCAAACGAACCCTAAAGAGTAAAAATATGTTATTGTATAGAATGATACCATATATATATATATATATATATATATATATATATATATATATATATACATATATACATATATATATATATATATATATATATATATATATATACATATATATATACATATATATATACAAACATACAAATATATAAATATATATATATATATATATATATATATATATATATATATATATATATATATATATATATATATATATATATATATATATATATATATCGGGCCAGTTGGCGCATAGTGGAAATATATCGGAGAGGGTGCCGCTGATACAAATGGCTCTTTCAAATATTCTGTCATAAGGAGCTTAAATTATCCAAAGCTTACTAACTTTAGAGTTATTAATATACTATAAATGGATTTTAATAGATTAGTTCAACGCCTGCTTCTTAAAGTGCTAAAAATTATAATTATAACATTTTTGGGTTTCTCCACATTTCCTTTGAGGTACAGAACGTGAAAAGGGCCAAGCAGAGCAAGCAGTACTTTTGAGAGGAGCACGTCTGAAATCAGTCTAGTGATTTATATAACTTCAAACAGACCTTTCAATCATACACTAACATAAAGGGAATAAAAACTTACTTTCAAATGCCTCAACTCAATTTAGCATTATATTAATGTTTATAGCTGTACGGATACATTAGCATTGCGTGTATAAATTTAACTCAAGCAAATACTATTGTAATAAATGAATAGTTTTGTGTTAATAATTACCATTCCCTTCTGTGAAATTATCTTATACAGACTTCTCTGGTCATTGTACAATGACAAAACTATAAAATGGTTATGATCTGTAAACTTGTATGTGTTAAATGAATCTTATTATCTTTGTGTAAATACAATGAAATCCGTATCCCCTCTCTATAAATTAAATAAAATCATTATCCTCTCCTTTAAATAAAACAAAATCCATTTCCCATATATACATAAAATATAATCATTATTCCTGCTTTAAATAAGATAGTCTTATCCCCAACTATCAATTAAAAAAAATCCTTATTTCTCTATTAATAAAATAAAATCCTTATTCCCTCTATTAATAAAATAAAATGCTAATCCCTTCCTATAATAAAACAAACTCCTTATCTAGTCCTATAAAGAAAAAATTTCCTTATCCCCTCGTATGAATAAAATAAAATCATTATCCCCTTACATTAATAAAACAAAACCCTTATCCTCTTATAAATACAAAAAAAATCCTTATCCCATCCTATAAATAAATTAAAATCCTTATCCCATCCTATAAATAAAATAAAATTCTTTTCCCATCCTATAAATAAAGCAAAATCCCTTTCCCATCCTAGAAGTAAAGTAAAATCCATGTACCATCCTATAATTATAACAAAATCCTTATCCCATCCTAATAAAAAAATAAAATCCTTAACCTCTCACATTAATAAAACAGAATCCTTATTCCCGCTATACATAAAAAAAATCCTTATTCCCTCCTATAATAAAACAAACTCGTTATCTTGTCCTATAAAGAAATGAATTCCTTATCCCATCCTATAAATAAAATAAAATCCTTATCCCCTCATATAAAAACCAAAATCCTTATTCTCTCTAATAAATAAAGTAAAATCCCTATTCAATTCTATGAATATAATAAAATCCTTATTCCCTAGTAGAAATAAAATCAA
The DNA here is from genome assembly GCA_016746295.1 of Potamilus streckersoni. Taxonomy (NCBI): domain Eukaryota; kingdom Metazoa; phylum Mollusca; class Bivalvia; order Unionida; family Unionidae; genus Potamilus; species Potamilus streckersoni. Next base: position 1,178,274 of record JAEAOA010001578.1, on the reverse strand, counting down.
ATACTTATCCTCTCCTATAAATAAAATAAAATCCTTATCCCCTAAAAAAATAATTCCTTATCCAATCCTATAAATTGGGCACGCCGAGTTAAATGTTTACCTAGGAGCTTTTGAGAGCAATTATTTACATACATTATCTGACGAGCTCAAAATACGGCCAGTATGAAAGCTTTTGTATTTATTAACTTGCCAACTGTTTTCCAGCACCCATGTTTATAAAACGCAATGAAATCATTATTGTGCCAAGAAGAAAAAATCATGAAAATTTTTGCTTGAGTGAATTTCTTACAAATGACAAAACACATATGATCTTTTCTCATGTGAATTTGTTGTACAATAAAAAAACCCATAAACATTGAATGTTGTATTATTGATACGTGAATTCGTTTTATTAAGGAAGAAAAAATATAAAATTTGTTGATTTGTTTTCATGTGAATATTTTGTACTATGAAAGAAACAACTTTCTTTTTAAAATGTGAATTTCCTGCAAAGATGCCAACCCTGACCAAAAGTCTATATTCAAACTGAGCACCGATACAAATGCCAGTTACTAAGCCGAAATATGAATTCATACAATTATGAATAACGCTTAAAATAATACTCACTGGAACAGCACAGCTTTCTACCTTGATTTAAAAAAGAAATAGTTATGAATTTAAAATACAATTAACATACTGATTGTTGATAACACCTAAATAATGGGTTCGTGGATACCCTTTTAAATTACTTGTTTAATACATTGAACGAAATCCATCCTTCATTTATTCTCTATTCTTCCACTTCCGTTGACAATAAACGTAAATGATGCAGAACTTTACTTATTTGCTCTATGCAGTGCACGAATATTCAATATGTTCGAGACAGACAGACAGACAGACAGACAGAACGACATACATACATACATACATACATACATACATACATACATACATACATACATACATACATACATACATACATACATACATACATACATACATACATACATACATACATACATACTTTACAAATTAAAATCCGTCAAGTCAATATTTTAGTTCAAAGTGATTATATTCTGATGAGATATTAAGAAAGATTTAATAGCGTCATATAGCCATATAAGTAGTTTGCAAACCACAAGAGCTCATATATTCGGTCTATTCACAGGAAATGCATTCATAAAGTTCAATCTCAAATGGAAATACGTTGACAAGAGAATTATTATTATTATTTTTATTATTATTATTATTATTATTATTATTATTATTATTATTATTATTATTATTATTATTATTATTATTATTATTATTATTATTATTATTATTATTATTATTATTATTATTATTATTATTATTATTATTATTATTATTATTATTATTATTATTATTATTATTAAGCAATTTACATACACTGTTTGGATCCTTTTCTTCTTTTTTCTGTTTATATCAGAAATGTAAAAACTGAAGGCTACAAAAGTAACAAGTAACACCGCTAAAGATTGAGCTTACCGCCACACGCAATCCTGTTGATAGTAATTTTTAGAGAGAACTTCTTTTACGAAAGTATCGTTTCGGAATTATCTATAAAGTTAGTAGCGGATGGGGACATTATAGCGATAATTAGACTTCCATGTTAACATGGTGCCCCGAATTATGGCGACAAAAGGAACTTAACATACTGGGGTCACTATTGCGACAGGGGGATTTTAACATGGGAAATATTGTGCCTGTTTAGCGAGAAAAAATATTGGGCTTGTTCAGCGACAATAGGAATGGATCAAATGGGGTGACGTCAAGGAAATGGGCTTTGGTAAAATTGTTGTAAGTAGCTGATCTCAATCTGACGAACAGTATGGCAAGTAAACAAACTCACAATATCTACTATCCACATAAACGTATACGAACGCATTCAAACATATACTCTGCTATCCACACAGAAGATGAAAGAAGAAGAAAAACACAATGTTTACTATTCACACAAACAATCTACTGTCCACAAAAACGGACGCGAATGCATATCAACACACACTCTACTATCTACACAGACATATGAAAATGAATAACACACACTCTACTATCCACACAGATGGGAAGAGTAGAAAAAAAACACCATTTGTACTATTCGCACAAACGCACAATCTACTATCCATACAAACGTACGCAAAAACATTAAACGTAATCTACTATCCACACAGACGGGAATAGAAAACAAAATATATATTGTTACGAAACGGCTCGTTCTGTGTAATATAAAAAGAAAAAGTGCAAACAAAATGCTTTATGAATTTTAATAATGATACAACTTATTTACTAGATCACATAAAAATAAGGTAAATTATTTTAACGAGACTTACGGTTTTAGAGAAATGATCCAAATTTTGTTCAAAATTAATAAAATAAGTCCTGAAAAAGTTCTAAACAGACTAAAATATGATGTTCCGGTCCAAAATGGTGGTTGTCCGCAATTTCCAGAATTTTTCACAAAAACAATGTACGTGTTGTTCAGTTCCAAAATTAGCAAGAAAACGTCCAAATATGCAATGTTGCTCGCTAGTAAAGTTATAAAGAAGTGAATAGTTTCTCTAACATTGCTTTAGCAATGTTTTGATTTGGTTTTCCTACAATATTACATACCTGACAAGATCTGCAAAACTTTGAAATATCACTTTTCATTTTCGGCCAATAGAAATGAGTCAAGATCTTGTGATACGTTTGATTTCTTCCCAAATGACCACCCATAGAAGTTTCATGGGCCAAACAAAGTAGTTTTTATCTGTTAAGTTTTGGAACCACAATTTGATATTTTACTGAGCAGTTGTAACTAGCAGGTACCTGGAGAGGTTCCCATTGTCTCAGAAGAACTCCATTTTTAATGAAGTAGCAGACAGGTACTTCACTTGCTTTAATTTCACTAACAGCCCGCTGAAACAAATAGGAGATCTCAGGATCCTTCTCTTGTTCAACGACAAGTGATTGTCGTTTATCACCCTGATCAGATAAAAGAGAATGAGTATTCAAAAGAGGATCACTATGATCAATACCTATCGACTGATCCAAATTAGAAGTGAAAGTGACCTCATCAAAAGCTTGACCAATACATGTGTCAGCTAAAGGAACACAGTCCTTATCAAAATCATTCTCAAGAACTTTATTCGCCAAAGCTCTGATAACTGAACAAGTTGAACAAAAAAATCAGGGATTTCTTTTTAATAGGATCAACTTTTTCATCCAAAGAAGGCTTGTCAGTTACAAGTGGATTAACCACAACCTTGTCTCCAGCTAAGTCGTTGCCTAGCAACAAATGAACGCCCTCAACAGGCAAAGTATACACTACACCTACGATCACAGGTCCTGAAACTAAGTCTGATGTCAAATTAACAGAATGGAGAGGAACATTAGCAAAGCCGCACTCTACTCCCTTTATGAGAACATTCTCATTAGAACAGGTCTTCTCAGAAAAAGGCAAAACACCTGAAACTAAAAGACTCTGAGAAGCTCCTGTATCCCTTAAAATTTTAATAGGGATAGGATTGGCCAAATCACCCGAGAGTGATATAGAACCTTTCGACATGAATGGTTCGAAATTCTCCAAAGTACAATCAGATTGAGGTTTACCAAACCTATCAAATGTATTGTTTTCAATACATGACCTTGAGCTTCTAGACATAAGAGCATTTGGAATAGGTCTATCTTGATTCTGGTGCCTATATTTCAATTTTAAGCACTCAGAAATGACGTGTTCTTTTTTCTTACAATAGGTACACGTAGGTAGAGACAGGGATTTAGAATCAAGTCTCTCAGAGGCTTGATTTTTAGAAGTTGTGCCAGATTGATTTTTATTGAGAGTCATATTTGTTTGAAACACCTTTCTATCAGTAGGTTGCTGAGTGAAAGTTTTGTTTACAGCAACTTTATGAGTTAAGGAATACCTATCTGCAGCCAGAGCAGCATTTTCCAAGGTCTTAACCTCGTGATCTTCAATGTGATTTTTGATATCACTATGAGTGAAATTTAACTTATCAGATTGCTTTTGCATTTGTATTTCTTCTAGGTCTTTAATTTGTAAATTCAAAGCTTCCATTTTCTCTTTATGTTGCAAATACATTGTTTCCCGTTCTTCTTTAAATTTTAATTCTATTGCCTCAAATGCTTCTCTAAATGGTGAATCAATTTGTTCTATCTCTAACTGCCTTCGTTTATCTTTCCTTCTTGCCTCCCTATACATTTCTTCTAGCTTAATGTCAAGATGTATTATATCTGAATCCAACTTTTTTAGCTCGGCTTTTGAATTGTATTTCATTTTCAAAATTACTAAATACTCCTTAGAAAAATATTTACTCTTGATGATAAAGTAAACGAAAGCATGTTTTCACTAAAATTTTAAATAAAATGAACTAGGGATATTTAAATTTTTTAATTTTAGCCAATTTCAAATATCCCGGACGAGCCCCCAATTCTTTTTATGTTAAGAAATGGCTCGTTCTGTGTAACAAAAAGAAAAAGTGCAAACAACAAGCTTTATGAATTTTAATAATGAGACAACGTATTTAATAGATCACATAAAACAAGGTAAATTATGTTAACGAGACTTACGGTTTTAGAGAAATGATCCAAATTTTGTTCAAAATTAATAAAATAAGTCCTGAAAAAGTTCTAAACACAGACTAAAATATGATGTTCCGGTCCAAAATGGTGGATGTTCGCAATTTCCAGAATTTTTCACAAAAACAATATACGTGTTGTTCAGTTCCAAAATTATCAAGAAAACGTCCAAATATGCAATGTTGCTCGCTAGTAAAGTTATAAAGAAGTGAATAGTTCCTCTAACACGGGTTGTGTTATTTAACGTAGATATAATAACGAATTCTTCTATTTTACGTAGATATAATAACATTCTTCTGGTTTTACGTATATATAATACATTCTTCTGGTTTTAGGTACATATAATACATTCTTCTGGTTTTACGTAGATATAATACATTCTTCTGGTTTTACGTAGATATAATACATTCTTCTGGCACAACAAAATAAAAGTTGTATGACTCGACTCAACTACGACAGTCTGTCCGTGACTGACTCTCGAACAGGACAGTTTGTATGTGACTGTGTATGAATCGCAAAATCTCAAAGCATATATGGGAATGCTAAAGCGTGGCCTGAAACTTCACTTACACGAGGAAGCATGCAATTTCCCAATACTTCTGAACAATGAATTTTCGTCATCCTACACAGCACGTGCCAACATGAACTACATCTACGTTTCGAGCAAACTTTTTAAAAACATGTTAGACGATATAATAAAATAAAAATAAGAAGATTTATACAAAATTGATATTTATAACGCACTTGAACTCCAGGGTCGTAACAATATACTATCCACATAAGTGTATGCTAAGGCATAAAACACTCTACTATCCACAAAACAAGCCCTCTACTATCCACACGAACGTATTCGAGGGCATAAAACACACTTTCCTATCCACACAGGTACGTGTGCACAGCAAAACACACACGCTCATAAATGTCAGTAGATGAGTGAGTGTTTATAGTCACACTACATTACAAATTTGTAATTTGAATAGTGTCTCACTTTTAGAGATATGTTTAACCCTGAGGAGGTCTGTTTTTCTAACTCCAAATCCCCTTGGTTAATACTGATACCTTCCTGGTCGGGCACAACAAACGCAATATCTGCTTCAGTCCTGCCCCCAGTTGATGTTTGTGGTTGGAAGCGCAGAGGTGTTGATTGGCTTCAAAATCCTACTCCTCTGTTCGTGTGATAGTGAACACTTGTTGTTCACTCTGTCTTTTGTACCAGACACGGGGATGATGATGATGATGATGATCTGGCCTCACTGCCTCATTGCACGCTGAACTGGAAGTTGATGTGGCTGTTGCTGTGGTTGACGTGCCTGTGGTGCTATTGAGTGGAGGCGTTGGTGTCCTCACCTCAGTCTTGACCTCGCAAATAGGGTAAAGCAGGATCCTTTCCTCCTTTTTCTTACTTTTACTCTACTCCTCTACTATTCTTGCACATTCTGCTATGGTTTCCATAGGCAGTTCGTCTAAAAGACGCCGGGCATATTCAATGTGCATCTGGAATTCTAGAACCTTGGTGAGACTATTCATCTTCAATGTTGATACGTCAAAGATGGCTAGCCAGACTAGAGACTAACCGCTTTATATGGTTCAAACGCTGACACGATATCAACCATCCCTTCTGGGGTTTTTTTTTTGGTTTGGAACTTTATGATAGCTTATGTCAGGGTGAGAGATAGAGAGAAGTCAAAGAGCATATATTCACTGTGGTTTTTGAAAACAAACGATAGACACATTTTTAAAACAATAATATTGTTTTAATAAACAAGTAACACCTAACATTTAACAATAATATCAAACACTATTTATGACAAGGTTGACAACGTTAAGCTATATTTCCTCTGATATAAGTCATGAGTCCATTGATATACCCTATGTTTTCTAGCTAAAGACAAAGAATAGTCATAACGGTCACAAAACCATCGATTTACCTTCACTTTCTTTATAGAAGAGTATGATCAAAATAAGTAAATAAATGTTCTACAAAATATGCAAGAATGCGTTGATGAAGAAAATACACACTATTTTGCACACACCATAGAATATGTGCCTTGTAATTTCACATTATTGAATCGTGTCGTCTGGGCATTTCTTCTCATATATTCTCGTCTTCCAACGGGGATAATCCATACGAATCAAAATACTCCACACAATCTTTTTAGAGAAGTAAATGGCTTCCCAGAGGGTTCATGGGAGATAACTGTCGACTGTGTTAATGACATAAGCTTGATGGTCTTGAGGTCTGCGATGAGGTAGTTTATCTTCAATGCACGCCAAAGGATGCAAAGAAGCAGTGTACGAACTATTATTCAAACGGAAATAAAGTTCCCAGGTGTCCATTGTTTCTTCATTTGTATTTAAAAAGGTAATTATAAGTCATCAATTAACTTCTGACTTTTGCTTGCAAATCTCTGACAAGTTACCATTTTATTGTTTCTTCTCCGCACGTTGGGCTAAGAGAGATTCGATGCGATAGATCTCCAGAGCAGTCAGTGAAGGGCAGGAAGTGTCACATTTCCGTCGATGATGTGTAACATTTTTGGATTGTTGCACGTGTTGAATCTTGTCGATGACTTTAGAAGACATAAATTCTGAAGGCTGCTAAACTTGTTCCAAACGGATGACTTCAAGCTGTCATTATGAATGGAAAGACTCAAGAGATCTTTTCTTTAGCTTCACAGTGCTGTTTCAGAGTGGTTAACAAATAATCCCTCACATCAGTAATGAATCATTCTGATTTCTCTAGCGGTACCTTGGATTTTAGATCTTTAAACTTCACCGTGTATTTTTAGGCCTTTGTTCTAAATTTTCTAGAGGAGCATTTTCCCTTTTTTAAATGAGGTAGTACTCTTCAGGATTTACTCGTGATGATGGCGAACTTTGGTTTGGTATAGACTCTCAGCGTCTAGATTCTGGTCCACTCATCTCATCTTCAAACTCAAGACTTCAGCTACTGTGCGAGGCAATAAATCACGTTTCTTCCTCTTACTTTCTTCTCCTTTCTTCACGAAATGATGCGATTGTTTCGTTGTAACTGCAATCACTTCATCTGAAACGTCATGGCCACTTTTAGGTCAGTTTATATATAAAGGATGAGCGCCTTCCGTCTCAGTATTCATTCACTCTCAAACTGACCAGCATGGTCGATGAGCCCACACAGATAAAACGTCTAATCCGAGCTTTGCAAGGTGTCATACGAAAGTTTTCTTCAAACAAGCCGACGGCCTACTCCACCTCCTTTCGAAATATAAGTCAAGATACTTGCTATATCTGTCAGAATTGGGCTACAGAATGTCCAGACCATCAAAAAAGAAAGACCAGAGTCAAAAGAGACAAAGGTCATGATAATGGTATCATTATCAAGAGAAAGGACACTGGTCTTCAGACTGCCTTAAGAAACAACGTGAGCAGAAGAAAGAAGAATAGGTGCCCTCGGAAAAAGTAGTACTCCAGCACGTCTAGAGAGAGAAAAACGAGAAGAAAAGGATAGAAAAAGGTGAGGAAGAAGAAGAAGAAGAGACAAACCTGTGAAAATAAATTCAAGGAACAGATAGATAGTATAAATAAGCGACAAAGAAGTCAATGAATTGTTTAAAAGTATTGTGTTGTTACATTGGATTGTACCAGTATAGACGAGACAGAGAAAACGCGTCTCTTAGTTTTGAAATTTTTAGAACGATAAAGGATCTATAATCATGCACTCACACACGTACATCATGAGTGAAAAATTGATTTTGGCAAAATGACCACTATCTCGTTCGGAAAGAAGAGGGTAGCCATGAAAGGGGCTTTTGCGTATTTTTTCTCTCTCAAATAACACAACTTTTTACATCCAAGAAAGACGCTTTAACCACTAGACCACCAAAGCTGTCTCAGAAGAAGCGAGAAAATCTACTAATTCCAATTTTAAAAATTTGAAGTCCCATTATCTTTATAGTGTCACCATATTCTACTAATGTCTTTTCAATGTTTCAGATGTAATCGAGACTTTGGTCTGTTATTGGAGATATAGATGATTTTGTTTTAATTTAATTTTGACTTTTCTTACTTTTTCCATTTAGATTTTTCGTATAAAGTGTTTATTATGTAGCATTAGGTAATTGTTTGTTTGGCGCCTGTGTGTGTTTTGTTTTTGTTCAGTCTTTGTTTTCTGTATTTATTTTTGTTCTGTGTGAAGGTGCATAGAGGTACATAGAAGAAATTATTTATCAACAACCTTTATAGGAGATTTAAGGTGGTGTCTGAGGATGTATTTTTCATGATTCTATCGGATTTTTAAAAAAATGACACTTTCCTTGTCGTTACAGATCCAGAACATATTCGGATATCACATTTGATTGCAAGAGAAGAATCTTTAACATCAATGTACAAAAACAATCAGAGTCAATGTGAAGCCTTTAAGAAAGCTCTTTCATCAGCTTCATCAGCATTTTTATTGATTCAAGGTCCACAAGGTATGTTACCTGAAACCAAGCAGTTTTAATGCAGATCTTTAAAACTTTTATTATGCAGGTATATTGTATTATTTAATAAGGTTATCTTAAGGATGATCTGGTAGGGAAATTTGCCAGTTACCGGTTCCGCGCACCAGAAAGGAAACTAACTGTACGGTCGCTTATTTCCGGGTAGTTCAAATCCACTCACAGTCCTGGTGACCAGGTCTGGAAATCACTCCTGCCTAGTTAATGAATTAGTGTGGGGTAATTATTTTCACGGTGACAAGTTTTATAGCTATTTGTGTTAAATAGAGAAAATTGTTATATGATGCTCTTTTAGCCGTGTTGAATTGTGTGATTTGCACTAGCTTCAAGTCACACATTAATTATTATATTCTTTGTGTAATTTGATTGCCGGAGGACCGTTTATCAAACTGAATAATATGGTCAATATGAGATATATAAATTTGCAACTCATAGGTATGGCATATTTATATAATGATATGTACGAATGCACAAATGCAAAACCAAGATTTTCAAATTTTATCTCACTTTTTTACCAAAATTGCATTAACTTATTAAATTATGGAATTGTGGCATAATATGATACGTATACATATCGATTATGAAAGATTTAACATTAGTATATTCATGCTTATGGCAAACGTTTTCCGTAACAAAACTCAATGATCTTAAAATAAGCAATAAAAAGGTGAGAAGCAACAAGCTTGTAAAATGCAGCAATAAATTTGTTTCCCTTTAAAACATGTAAAACTAAAATCGTACGGTATTGTGAATTTGCGAATTAAATTCCAGAAAATAATTATATAATTGTAGATGCAAGTCATAATGATTAAAGATCTGAATAAACTTTAGTGGAAATCGAATTTACATACACTGTTAAAAAATGTTGATGTGCCTGTGGTGGCTCGCGTTTTGATGATGTACCAAACGTCTTTTGTTTGATCACAATAATACAATAAAAATATATCTTTATTTTAAATTTCACCCTGTATTTGCAGTGAACAAATTTTTTGAATAAATAAAATTCCAGCCCAAATGAACTACTGGGCACACAACAATAATATAATTGATTCTACTCAGATCTTACAACACGATTAAATAATTTACCAGTAACAAGATTATATTATCCTCTACTTTACCTCACGTCACAACTAGCAATATTACCTAATGGAACGTTTCAATCTGGACGGTTCAAGATGTTTACAGGATAAAATCTTAGTTAACATTAGAAAGTATGTTGCAAACATTATCTTATAGAATGTGGAAAACATAAGGTAGGCCAATAATATTTATACAGGAATTCCAATAATCTAGACCCTGACCCAAATAAATGTGTTGACTTCTATTAATAATTATGGCAATATTAAACCCATACATATAAATAATATTTTAGCTATGAATTACTTGTTTACAGAATATAAAAAGGTCAATGAATGAAGTCAAGTAGAAAATGAACTTGTTCTTGAACAAGGTCAAGTCCAACATAAAATGTTAAATTGCAATAGCATAAAATGTAATAACGAAATTAAAAAGCTAACAAACAATGTAAATTAAACATATATAACATATTATTATTATTATTATTATTATTATTATTATTATTATTATTATTATTATTATTATTATTATTATTATTATTATTATATTCGACACTATATTGCTTAATGTACATTTGTTAATTAATGTGCATTTGTTCATTTGGTACACATCAAAAGTAAATTGAGAGAATGATACATGCTGTAAATTTACACGTAAATTCAAAATCTTTCCTTTAAAGCATTTTAGCTCTCTACTGCAAGGTTTTTCTTTCCGATTCTTTTATTGGTAAAATCACCATAAACAAAGTTATTTTCCAAAACGTTGATAGATTTTTCAGGTTGATATCAGTATTCATTCCAATGTCATTTGTATCATAGTATGACGTCCAAGAATGTTCTTGTTAGGTACAGGAAATTCTTACACTGCCATCAAGTTGATATACCTGTTTAGCAAGACCAAATCCCAAGTAAAAAGAAGGAACAAGGTCTTTTTTGTGGATCATCTAACAAGTTGATAGATAATATTGCCAGTAAGCATCATCACATCCATCACCTACATTCACAAAGGATTTTAAGCAAGTACTCAAACTCACTCTCAAAACCCACAAATGTAAATGTTATACTTGGAGTCATTCAAAATATGCGTGCTGCTCAAGTAACCAGATGTACAAATATTTAGAAAGTTCCACAACTATCACCTTGTGCCTCGCATCACACAATGTGAAACGTTTCTGACTCTCTGCTTCAGTTTGATTTTCTTGCTCAAAATACTTTAAAAATGCATGGCTAGGCCTTTAGGATGTTTGAAAGTAGTAGCGTTTCATATAATGTAAGCTTGCTGTACTTTCAAGTACAAATGTAATAAATAAAGTATGTTTAAATTAACAAGCAGATGTGACAAGAAGTATATTATAATAAATCCTTATTTTAGAACATTATTTCTTATATTATACAATGTGTACTTTATTATATTAGTGAGAAACATCTGTGGACCCAAACCACATTAATTTCATAAGCTGATGGCATTTAGCATATGTAAACAAGCAAGCAATACAAAGTAAGAACAATTACCAAGAAAAGATCACAGCCTCAATGCAATCTCATGTAAGGTCAGTTGATTAATGGCTGCATTGATCACAAGGTTTTAAGCAGAATTATTATTTTCATGTAATGAAAGGAACTCAATTTCTCTGTAATAATGGGCACACACATACACACACACACACAAACGCCCACCCCAACCACCATTGCAGACACTGAACACGAAGTATAAAAGCCGATTATGTGATAATGTCATTAATAAAAATATATGAAAACTACAATATCGAAAAGCATGAATTTGATTTTTTTTTATAATGTCCTCGATTTCCAAATCAGACTTCATGTCCTACCAGGATTTGTATCTTGTCTTTATGTAATAAAGTTAAGAAGTTTTTCTCGAATGGAGTTCTTATAGTTGAATCTTCTTTATGTGCTTTTGGTAAATCTGACAGGTGAAACCTGAAATGTTAGATACTTTCTGATAAAAGTAGTAACATTTGGTAAAAAAAGTGTACATCGATGTATTGTATGACGAACACAGGACAGCCCCATAAACATGATCTCGTGCATATAATTATCTTGCCCTGACTTAACATTTATAGTTTTGCGACGTCAGTCATCAATAAAAAACTATTTGGATCTCCAAGTATCTATAGCCAATTGTATGACCATAAGCTTTTTATTGTCATGTGCTATCCTTTCGGAACACATATTAATGAAGATGTAACAGTAATTTTTAACTTTGATAATTTAAAATGTACTTGATAGGATTGGTCTCTAATTTGAATGTTCATCTCTTCTTTATGCAGTACGTTTGCAGTCGTTTATTTATTTTTATTTTTTTTTTCGCATGCCTTTTCTGCAAATTGGAAATATATTCCGATGTGTGTGTACAGGGTTTAGAGAAAACTGTTTGGTATCAGTTGGGTACATGTATTCTGTTATTTCTTGAGGTACAGGTTGGATGAGAGATAATCTTAAAACCGATTCTCCAGATATTGTCCGACTGTACGGTCAGTCAATCAAAGCCAGGGGGCAGTTTTTACATCCAGACACTCAATGCGAGATCTAAATGCTGCTCAGAATCTACGTGATATATCCGTCCATCATTTAATAAGAAAAACTGGTAAACCCATTCGCTGAGCAGATTGATGAGTTTGATCGTAAATTCTCCAATAAGGACTACATACCTCATTACGAGGAAGTTTCCAAATACAGGTCACTGATTAGAAAGGCAACAGTGGAAGAGCTTCAGCAGCATGAAATCATCTTGTGCACGACAGGTGTTGCTACGAGCCCAAAATTGCTGATGGGTAATTGATAATATTTTTAAATAGTTTATTGTATGATCCATCGTATAAGATGCGAAAAAAATAGTATGCTCTGGTTTATTATTTTTAACATTCAACATTACTCTCGACCATGGAACATAATTTTGTTTAAATGCGTGTTTTCGGTCTCTTTGCTCCTATCTTTGTAAAACTGCATAATCACGGTTTATTAAAACAATTGTTCCTTTTTTAAAATGTTTTCAATAACTATCCAAGGATTAATTTTAAAAAAATAATTAAAAGAGTCTGCCATAAAAGTCATTTGCATTATATAGCTTCAGAGTTAACACTAAAGAGATAAGAAAAATTGTCTTCATTAATAAAAATCCAGTGGACCAGTAAAGTTTGTTTAAGGCTCTGGTTTGCTTTGAACGGCATTAAATCTAGTACACTCAATTTATAACGAAATTGGCAGTAACGAAGTATGTGATAATATGGAACACATCTCAATGTCCTTGCCGGTATATAGCATATACATTTGTCTTGAGCATAGCAAAATTTGGATCTAACAATGATTTTAATGTTTTGTTTGCTTTTCATACCTGCAAATTTGTATGTACCGATTATATTCAGCTCGACCTGCCGGTCCATTCTATAGCCTACATAATTCTCTTGCCAAATCGAAGGAACCATTTTCATACCCTTTATAAGCTGATTCAACACTAAAAGATTTTATTTAATTGACTTAGTGTCTATTGTATACATGTTTTAACAGTTTGCCGTGGTTTACATTTTTATATGCAGGGACTAATAAATATATATATATATATATATATATATATATATATATATATATATATATATATATATATATATATATATATATATATATATATATATATATATATATATATCAGCTGATAATTGACTAATTGACGAGGCTGGAATGTGCCAAGAGCCTCAGTGCATAGCTTCTATAATTGCCAAACAACCTAAGCAAGTGGCACTGATTGGAGATCACAAGCAATTGTAGCCAATTATTAAATGCAGAGAGGCAGCAAAATTTGGGATGATCAAGTCCCTGTTTGAAAGATACGCCGAGGATCTGAAACTCACCAATAACGAAAGGAACGTACAATTTACGTTTCTGAATATACAGTACCGAATGACAAGTACAAAATAGGCCCATTATGTTTTGACTATTCACCACTAACTCATGCTAAGATATGCTCGTGCATCCTGCTTTTCAAAAGGTTGTTAGTATATTAAACCGAGCATGATTTTAAGTTTTGTCCGAAGTCATTTGAGAATTTGTTTCCAATAATAACTGTATCATTCGTACCCACAGTAAAGAATATAAAATTACATCGTTTTCTTGAGTTTGCAAACTCAAATTTGCTCAAATCTATGTCTTAAGTTGAAAAGGTAATTTCAAGGCTACATAGAACACATCCGTATCAGGTGGTTCAATGAATCAGCTATTTTGCATAACAGCAAGTCAAAGTCGGTCGGTCTCTAATATTCTGAACATGTTCCCTGTACTAACATAATTTGAAGAGAGTTACAATTATCGACTACTGTTTTGTATCTTCTTCAGTTGCATATTATTTACCTTTTTTATTTTTTGGATAAAGCTCTCTACACTTGCTAGCCTATTATAATACCACTATGAGCATTCTAAAATGGAGACTCATGCTCTCCTATTCTTTTGACTACGATGCAAATAAAACAAGCGTATAGTTAAGCTAGCACGAATGTGTAAATAGACTCGAAATGAGAAAGAAAATAGCAATTCAAGATAAACAATTTTTTACCCCGCAAACAAAACGACGAATAAATGGTAATGACCTTGCAATTGAATAAAGATAGCATGCTAAAAAGTGTAATATCTCACTGAAGTTGATCGAATAGACTACTCAAAATTTACACAGAACATTTACCGATATTTCAAATGTACGCGTGTAGGACGGGATCCAGATTCCATTATCACTGTTCTTACCTCTTGACCGCATGTTTTTCTTTCATTTTCACTTTGATTAAATTGCTAAAAACAGTGGCGTCACAAGTGCTGGTGCCACCCAGTGGGATTACTCATTATGTCCCCCTAATGGACACCCATCCTGCACAAAAATTCAACAATTTTATAGACAGTCATGCTGGGTAACGCATGGTGTCACCACCAAGGACCTCCATCATGCACAAAATTAAAATCTTGCATTTTGGTGTCACCCCCACTGATGGTGTCACCCGTTCTTATTTTTTTCGGCACCTGATATTTTCTTTGCAGCCTAAATATATATTCAGTTGGATTTAGGCATCTTCATGATAATTATTACTATCAATGGAAACTACAAATTCATATATTTTATTTCCTTACTTTAACATCTACAGAATTGCTATGCTATCTATGGCGCCCCAAGTTTTGGATGACCCTTGCAAATGTTTTGTAACCACAAACAAACAAGAAAAACCACTTAAGCAGTCAATGGTTTAAGAGCAGTGACACGCAGTGTAATGTTGGGCTTCATTTAATCATCGGGTCCTTTTTATTCTACCATACCTAATCAGTAAAATCTGTAGGAATTAGTTAAACGACGCTTTGATTTCGGGGAGGTCATAACTAATTGTTTATCGGAAAATTAAAAATTTGCTTCCCCAAATATGGAAAGAAAATTTGACCACCTAGATTTCATAATTGAGGATCCATATTTTATCAGCTAAGCATCACAATCTGTAGTCATCTAATTATTATGCAGCATTCTTAGTCTCCGATCGACAATTCATTTTGCCCAAATCGATGCGATGAAAAAACAAAATGAGAGCGGTTAAAAGTTCAAATGAGTTGGCATGAAGCTTTCTACCTCTATGAAATTACATATTTCATAGGATCACTGATTACGTAATAAGATTGTGAGTTTACCACTTCACGCGAAGGTGTGGTAAATATTACCAAATTACGCCTAGTGTTCCCGGGACATAACTGACTTTTAAAGCTGACTCAACGTGTAACAGCTAAAATGACATAACAATTACCTGTTATATTTATCAATATCGGTGGAAGGCATAAACAGCATATCTAAGCGTCCAACGTATTTCTCTTTTTCTTAAATACCAGCATCCATGGCTATGTGAATTTCCTTCAAAAGAATTCTATGACAAAAGAATGGATACCGCAAAGTCTATGAGAGGAAAATATTCGTGTCTTAGACTATGGCCAGTTTATAATGTGCCTCATGTCTTATGCCACGTTGAAGGGAGAGATGAAATGCAGGTTGAATCGACAGAAAAGGGAAACGAAAAGTCTAGAAGTAATCATAAAGAGGTGAAACAAATGGCACGTACATAAAAATTGGTCCTTGTTAAGTGAACAGCATAGTCAACAATAAAATTATATATATATATATATATATATATATATATATATATATATATATATATATATATATAAATATATATATATATATATATATATATATATATATATATATATATATATATATATATATATATATATATATATATATATAGAAAGAGTAAAGTGCATATTTTCGTAATAAAATATACAAAATATTAATTTAATGAGATTTAATTGTAGGTGAAATATTTGTTCCCTTAAATCGGTTTTTGTTCAGATGTTGGTCTATTTATATCAGCAAGTGCATTATTCCGATACTATTTAATTTAAATCAAAGCGTTGTCCTTATTCAGCTCCAGCTTGCCACAAGCGACGTCCTTAGAGCAAATCAGAAATATGTTTCGCAACTTTTTGGAATATTTTACCTGTATGATGTTAAACAATGCAATAAATTATTTGTTCTTCAGGTTATCAGCCTTAGCAAAATAAAATCATTCTTTAGTCACGTTTTTGTAAAAATATTTTTGAAAAGGAAAGGCATCCATTTTGTACAAAATTATCTTGAGTTCAATAATCCAGATTGTAGACAACATTGTATACATAACTGATACATGGCTAGGCATGTCTTTTATATCAAATGCTTTACTAAACTGAAGTCCGAATGCTTCCTTTTATCACTCTTGTTCAACTAAAGGCAAAATAGGCAATTGTAAATTGAGAGTATCGATCCGTTAGTGTGATTATGAATGAGCTAAGTTTCTAATAAAGTTGCCTTTGACTGGGTGTGATTGTGAATCTAGATGATTCACAATACCACCCAGTCAAAGGCAACTTTATTCTCTAATACAGTTACCCTTTGCGTGAACGTCATTTAGAATCATAATTTTCCGTCTTATACAAAGGCCGTTGTAAATGTTATGATGCATATAAACATGGAAGTAATTGCAAGAATACAGTTACAGCGCATGACAAAACATCTACATAAAATTGACTCTTGTAGGAACGGTGCAAAGAAAAATGCATTTAACATTTAATAGTCATCTTTTTTAAGTCTTTGTAAGAATGTTGCATAGCTGCAACTGGCTGAAATATGTATGCAAATGTATCTTCATTGTATTCTTTCTTGTAGGTGAAGATTTTCAAACATATGGTTAAAGTGGAAAAGATTGATATAAAGGATATAAATGTTATTTCTCAATACAACGCACAATGCCATGCTTATTTCTCAATACAACGCACAATGCCATGATTATTTCTCAATACAACGCACAATGCCATGCTTATTTCTCAATACAACGCACAATGCCATACTTATTTCTCAATACAACGCACAATGCCATGCTTTGAGGCAAGAGCTCAAAAAGGAAAAGTATGGAAATTTCGCTGTCACGACCGTTGTGGCAAGTCAGGGTATCTGCTTAGAGGAAATTTGCATGACACACTGCTGAAATAATTGATCATTACAGAATGAGTTAAATACATACTGTTCGAATGCCATGGAATTACTACATGCCATGAAAGAAAGTTTTATAATTTAAATTTCAGTCTGTTTATATTAAAATATTTGTAGATGCTGCACTGGATACCATTAGGATACTTTCTGAAACCAAATATGACTGGTCTAAAACTGGTGGATTCTATACATGACTGTAAAACAGAAATATTGTGTTAGATCCGGGATAATGACTCTAATTTTTCATACTCTCGAAGACAATATTACGACAATGAAGAGAACATTTCAATACCAGTATACATAAACCTTAAAAACTTGCTGCTTATCAAATTTATTTTATTATTTTATTTGGGTCATAACTGCTTCAAAATAAGCACAGTGGTTTAATCACCAAATCATAATGTGAGAGCAAAACATAAGTAGCTGTAAATCTTTTAAACCAAATTTTACAGGATTTTTTCATGACCCGCAAGTGTTCGGCTGGTTGTTGTTTATTGCACAGATAAATAAAATTACTACTAAAGCGTAAGCTATCCAGATAATTAAAACCGATGAATAATCCCATAATTCACTTGGCTTACTATGGGATTCATACTCAAAATATCCACATACAAGTATGTGCCTCACTAATCCAAATCAGGTGAATCATGCACGTCATTTGATGATGGATTCCAATTGTTGGGTAGGATATGGGAATATATCGATATACTTGTAGGTTAATCTCATATATAAACAAAAAGATGTATACAATTGAATAACAGACGCGTATTGTTGTTTCTGTGGAGAATGGAAGTACGTCATTTTCAGTACAGTCAGGTCGTTATCATTTTATGAGATAGAAGCTACCCCTCCTTTGGAATGGTGTGCTGAAAAACTTGATAATCAAGCGTCACATAAATAAACGCCACTCTTACTAGGGCAAAAAGAGGACCTATTATTGTAGGTAAGATTTCCTAGTTTCTAATTATATTAACAATTCATAAATATATTCCTAGGTTACGCAGAGTTTATGATGTGCATTTGTAATTTCTGTTTTGTCAACATAAATATCATTCAGTAAAGCATCACTATACAATAGTTGTTCTTCCTCAATAGCTCCATCCATTACACATATCTCCATAAATGGCCCTGCTTCCTCTTCCCAGCTCAATCATTAGTAGTAGTAGTTAATAATTAGTAGTTATTCAGATATTTGCAAGCTATATTGTTTTACGTGGTGCTTTAACCACACAATATACATGGGTACAATCTTGTTTCACCATACTTTTTTTTTAACAAATGAATTTTCCTTGCATGCTTTCCATGCTAAAGAATTCAAATAATGTTTGTTGGACATTGTAAGCCATCAGGAGTTGATAGGACACGATTCCTTCAACATCAAAGTCTCTTTTTACAAGCATATTTAGTCTTATATGACGTTCATAATCAGAGGTTCGATTAACGTACGTTAAATGTTGATTGAATTTAAACAAAGGAGAAGAAAGAAGGAACGATTTCTTAGATGTACGGTGAAGTGTTTCTGGTATGTAATCACGACTTCAATGTTGATTTAATGGTTGATCGCCGAAATGAACACTGACTTGTGAGTTTTGTACACAAAATAAAAACGATCCGTGAAAAATATATTGGTAAATTTTATATAATATAGAACCTTGCTTGTAGCTATCGTAAACTATGTTTGCACCAGTTGTAAGATTGTGATTATATGTGACATAATAATTCATAAGAACAAGTTAATGACGATGAAGGTTTTAAATTATGGGTGTCATTCCAGGCGATGGGGACTCATAGTTATAAAATGTGCGGATACTTGCAGTGGCTTCTATTAGTAGTCCAAGTTAGTGCCAGTATCATGTTGCATTCACTTATAATCCTTTTTTTATCAGAAGGTCTTCGAACTCTCACAATTGCTTTGTTGCTGTTCACATTGAATTCAACAAAGGTCCGAAAACTATTTGCTTCTGTCATGTATATTCAATTTGTATCGTTTCATGCCTTCTTTCTCCATGATTATTTGTTATATTTAAATGTATTTGGTAATATACCTAAGTCCAAAAACAAGTTTATGATGTACATGACCAGGAACATTGATTTTGTAAACAACATAATACACAGCTAACACATTTTGAGCATAGATTAAATATCAGGATCATTATAAATGGAGGTAAAAATGTTTATCTTAATCTAAGTCTAGAACAATGTAATTTAGCCTTGGATAAGCCTTGGGTACCTGATGATTGTCATGCTCTTAATTTTAATTCCTATTGTCAAGGATAGTCGGTCTGCGTAATATTGCATAAGTCTTATCGGTCTTGTATAGTATTTCACTAAATGTGTTTCTTCAAATGGTATTACCAATACGGATGCGTATGACATTTCCATTATCTTTGTGTAAAATTATCACATACAGACTCATTCAGCATAATGGTAATATTTTGGATAATGTTTAAAAGCTAAAAGTACAATATGACTATGGTATAGAATTTCATTGATGCATTTATCAACAAATGAACCCCACCCATCAACTGTTACGAAATGGGCATATGCACTAATATTATATGGACCGAGTTCTGCTGGTACAGAGTATGATGGCACCAGAGTGATACGTATATCCTCATATGAATAAATTAAAATCATCATCCCCTCCTATAAAAAAAAAATTATTGTCCTCTGAAATAAAAAATATCAAATCCTTATTAAATCCAATAAAACAAAATCATTATCCTCTCCTAAAAATAAAATACAATCCTTATCCCCTCCAATAAATAAAATAAAATATGTATCTCCTTCTATGAATAAAATTAAATCCCTATCCTCTTCCATAAATATAATACAATCCTTTTTTACCGCCTATAAATCAAATAAAATCCTTTTCTCTCCTATAAATTAAATAAAATTCTTTTCCTCTCATATGAATAAAATAAAATACTTATTCCCTCTAAAAAATAAAATTTATCTTTATCCTCTCCTGTAAATAAAATAAAATCATCATCCCATCTTTTCATAAAATAACATTTTTATTTCTTCTATTGTATTCCTACTATCTTCTTTAAAGAAATCTATTATCCACATATTTTCCTCCCAACAACCCTAGCAGTGTTAACATATATGGAATTTAAGAAGAATAAATACAGCAGGACAGAGGGAAGAATAAATCAAGGTATAGAAAAAAGAGGCTTTGGCTTTCATTTTAACAATTATATTGCATTTAAAATATTTGGCTTAAAGTCAGAAAAAAAAATCATTCATTAAATATTGTGGGTAATGTTTGTACTTTTGTTTTATTTATTTACTTAAATTTTTGTTAGCTTTTGGGGGTGTAGGATGTATCCAATGCTAAAAATGCTGTTTATCGCACGTTGAGTGAAATATTCATATAGAAGCTGCTGAGAGCAGAGTTATTTAGGTACATTATCAGACGAGCTAAAAATTGGGCCCGTATGAACGTTTCCAAGTTTGCTAACATGCGAACTCTTTTCCAACACCAATGTTTATAAAACGCAATGAAATCATTATTGTACCGAGAAGGAAAAGTCATGAATATTTTTGCTAGTGTGAATTTGTGACACATGACAGAAAACATACATATGATATTTTCTGTGAATTTCTTAAACAATGATTAAAAAACACATTGTGTGTTGTATTCTTGATATGTGAACTTGTTCCACCGTGGAAGAAAAAACATAATATAAAGCTACGTTGAAAATCCAAATTACACGCACACACGAACTTTTCAAAATACTAAAGTTGATGTATATGCTGAAATTCTGTATCTGTAAAGCGAACTTACAAAGTAAAAAGAAGAAAGATATTTGAACAAACCCTGATTTACATATTTACTCTATTTTGCGAAGTTTTTAGAAGAGGAAGTGAAGGAGTGATTAGTGCTGGAGATTACAGTAGGTTTTGCCAGCTTATCAAGAACCATCAAGACAATAAATCCGTTAAGTAATAAGGAATAACTGAAAGTCCTTATCAGTTGAGGATGTATGTACTGTCATGTGTCGAATTTTGAAGCTAAGGTCATTTGGAATAAAAGTAACAGAATTGTATGAAATATTTTTATACATATATTTGCTAAGATAATATTATGTTAGAATTTATGCAGAGCGATTCCATTTTCTGATGAGAACCAATATAGTTATCTATATATGTAGAAGTGTATATGAATTTGTCTAGCGTGAGAATTATATATATATATATATATATATATATATATATATATATATATATATATATATATATATATATATATATATATATATATATATATATATATATATATATGTGTGTGTGTGTGTGTGTGTGTGTGTAATATGTATGTATGTATGTACACTCAGTTTTGGATCAGTTTTGCATGTGCAGTTGTCCTACCAGGAAGAGCTTTCTTGAGAGTGTTGAATGATCTCCCAGTGGGTGTGTAGCAGCCACATTACTTCATACACATTACGATGGAAGATTCGGGATGATCTGCATCTGTGGTGCACATTACTTAGAGAATTCAATGGTAAATTGTTACTCCTTTCTGAAAGCTGGCTGGACAAGCAAGACATTCATTTACACACTGATGCATCCAGCTCAATTTGCTATGGCGGTGTGGCTATGGCAAATCGTTCTATACCAGATGGAATAAAGAATGGCGAGAGGAAGATATCACCGCCCTTGAGCTATATCCAATTGTTCTAGCCATCAAAGTATGGGCCCATCAAACTTGCGAACAATTGGATTTACTTTCACACTTAAAACAAGACATTGGTTGATATTGTTAAAAAGCAAACCTCAAGAAACCCTTCCATTATGATCCTTGTTAGAGACCTAGTCCTTGCATGCCTCTGATACGACACATTGTTTCAAACCTGTCACATCCCGGGAAAAGAAAATGTTCTGGCAGATGCTCTTTCTCGATTGCAGGTGCACAGATTCCCGACCTTGGTTCCACATGCCGACCCAGAACCTGTCTCAATGCCGGCACTTCCCAATTTGCTTCACTAACAAAGACACTGGATACTCTACTGGATAATACCTTGACACAATTGTCGAAATCTGCATACAGACGAAGCTGGAACTTATATCGAGCTTTCACTGCAAAATATACTTTGGAAACCTAATTTGCCAGTTTCTCAGTCTAATTTGGCACTTTTCATTTCTCGCCTGGTTAACGGGTATTATGCTTCAGAAATAACCTCATATGTATCTGCCATTGGTTTTGTGCACAAAATAAATAATTATCAGACCCTACAAACACTATCCTAATACAGAAACTGCTGCAGGCATGCCACATGCATAGTTTCTTGCAATGCTAGATTGCCAATTGACAAGTGTATATTAGAAAAACGCGTCCACGCTACAACTCAAGTGTATATTAGAAAAACGCGTCCACGCTACAACGCGTACAATAACTTCTTGGTACAAACAGCTCCTATTTCGAGCTACGTCTTCCTTGGCATTTCATGCCTTCCTAAGAATTGGGGAAATGACAGTTCAGTCCCTTGACCTCCATAACCCTAATCTGTTGCAAATTGATCATTTAGTGTTTGACCACCATTCCATCTCTCTAATATTCAACACCTTAAAACACAGCCAGGGCCAGACGTTCACTTTAAAAATTAATAAAAACAATAATGCAGCAGTTTTTCCTGCCTCAAATCTACAGCGATACATCCAAATGCGTGGTACTGCTCCGGGCCAAATATTTATGGGTCCAGAGCAGTACCACGCATTTGCGTATATCTTTTTATTTGAATGTTTCTTTCAAACACACCTATAAACAACTCGTGCAAATTTCAATGCACAGTTCAAACTTGGTCTGCAGTTTTGCAATTTTGATTAAAAATGCTTCAAGAGTTATGGCTTTACAATTGAAGCAGCAACAACTGTTGAGGCGCAGGGCTTGTCTGATAGACAGATTGGACAGTTAAGGCGATGTACATCATGTGCTTTAAAACGCTATATTATATGGTTTGAACGTCATACCAACCTGTAATTCTTTCCGCTACTCAATTAATTAAGCACGCAATGGGGGATCGGGGATTCGTAGTTGTTTTCTTTTAAATCCACTTCCAAGTGCATTTTCCCTCCTAATAATCTGTGTAAATATTAGATTCACCAATTCATAAATAAATATAAATATAGATACGGTATATAAAGTTATTTTCATCTTTTCATAAACATTCAAGCAAATGTTGCTTTCCATTTCAGGTCTAGTGGGTACACAGACCTGAATACACTGTTTAATCTCGTCAGATGGGCTAGTGGGTTCACTGCGTATGAATAAGGTAGGTAAAGGTATCACGGTTCCAATTGCTTTTCCATAGACCGCAATGCTAATGTTTTGCGAAATAAATATACTTTCTATCCTACCTCAGCATGCATGTCACACACTGTCACAGAGAACAATGTTAGATTCTTAATTTGATAACATCGAAAATAGGCACTCCATTGCATTTAAGACAGATAACTCTGCTGGAACTAGACAGGGGTAAGAGTTATCTAGTTACACCGGACACATTTTCAGTCATGTGTACACATTTTAAAAAAAATCTTAAAAAATACAAAATGTGATCTAGATATGAATTAATATAATTTCACATGTTGCCAAGAGGCTCAACTTTTTTTAAAAGCCTAACAGAAAGTACAACTCTTACATAATGCACCAATCACAGCTCGTTTTGTCGTTTATTTCTGAATGCAATGTTCCTTACACCTTAAGCTTCGTTCACCTGGGGTTGTACAATTGGTACCGTTATACCTATAGCCAACCTTAATTTTTTCAATAACCTTTGATATAGCTTGGGACTGTACAAGTGACAAATGTACTTAGTCTCGTTTGTCAGAAACAATTTTATGAGGTACCTTAGCTTTGTTTTATATTAATGTGTATATAATTGTCTTTGAACTTTTTCAGCTGCTGTTTTTATGTGTGTGCTTTACTAACAAACCATATTTTTGGAATAAAATGATTTGTTTTAACTATGAGTTGTGTTTTATTCACATCAACATTTACTGAACTTCAGATGGGTGATATGGGATAAATCACATCATATCATATTATGTAATAATTAGGTCAAAGGTTAGTGTACTGAACAGTACATACCTCTTCTACTTCATTAAGTACAATTCACCTAAACTAAAGGACTTTATCTTTGTTTGGTAGATGCACAACTTAACACCAGAGACAGGTGGACATGAACCAATCTTATTATAAAGTATAAGCAATCAACACTTTACACTGTCTGCAGATACATGAGGTCACTAACCTCCAGTCATCATACAAAGGTCAACCTACCCATCCTCTTGGTAATACAAATAGAAACCTTCTCTCCTTAGAGTAGTAAATAAAATTAATGCAATAAGCCAATCTATCACCAAATATAGTATATTCACAACTTTTAAATGGTTATGCTGTATTAGGAGTGAAATTCGGGGAATAAAATATAGAAAAATGCCAAAGATAAACAATAAGTAAAGTGA
Source organism: Potamilus streckersoni (assembly GCA_016746295.1). Lineage (NCBI taxonomy): Eukaryota > Metazoa > Mollusca > Bivalvia > Unionida > Unionidae > Potamilus > Potamilus streckersoni. The sequence continues at coordinate 1,153,108 of JAEAOA010001578.1, read as the reverse complement.
GTCAAATGGAGTTAAAACAGGAGGAAAGTGTGTATTTAAAAGAGAGCTGTAACTTATGATAAAGGAATTAAAGGAGACAAAAGCAGCAATGAGGAAAATGAGAAGCAAAAGTTTCATGACCTTACCTTGGACAAATATATGGAGGCAGTACCCCATTTGGATTTGCCTTGAATCTATTTTCCAACTTTATTCGTTGTTCAGGCGTACAACGTTACCTGGGGTGAATCACCATTCTTCAGGTACATGATTTCGAAATTATATGCGGCGAAAAGTCTAGGAAAGCATGGTATACATGATCATTTGACCATAAAATATTATTCACTGCTATGGATTTAAGCTACCAACTAAGACACAAGTCATTTGTATTTTGTCAGTGGAGTGGGTATTCTCAACTATCGTCTCAGGCTATATAGGTAAGTGTCATATTTTTGTTTTATTTGATTTGTGAAACCTTTTCTCGGTTATATATTATGTCGGGTTATGAAACTTTGTTACATTGTATGCTTTGCTATTACCATTTAGTTCAGAACCTATCGTTATAAACAGTTTGGTTTTGTTGTAGCTTATTGGACATGATTGGGGCTAACGATGTCTTATTGGGGCTAAGGGTGTCTTATGGAAGATTCGGTGTCTGATAAGAGCTGGCGGTAGTAATCCATGGTTAAATGTAGCTATCTGTATTGCGGTATGCCGTCTATGTGGATGAATATATATGATGGACCGGTGAATGATATGAACGTGGACGATAAGGGATCTAATGAAACGGCATAGTTTTAGTTTGTATATTGAATGATCCAGTGAAACTGTAGAGTTACAGTTTATAAAGTGAATAACTATTTCAGTTTACAGTGATATGTGTGTTCATCTGATTGTGTATTCAGTTGAACACAATATTGTTTAGTTGAAACAAGTGATTACATTCTGAGTATTCCTCATCCTTTATCTGTTGCATACCATGAGATTACGTGAATTTCAAAGGTTAATGTAGTACAAAAGAATACGTGAATCTCATTTTACATAATACATGGTATATTTGTACCTCATTTTAGGCTAGAGGTAATTGAATCATATTTTTGTATTTTTTTTTCTCTTTGTCATTTCGTGACTGTGTGTAGGGTGATTCGGATCATTTGTGTGATAGGAGTGTGAGATTCAGTGTATTGTTTTATGGGCACACACACACACACACACACACACACACACACACACACACACACACATATATATATATATATATATATATATATATATATATATATATATATATATATATATATATATATATATTATGTAATTTGATAAATTCCAATCATTCATCACTTTGTATTTGTGTTATCATTTAATCCAAACGGAGAAAACCCACTAGGTTTCATTTCTGCTACACGCATCGTATTTCTTTGACTTTGTTTTACGTTTCTTTGTTATCATTATTATTATTATTATTATTATTATTATTATTATTATTATTATTATTATTATTATTATTATTATCGGAAAAGGAATATAGTTCTTAATATAATGTTCTGGTTGGTTGAGTTAGGTCTATCTAACTATATGTTATCTATCTGGAAGCAAATGATCGCTATCTCGCCGTCTGCTACTTTTGTAAGGTAAATTTCTGTAAGAGCAAATTATATCCCGGATATTTCATTGTTAGTAATTATATGCTATTAGGTGATTAATAAGCAAATTCAGAAAATTATTTAAAAGAAAATGTGCCGTCTGCAAAAAGATAATTGTATTTGTGCGTGGCTGTATTTTCTGGTCTTCTAAGTTATAACTACTTGGTTTCAATGTTCTAAGGCGGCCTATCCATTAAGATTCTTTCCTGATTTCGGAATTCCACTTGCGGTTGTGAACAATTGCAGTAAGTATTGTTACAAGCCAGGGGACTTTGCTTGACCGAGCGGTGTATAAACCCTGGCGCGAATCCCGCTAGAAGTCATAAGTTTACCCATATTTCCAAAGACTTCTATACAACTTCAATTGTAAGTTGGAAAGCCCGACGTGTCCATTCTAAACATAAATTTTACTCTAATCAATGTAAGACCACATTATTTACAACTTGCCAAATAACCATCAACCGCACATCCGCATAGTTTCTTTCCGTACCGCCATTAGTTCACACCGTAGAAACTCTACAACTATCCCTAACACGGGGGACTATTTTAACTACCCACTGAAGCCAGTCGATCTACCGTTTCAAGGCACATCACACCAGTAAACCTACATCACATTTGCGACTAGGGCCACATAAACAGTATCTTCCGAGTCCTTTCTCATTTATTCCATTGTGTAATTTACCGGTTTTCTACCATAAATACTGCCGCTGCAGTCACAACACCAATGTATACCACTAGTTTTTATAAAGTGCTATATTACAGAGACAGTCATGCTGATTGGGTCTGAGTTCGCTACTCATTGGCTATGGCATCTGACTAACACTTTCTCTCCGTGACGTTTGCTCCTAATAATTGACTGATTATTTCGTGCTAAGGAATATTTACCACTGCACCGAATTCCAATAATCAACATGTAATAAAACAATCCTACACGTGGTTTAAACTAAATGCGCACCTCCTTAATTTTATTACAGTATTATATCACTGAAATTGTGCCTGCGGAAAGTGAAGTGTTCTGCGACTGGACTTTTGTACAGCTTCCTTGTCATCCAGTCAGATCTGTAGAGTGTAACGTTTTCTTTTTGCTCCAATTAAGGGCAACGTTTTCATAAAAAATAAAAGGTTCGTCCCAGCCTAGCACTTGACCAAAAGAAAACTAAGTCAGGACAAATAAAATAGAGTGGATTTATTTTATACAAACATTGGAGTCACACAGTACAGACAGTCATATTACATATGCATATACATGTATATATATGGTTTACCCATCTATGGGTATTGACATGTATCCAATGCTGGAGACATGTACAGGTTTACAATTACTCCACAATTTCTTAAATACAAAACATTTTATATTTTGTGGCTTAGTAAGGTTAGAAATTCCCTTAATTTACTTTGTACATACACACATTAATACATATATTATATTTTCTTTGGGACTGTTAACCAGGATTGGAGAGAAGATTTTAGAAGTATGTCTCCATACATGGAGAAATATGGTAATTTGGAATGTATTTCCAAATAGGATAAATTTATAGTTCATCTAACATTGTTATGGGTGGTTTTAATCCAATTTCAGTGTCACCTGAAGCATTGCCATAGCCATGGTTTATGCTCTTCTTTCTTTTATTACAACCACTCAAGTCGGTGTTTTGATGTGTGAAAGTCTCTATCGTCTGCCGATGCAGACGTATTTATATACAAATACGGTAGCTAATGGAAACTCAGTCAACCAATGAAAACGCGTAACGCATCCCGTCTCGTGGCGTAATTTCAATAGCTCCACACTGGAGAGTGATACTGAACTGACATCGCGAGTCGTAATACAGCTGAGTTGAAAGAATTAAGCATGTTAATCAAAGAATCGAGGAGATACGTTGATATTTACGAAAGTAATCATCAAGGTAACTAAATATAGTAATATCGAGACATGGCATGTTTAATGCGTTTCAAAACGTACCTCAAGCGTGGCAAGCTTCCATAGCGTGACAACCTTCGGTTCTTCTTTCCATCACAACACCTCGCGAGGGAAGGATGTATTTGCTTGACTTTATTAGGAAATGAGGACATAAGACTAAAATTTCATTACAGGAGGTTGATCTTTTTGTGCAGATGTTCAGTTTCTCAAACAAACTGAAGGCTATAGATCTTACATGTGATGAGGTGAATTATATGCTATATTTTGCACGTTTTGTTTGGACTATTTATTTTAAGTTTTTTGCTAGTCGCTGCGCTAGAAAATGTGCTGGTCACATGTTGACAAGATTTGCACCAAACTGAATTAAATATTAATTATTGTTCTAAAATGAATTGCTAAACAAAATCCAGTCAAGGTCGATTATATTCTAACTGTTGAATGCTCTCTAATTTTGTCATATAAAAGCTTTCAGACGAAAATTATTGATTGATATCAACTATTTCAGGTAATGAAGAAATACGTGCAGATTTTGCTACTTAACACAATTCCATTTTAACAGAACATTTTAGTCAAAAATAGCATCGTTAGCTGCTTCATTTGTTTGTTTTTATTGTTGTGAACATCACTTTTAGGTGCACTTCTTTATTTACATGGCCGACAAGAGGGGGATTGCAACAGGAGATATATCCCCGAACAACACTTTTTATTTTATAAAAGAAAAATTTTGCTTGTTTCTTACACCAGGGCCCGTGATCGCTCTCTACGGCCCTATTTATTTAACATTTCTCATCCAAATATTCTGATTAAGGTTTTGCGCTAACGAATGTCTCGTAGTGCAGCCAGTAAGAGAAAAATACAAAAATACAATTGCCTATACAATAGTAATTAGGCATTTGCACGTCAGTTTTCATTAAAGAAACATAAAATGGTTTTTGTGTTACTGTGATGATAAACCCTGAAAATGTACGGCGAGGAAAAGGTGGATGGTCTAAGTTACGAAGTTTGCCTTAATTTTCTGCTCGTTGGTGAAGAGCGCTAACAAGAACATGTCTCAAATTTTATACATGTTTAATGGTTACATGAAGTATCTTATTTTAAAACTTAAACGTGTTTTAGAATGCGCTGTTAATTTTTGAGGACTTAAAGAGGTGAAAATTTGGCAAAATTATGGGGTTTTTTAACATCGGTCTTTTATTCGCAAAGGTAACTGCCAATTTCGCACTAATTATATCACATATGTTGCAGTTTATATGTAGTGGATACGGCATAACCATAACATATATTCATACAAATACTTTAATTTATTGTTAATATAAGGGCATTATCGTTGTCGGTCTAGTCGGTTCAGGCAATACTGAGAATTTTTTCCCCACCATCTGCACAAAATTTAATTCAACATTATATAAATTCAGTATCGTGTTATGTCAATGCATTTCTTTATTATTATCGTGTATATCTATTTAACTGTGTTATATATAATGTGTGCTTGATTCATGTTCGTAATTGGGGGGTTTCGAATGGAGTTTTTGCTTATCTGTCATTTGTCGCGATTGTACGTTGAAAACAAGATCTTTTAAGAGAATGACCTAACCTTGATTAACATTTATCCAATGCAGACAGTTCTACTACGACCCAATGGTCTTAAATTTAGTTATATATATTCATTTCTATATATTTAGTTATATATATTCATTCTTATATATTCATTTCTATTTAAGGTAAGCCTATGCAAAAAAAATGTATTATATTTGTTATCAGATTTTACAATTTTGTCCAGATTCATTTCGAGAGAACTTATTTACCTTAAATCATTCATTTGAATTACTAAGTGCTTCTTGACTTTGGATTAAAACATTATACTGGAATTATAGTAAACTCGTTCAAACATATTCAATAATAAAGGTACATTAAGACATTAGATCAAGAAATTTCAGACTATTGCAATTCATTCGGAACATTATATACTTTGGGACTTTTGACAAGACATTTAAATTTTTGGAGGATTTAATTTACAATTTTGTAAGTGTCTCTTAAATGTTCCCTTGGTAACTTTGAGAAATACATTATTCGTTGATTTTATTAAACTGTTGATTTCTTTTCTTTCTGGTACATAGTTTAATGCCCATTGCAGCCGTTTTTCATTATTTTCAACAAACTTACAGTCTAAAAGAAGTTCGGGAGAAGGAAATGACTTGTTTAAAAATCTCTTTATTAACCGCTATCAAAATGTTAATTTTAAACGACGTTCAAATATTCAGTTCACAATTAATATTTTATTGCCTAGTAGATCACAATAATTTATTCAGAGCAACTTACAGTTCATCTCGCTTATAAACACAAATAATTAATCAACGAACATGAAGGCAAAAGTTGTAGAAATAGTCAAGACAGGTGACGTACATGCATGTAATGAAATGAGAGGGATGAAGAAATGATACGAGCGGATAGAGAGTGTTTGTTATGTTCCGTGAATAAAAGTTCTAGCTGTAGTCATGATGGAAATATAAACAGTCATACTTACGTGAATCTTTTTGTGGTAATAAGAAATTACTGCGTTTACCTTTTCTTTTCTTTTCTTTTCACATCCTTTTCTTTTCTGATGTGTAACTTTTTTTCCAAACAAAAGTATATCAGAAACAAAATTGATGTTTATTATTACACTTTTAGAAAGCCCCTTCCCCGCGCCATTGAACAGTCACCATTTAAAAAGTAATTATTGTTGCTTTTGTACAAAAATGCAAAAGAAAAGGAATATTGGCGACGAGATTACATCAAAATGGATAATAATTTTGAGATCTATATTTATATCTTAAACGGTTTTCAAGTGCAGAAGCTTCCCTGTTACCAAATGCTAAGTAACTTGGAATAGAAATTTTGCGCTTGGTGACTCTACAACTAGCGACACAAACTGAGGGTTAATATACGATTCAACTATCATCACTTGTCCGTTTGCACTGTCATTAGCAAATATATAAACATTACCTATTATGCCATGACTGTCAAACATCAACGTACATTAAGTTGTAACCAAAAACTGTTAAGCTTGAGTGAAGAGTACACAACTACCAATGAATGCTGACAACATTGAAAATATATTAACCAGCATGAAAAGGAAGAATACAATATTAAATATTCAAAATATGTTATAATTGTATAAAAGAAGGCCATTATGTACAATCAATAAGTGAAATTTAGTCAAAACTGTGAACTTAACAAATTTACCGTGTGGAACCCGTTGTGTGATCTAGTGTCAACCATCTTGCCTGCAGACGTATTTTTGTGATGTCAGCTGATGGAGTCATCGAACTTCTAATGATGATTTGGATGGGGATTTAAGTGTGATAAACATATTTCTGGGTGTTACAATTCACATAAAAAAAAGATTCCAGAAGATTTCGTATTTAACGATGCTCGAGGTTGAACTCGATCACATTTGCTACCACATGACCGGCAATGACACTTCATATAAAATATGAACGGTTTAATACAGATATCAAGGTAAGTCACAATCTATACAATTCTAATACATTGCTATGTTCAAATTCATTCTTTCATCAGTTTATTATATTGATTGACATGAACAATATAATAAATCTATGACATAGCAAAACCATCCTCCTCATCCATCATATTACAGCTTTAGAGCCCTCAGGTCTATTGAAGAATATATATATATATATATATATATATATATATATATATATATATATATATATATATATATATATATATATATATATATATATATATATATATATATATATATATATATATATATATATATGTGTGTGTGTGTGTGTGTGTGTGTGTGTGTGTGTGTGTGTGTGTGTGTGTGAGACACGTTATACTCATGTATCCATTTATATTTCCCCATCAATCTTGATCTATCTAGCTATTTCAGGTTTATGATGGATATTTCATATGACTAGCAGAATAATCTCTTTTTATTGAATTAAAAACTGCGTAAAACCTCTGCTTAGCACAAGCTTGAAATTTCACTAAAAGATTTATTCTTAAGGGCGAGGAAACTATTGCTTGTTATTTCCTGTTATAAATGGAACACGAGGTCGGAACGGAATGCAACAATTGTACCTTCTACTTTTGACCCGAAAGTAAGAAAGATTTATTTTAATTAGTGTTTAATATTTCTGTAATTAAGAGTTTTAGTTGAGATTTTAAAATTGTAGCCACACATTTATCATGATCATACCAGCTATCTTACCTTATTAAAATATATCTGAGGTATTTTAAAACATGTATACTGTTTCTGCAGTTAATACAGGACTATAAAAATGAAAACTCTAGCAAGCGACCTCGTTTGAAACCATAAAAAAAGACTGTGTAAACTCTATCCTAATAAATATGGTCATTCGATCGTATGGCGACGACGGTAAGTTCTAGACAGCCAATCTCAACCCTAAAATGAGTTTTCAAAAAATTATATTACTCCATTTTACACGTTTTTGAAAATTGGATACTTGACTGGTCATTGATGTAACTTACGTCAATTAGATGCAAGAAAAATGGATACTTGACTTGTCAGTTAGATGCAAGAATTTATAATCAGATCTGAGTTCAAACATGATTATACTTCTATAATATTGGTACCAAGTTGCAAATAAACTGTCAATAATGGACGCAGTATTATTGAACTTAAAAAAAACTTTAACCCAGTCGAATGCTCTAATTAATGTTTCATGCGATCCGGACTTATATTGTTTAGAGCACTGAACATATTAAACTAATGTCGCATGCGACGCGGACTGATATTGTTTGGGTCATTGTGGAACATATTTCACAAATATTTGACAGATGTAAAATTTCTAATAATATGCAATATTAAAAACAATCAAAACTGTTTGTAAACATATTGTTATAGTCAAAACAGTTCGCCAATATATCACTAATAACATTCCTTAATTATGTCTAAAAGCTGAGGCTTTATAAAATTGTTTTATTGAGACTTAGAAAGTTAGGTCTATGGTCAATTTCTAATAGGATTGACAAATTTAAAATTGTGAACATATATTATCTCAGATATCTGTAATTTAATATATATGTGTTCAATCGTACGTTTAACGTTTTTATCTTATACATAGAGAGTAAAATGTTGTTTTAAATACCTATTTGAAGATTATTTATCATTGTTTCAGTTGATTCTTCCCATCATTTTATCATAATGAAAGCTTTTAAATTATAATGCATAATTAAGAACTATATGCATTTCAGAGTCATTGCAAAAACATAATATATTTTGAAAATAATACTACGAATATGATGATGGATAAAGTATTGCAAACCTAAAAGATTAAATTTTGATTTTTAATTGTCATATAAGTTTGTAAATACATTCAACAAGATCGAACTATTGTTGAAAAAAATTCAAAATAATTCTACAGCATTATTGCTGAATGAGCACAGAACCCGTTGATCGAAAAGCGGAAGATAGGTCAGTTATTATGCTGTAAGTCACGTATAATTATATAAGCACAATCTAAGTATAACGGATGGAACTTGGTGATAACGTACATATGCTCGTTAACGAATTGAAATCGCTCAAAGAATGAAGGATTCCAAATAAACAAGATTGCAATATATTATAAAAATCCTTTTGGCATATAAACTATACAGTTATAAAAATAGTCTATAATATTTTATGAAAACTGCTCTGAAATAGATTGTTGCGGACGTTTGTCTGGTTGACTTCACAAAGTATCATCCGCCGTGTAGTTTATGATACCAAAACAAAACCATCGAGTGTAAAATAATATTCGATATATTTTTGAAAATTATTATTCGTTCTTAATATTGAACAAAATTTTTATGTAAAGCTATTGAAAGAAAACTATTGTTATAACAAAATTCGATGTATTCTTTAAAGGTATTACTAACCCATAATATATACATTCTTTCTTATGTACGGCCATGTATATTTCAATGATCTCTTTATATGCATTGTATATAGTTTCGGCGATGAATTTCAGTGGAGGTATTCCTATAGAAGTCAATGGTTTGCTGAACAACTTGCACATCGCTTTAGATGAAAGCATTAACAGATTTCAAGTGTACAAAGTGGAGACAATTGCAGATGCTTGTAAATGTATGAGTAAGTTATCTTTGTACACTGAGTCGGTGGCTCTGACTTTTCTGTGTATATCTGCAGTACTGTCAAGGACAAACAAAGGATACATACAAAATCAGTGTTATAAATGGGAGAGGAGCAATGCCAATGCAAGATTTCAATAATTGATGCAGAAGAAATTCGTTAAAACTGCCAAGTACAACATCTCAATTCTCAATTTACAACGATTGCTAAGAGATATAAATAATAACCATGTATTTAACTAATTAGTTGACACAACTTTTGGCCTACTGAACAAAATTATCACCTTTCCAGAAGTGGATACCATAGACTCTGTATGCTTTTGAGAATTACTTCTCGAGATTGACTTGGTCGACTTAAGTTGATTTAGCGTCTATTTTAGTATTGTCTCGCACGGAGGTGCTAATTATTTCTTTATCATAAAACACCAACACAAACAAATTCTTTGCAAATTTGAATATTTTTATAAATCATTTTTTTCTGAACTTCCGCTGCTGTAATGAAACAATTATATTTTTAAAAATCTCGTAATTTACTCATGTTGGTGATCTTTATAACATGACCAATATTGCAACAGCTAGTCCAACCCATATAGTCTATAGATTTTGAAAGTGTGAGAATTTAACAATGGAAAGGTCTGAGAAATGAGACCAAAGATTAATAAATTTCAGTAATTGGATGCATGCTAGTTAGTAAATATGTTTTAGTCACTCGATATGCATAAGTAACAAAGATCTTTTGCGATTTCGTGAATGATATTAACACAGTGTATTTTTATGTACTCTCGAAATTGATTGCCTATTGTTTTAAAGTTTATATTTTGCTTGGCATTGCGGAAATAAATTCGTTCTATGATCAGCTTATTATTCTTATGTGTCTTAGGATTTTCTATAGTTTGTATGATATATTAATACTGATATGGCACAACATAGTGTTCTCCTACATTGTCCTTTTTATCTATAAATGTTAATATAGTTTATCGTATTGTTCTAGTATATTGCAATTTGTGTGACCTGTCATAGATGACATCGCAGAAGATAATGTTTTCATACGTTGATCTTTCATTGCTTTCATGGTTCAAACTATTATTTTTTAGTATCCTCTATCAATACTGATATGGGTCAACGTAATGTTCTAGTACGTTGAAGTTTGTATGATCTAAAAGTGTTGATATGGTTCAATATAATTTTTTCTAAACTGAAGTTTGTGTGATGTGTATCAATGCTGAAGTGATTCAACGTCTTCGTCTCGTATACTCGTATACCAACGTTGATATGGTTCAACTTATGGGATTTGTACGAACAAGTTATAGCGTCAGACTTGGATGCGAAAGGTAGCGGCTTCGACCCCCAGCCGAGTCTTACCAATGACTTATGACTGGTCGGCTTGGTCTCAGGCTAATGTGACTGGGTGGGACGTGATGCTACATATATGCGACATGATGCCCTAGTGTTAGATATCTCTTTTAACTGCCACACTGCAGACAACGTAGCGGTAATGACACAACTTGTTAAAGCTACATTCATATTAATGCAGAGTACTGAAGACGTCTGAGCCGAAAAACTGGGTAAAACTAATAATTAAATGAGATTTGAAAGCGTACCTTGACCACATTGTAGACATCAGAAGTAGCCCATTTACAATGGATCCACTTTAAAACGGTTTAAACTCCTTACTAAAATTAATGTAATATGACTTGAATTCGAGAACTGCAAGGTTGATGTGTCATTTCAATGTCAATAAGCATTTTATAAAGTTGATAACTTCGAAACATGAAATTCAAGATTTTATATCAACTTTTACACAGAGAATATTTGGTGGTATTGTATGGCGACATCAACTTTTTACACAGAGAATATTTGGTGGTATAGTATGGCGACATCGATGAACTCTGAAACAACTTAAAGCTTTGTTCAAGTAATCTTATAGACATATGGAAAATTTGTTTCAGGGCTGAAAGTACCAAACGATGACTGTTCTGGATATTGTAGTTTAATTTGTATATTCTTTTGCTAAACATACGAGTCGGTTCCCAGGAGAGTTGTATGGTGTCTGTCATAGGATGAAAGTTTAAAAAACTTTCAGGTGTCGTGGTGAAGCACTTAAAGACCAGAATTAATAGGCTGATCAGCCAGTATAAATAATGAATTTGAATAAAGTTACAAAAGGACAGGCTATCAAATTATAAAAGTGAATCAAATTATTTGTATATAGCTTTGTATCCCTACCAAGTATCTACCAACTAGAGTCTGTTTGATGCAGCGTTACTTGCCATGAACTTCAATTACGATTGCAGTCTAAATCAATGTGCCGTATAAATATTGTCATGAAATCAGACCGTGATCAGGTGCAAATTTTTTTTATAACTTCAGCTCTTTAATACATTTCTCATGTATTCTAAGAGTTTTGCATATTTTGTCATAAATGTGACATTTAAATTACTCTGCTCTATCAACAGTCAAATAGTAACTACGTGCTTACTATTTGAGAATTAGTACCAGGACTGGAACACACCTTATAATCCGTGTGATGTTAGCATAGGGTAACAGCTAATCAAATCTTAATTTCAATTAATGCGTGTGTATAAAATTCCTCAAACGAATTTTTTTTTAAGTGTTAACGTATAAAACAAACAACATTCTGAAAACGGTTTGTACCATTCTAGTAAACTGTCATACAGGAGTTCGCCTATGAATTTTATTAATATTGAACTGGATTTCCATGGGCTGTAAAGGAAATAAAGCAATTATCGGTCAAATTGTACTTATTTAACTAACTACAGAGTATGCTTCATATTAAAGTCACTCTCAAAGTCTCCCATACTATTTTTGAGATTGAATTTCCGTTACCAAATGAAACTTTAGGATTTTTCGTCTCCTGCAAGTTCTATACTTTCTATTTAATTCTCTAGTATTTATTCGTGTATGCGAGCCACACTAGATTATTTTAATTTGATTTGAGTGAAAACTTAATTCGAGTTTACTTACTTTTCGTTTTATTTTATTTTCAAAACAAAATGTTCCTTTCAAACAATAAATATTACTCGACGACTAAGCAAAAGAGCAAAAGTGTTAATCGACGACTTTACAAAAAAGTAAGTTTTATCACAGCGAGACGCCCATACGTTTAATACTCCTCACATACTTTACTATTTCTGTATGAATGATAGAATAAAATAAATAAAAGACATGAATACAATAAAATATTTTCATTTTGTTCTACATGAGGACGATACCTAATAGAGACCTGTATTTGCCGGGAATGACAGTTTAGTGTACTGACTGCGATAAAGATTTATAAGTTTCTTTTATTGACTAAGTTTCACACATATAATTATTTAATAGGATATGCAGAAGAACTGATTTCAGAAAAGCAGAATCGAGAACACTATTAAACGCCTTGTGTGTCAAAATTTATTAGAGGCCTGAGCATGTTACAAAAATATCTTTTGATCTCTTATTTTGATGACTGTCAGACGCAGATTGAAGTGTTTCACACCTAAAAAAAATACATATATATTTTTCTCCGTAAATGCTGCCTTGTATAGTCTTCACGTACTGTAACATGGCCTTAAACTCAAACAGCAGTCCAAACAATCCTCGTCAAAAGGAAGATCAGAAATGAGTTTTGCCATTTCTAAACATGTACAGTACAGGAAATGCAAAATTAGGTTCAACCATAACAAGTAAGTTTAAGAAAGAACTGACCAGATAACTCCATTTACACTTGTCGATTGTTTAGTCAAGTTTCTAATGCACGTTCTCTGTTTAGTTTCTGTTTGACTGACTGGCGTCAGAATAATGTGACTGGGTAGGAGGACATGATTCTACATGTCTGCAGCAATGATACCTCAGTGTTAGACATCACGATAAATTGCCACACTAGACACCGTAGCGAAATGTCTGAACAATTGTTAAAGCTATGTTAAAAATCCAAATCTCTCTCTCTCTCTCTCTCTCTCTCTCTCTCTCTCTCTCTCTCTCTCTCTCTCTCTCTCTCTCTCTCTCTCTCTCTCTCTCTCTCTCTCTCTCTCACACACACACACACATACACACACACAGACACACACACACAAGCGCGCGTGATTGTGCATCGATATACCGGATATTATTTTGATACTTTACGTTGATGTATGATTCAGTCTGATTAAATACATCAGCGATACTAAACTCTATATTTATCCAATGTTAATTTAAGACACAATTTAAAACTGAGGTTTATGACCTGGCAGAGATGTGAATGATTACACAAAACTCAAAGGTGAAATGACACGTGCTCTTTCGTGATCGCTTATAGCTTGGAAAAATAAATCCAAATAAGTTCGGAAAGAGAAACATGCGATTAGCTATTTTCAATTAAATTGTGAACAATTTGAAATCTGTAGGGTATAATAGCTTATGCTGATTATATATTACGAGAATAGAATGAGGGACACTGCTCAACTTGTCCTTTAATATAAGACAAATTTCGCTTAACTCTAAGTGCAAATGGAGGCTTTCAGTAAGTGTTGTTCAAAGAGTGCTGCTCGTTGTGATTGAAGTATGGTAACTGTATTTGTAAAATGTAAGGGGGGATAACGCTTTGTAAAGACCTTGATCTTTCAACAATGGGGGTAATCAGCAGCTTTTAATGTACTGCATATTTATGTTTTGTGGTGTTAACTTTAAACTTTTTGTCATTGAAATCTCATGGAAAAAAGAGCGTCTGTAAAATGATAATCAATTATATGTAAATCAATATTTGAGGTTCTGTTATTCGGTCCCTGAGTATAGCTACATCTTGATATGCTGAGAGTTTCTATATGAAGGTGCTTTGAATATATCATCAGAACAATGAAAACGAGGGGTTGGGTTTGGAGAGGGCGAAGGCGCTGAAAGACTTTCTGAAGAGAGTGGAATACAGGGCTTTCTTGTTGGACCACATGCTTCCTAAAGAAACAGAATCACACACAAAATAGAAGTCTTAAAAATAAAATTGATGCAGATATTAAATAAATTTGGACTTAGATCAACTCCCAGAAAAGCTACGACAAAAAGAAACTGAAAACAAAAATGGAAAGGAACAAAACTGGAAAAAGTTAGATTTAAAAGAACACTCAAAGGTTGGCATACCATACAGAGATTTTATTGCTGATAAGGATCTCCTCCCACCCCCATTATGCAATTCTTATAAACTTTACATGTCATGATTCAACCTAAAGTACAACCCACTTTTCAGTTGTTTTTTATGAGTGTTTATTTTCATTTCATTAAACAACTTAGTTTATCTGGACATATGTCCTGATGAACATTTCTTACATAAATAGTTTGCATGTCTTTAAAAACAGAAAATTGCCTTCAAAAATGATAATAAAATTTAAAAATAAATCCGTTTTGTTTTGTTATTCGAAACTTAAATCCGTTTTGTGTTTTGTTATTCGAAACTTATGACTATTAAATATAAATGATCGTTCATTGATGTTAAATTATATGAAAAGGTTCGCAAGTTTTATTTCCTCCCAAAAAGAAAAGAACAAAACAAACCATAAATAAATAAAAAGAATTCAATTTAAAAATATTAAAAATGACTACGAGGAAACACGATGTTGTAAAACATGCAAAAAAAGTTTCTAAAATGTGTGAATCTTTTGACAAGCTCCCTGAATATTCAAAAATAATGTCTAAAGGAGTTTCAGATGTCACCAAATTTTTTGAAATGCCAGAAACCTATGTAATAAGAAGAAACTAAACGATATTAGGAGTATACACTACCACAATATTGATGGATCCATTAGTGCCTTCAATTGTTGCATTTTAAAATGCACGTTTTATTAATACTGAACTACATACGGAATACTTTGATGACAATATGTATATCAAACGTACATTTCTTTTTAGTCTTTCCGATAGATAAACACGAAAGAATTTTCTTTACAATATTTTGAAAATAAAGACAATTCTTATAAAAATTAGTAAGTTGATTACTTGTGGAGAGACATTTGAACTTCCATCTTCACAAAATCGCGTGCAATACTATTCGTGCATGTATTAGACGATGGTCGCATATTTCAGATCAAAATTTACTCATATATTTTCGACTTTTTAACATAGCATAAAAGTAAAATAAGATATTGAAAATCCACCTTATCTAAAACTCAAGCATCTTGTTCAAGACTTTTCCGTATATTGTGTTTTTCACAGAATCATTGTTCATATTGTATAAAATAAAACTATGTTACTATGATAGTTCCACAGGAAAGAAAGTAAAAAGTTAATACTCTCTACGAAAAAAAAACAATGACCTGCATCAGTACACGTCTTTATTACTGTACATCTTGAAGAGCGCAATTAATATTTCTGGCTCCATTTACAGCAGGTCACTTGCCGAGATGATTCAAAGTACTGTGACTCTGATTAGAGGCATGCATCTAAAACAGAACAAAGAAATAAAATTCAGAGTCAGTGCAAAAATGACTAATAAGGGCCACAACGGAGGACAGAGGGCACAAATGAACACATGTTGTAAGGCACGGTAAATTGTACATTAGCTAAACAATGGGATTCAGAAAGATTGAGTATTACCCTGTAAATAGGTATTTTCATGAATCCTCCTATCCGACTGTCTGTATTTCCTTCCGGTTTCAATGGCGATTATAGTCACGCAGTTTTTGCTTTTGTAATTTTTAGGAAAGTGTCTGCCATTTATGTCCTGTAGCTGAATGAATACATCGCCGTGAATCTTGGTACATATTATGGTAATCATCCAAGGATGAGTAATAAATCTTTGTGCTCTTTGTAAGAGTTATTGCCCTTTCCGAAATTGAATCAGGGTGCAATGTAGACCAGAATTTCAAATATGAAGCTACTCTTGCAGTTTTAATGGAATGATGTGAAATTTGGTATTTATTATATAATTCATAGTGAGATAACTGGATACAGCAGAGTTAGAGAGCGAACGCGCCACATAAAGATTTCAGTCTGAATGACGAAATAAGGAACACGAGGAACTAATATCTTTAAAAGTATAATCACAATCGTTAATACATTTTTATAAAATGTTACGTTCTCAAAAATCTGTCAGACACAACCGTTCTGTTATATCAAAATACACAATTTCAAACACGATATATAGAAACTAAATTTGTAAAATGTAACTGTCACAATATTATTATAAACTTTGGAAACTTCCTTTAATCGAAATAGTAATGAAGCTGTTAATCGCATTGGCAGAGATGGAGATAATCCATGCAACAAGACAGATTTTGACTTTAAACGTATATAATATAAAGAAACTCCACGTTTTTCGTGTATATATATATATATATATATATATATATATATATATATATACAAATATTTCACTCGTAAAATGGAAACATTTGTATCGTTAATAGTGTCGCCGCTCGAGAAAATAGTTTCAAAATTGCTTTAAAACAAACCCAACCGTATATCACATACATGCGCTACATAACACCATTAGTAATTTTAACCTTGAATTAAATATAATGCAAAATACAGAAACTATAATTTAAAATACTAGTGACTATCTATCTATGTATATATCTATCTATCTATGTATGCATGTATGTATGTATGCATGCATGCATGCATGTATGTATGTATGTATGTATGTATGTATGTATGTATGTATGTATGTATGTATGTATGTATGTATGTATGTATGTATGTATGTATGTATGTATGTATGTATGTATGTATGTATGTATGTATGTATGTATGTATGTATGTATGTATGTATGTATGTGTGTATGTATGTATGTATCTATCTATCTATCTATCTATCTATCTATCTATCTATCTATCTATCTATCTATCTATCTATCTATCTATCTATCTATCTATCGAGAGAGAGAGAGAGAGAGAGAGAGAGAGAGAGAGAGAGAGAGAGAGAGAGAGAGAGAGAGAGAGAGAGAGAGAGAGAGAGAATCGCTGAATATCATTAACACAAAGGATTCTTTTACACAAAATACAATATTTCTTGAAAAAGGAGATTCGAGTTTTGCTTTGGACCTGCCATTGTACAGTCTTACCTCCATTGCTAACGCAAAATTGTAGGATCGAGTCAGCCAGTTCGGAGCATTCAATGCGGTTAGTGCATATTCCATTCCGCAGCCGACGAGTCCGTGGACGTATTCTATGCGGACATGGGAAATCATTACCATCTTGTACACATCAAGCAGCCAAGACATGGAGAATCTTATGAATGGGATATCACCCAAATGATATCGTCTTCTAACATACCTGATATTAAAAAATAACATCTGCATTCATAATCGTTGCCTTACAGAAAAAAAACCCATTGGCGATTAACTAATCCTGACCAAACTTCCTTTACTTCAGCTCTCAAGGCTATGAAATGAGAGAAGATTTTTGTGTATTTTACACTTTGAAAATTGTTATAATTGTGGTGGCATAGATGATGATGATGATGATGATGATGATGATGATGATGATGATGATGATGATGGTGGTGGTGATGATGATGATGATGATGATGATGATGATGGTGATGATGGTGATGATGAAAATGGAGAGATTGAAGACTATATATATCTATAGTTCAGATTCTCTGCAATTGACAATAGTCAATCTGTTTTATAACGGTAGGTCGAAGAACCGAAAGGAGCAGTAAGGAACGGAATAAACCGCAACAAACAGCATAAAGAACCAAACGATGGACATTCTAATATTCAGATTGAATTAAAAAATTATTAACAAATAATCAAAATGTATAGTTCAATAAAAATTCAAATAATTTGAACGTGTATTTTAGTAGAAGTGCCCTTTCCAAACTAGTACAAGTGTAAATGATAAGGATGTATGAGATGGGAAAACAGGAACCAATCCGAAGCACGTAGACAATAAATACTAGTCAGAAAGGTAGGACTGGAACTGATACCAATTTAAGGAAAAGTGACTTCGGAGAACGAGGAAATAAAAAGAAGATAATTATCTTATCGGGAATCAGAGAAATGGTAAATAATACCTTACTCTAAATTAAATTAAAATGAGCCATAAGTTTTCTATATGAATTACTGTATATAACAACTTACTTCATGGCGGAACAATACATTTATTTATCTATTAAAATAACAACATTTATCACCTTATTGTTTTAATAGAGCACCTTCTGATTTATTTTATTTCGAATTTGATTTAGTTCTTTTAGAAATCGCTTTTGTTCAAGTTTTTCCAGTAATTCTATCTACTGAATTCTCTGAAATTCTCTTTAACAAATAATCGGGCTTGGTAATTATTCGTCATATTAATTTGAACCCTATTTACAAGGAAATTTCGAACTGTCACGTTTGCAGATGACTAATAAACCTGTGGGGGCAGAAGTCTTCTGAACTTCAACTCAACTGCTCCAAATATAGCTACATTAGGCATGTGCCTGAAAGATAAGACAAACTCGAAAAGTCATAAAATGGGACATGAATCGTTAGAGATGTTTTTAAGTAGTAGTAGCCTTAAATTGGTATTAATCCAATTTATATGAACAATACACCATACGTCCGTACATTTTCAGTTCAGCCAAAGTATAATACCGTTCACATCAATCTCGTCTCTTAAAGACATCAGTAGCATGTTGTAAGTATTTGTAGATTTACTGTGTAATAGCAACACACCATTACACACATTGATCTTTAAAAGATTGCAGCCCAACCTTTAACTTACAGAATCATACCTGCTCCCCACTACCCCGCTTCCGTAATCAAATTGAGCATTTAATTAAGCATTCAGTGTAAAACATATTTTAAAATCTGTCTAAATGTACAAATGTCACATTCTCGTCCGATTTACTGCAAAACCGAGGCTTACTCCTAAATCAATCACCGAGTACCGAATCAAATTTGTTTACAAAGATACAAGAATTGCTTTGATAAACCATTGAATGTTTACTTTTCCAAGCATTTCTTTAACGCAGAGTAAGTTCAGAAGAAGTATAATTCTACCGACCGCATTTGGTCTGATTCAATTCGACATCTGCTTATGAAAAATAGGTCTGAGAAGCACAGATAAATATTTGGATGATCTTTGGAATTCTAGGTCACTATTTTTAGTAACCTATTAGATAAAGCGCTGCATTTCGTGTTAGAAACGTTAAGTTACTAACGAAGATCATCGCTTACATAAATGTCAAAGCTGTAATCTGATTGGTGAATCAAAAGGTTAACGGAATATACTGGTGTCGTCTGCTCTCAAGTTATGTCGGAGATCTTGATTTTAATCAGACTGAACCGTATATGTTGTCCACTGACACACTTTATAAATGAGACTTTTAATTATGGCAGCGTGCAGTTTGCTGTGTGTGTGTGTGTGTGTGTGTGTGTGTGTGTGTGTGTGTTGTTAACGTAGCTTTAACAATTTTTAAATCATATTGCTGCGATTCCTGCAGTGTGGCACTTTATAGTGGTCTAGCACTGGGACATCATGCAGGAGACATGTAGCAAGATGTCTCGCCCAGTCACATTATCCTGACACCAGTTGGCATATCCTAACACTAACCTCTTAATGTTGAGAGGCAGCTTTTAGTACCATTTATATAAGTCTTTGATATGCCAAGGCCGAAATTCAAACAAGCGAACTGCCGCATCCGAGGCGGATGCTGTAATCAGTTAGACACCGGAGCGGTCCGTAAAATTGTGGGACACTTACAGATGAACAAATAAAACTGGAAAGCAGTTTTGAAATTGTGCGTTATGTGTATAATTATTATAGTTATATTAGACTACGTATTAGGCGATGTAGACCATTATATGTGTTCTTTAGGTACTTACAATTTTATAGCAAACAGTATTTTATGATTTTGGCATATACAGCGTTTAAATTTTAACCCAGGTCACTGATGTAGTAAGTATGGGTTACTGTGACCTGGTTTTATTATGACGGTGCAGTATTCAAGATGATGCAGTAAGTATATAGATTAAAAAAAATTCACAACCTATTTGGTTATAAGATAAAAGCAAACATGCAAGCAATATGTAGGTGATAGCAACCTTACTTTGTGCATACAAAATGTGTTTCACAATAGAAAAAGCTTTCATGGTGAAGATATCCCATCATGACAGAGGCTTATCGTATCTAGAAGTTCCGGAATGGATCACTTATATGTGCAATGTACCAATACTTTGACGATGCATAAGAAACGATCTCTGAAAGCAATTCTTAAATCGATGTGCACAAAAAGTGTTGTGATCATAGAAAAAAAATTTGCTTATGAATAAATCCGTTTTGTAGCAAAAACTTACGAAAAGGTCACATTTATAGAGTGTAATCGATTAATCACGGCTACATTAAGTGCCCAAATGGAACAACATAAGAATATACAATGTAGTAACAAATGGGATAGATTAAGAATATAAAATGTAGCACCATGGTGTTTGACAGTGTATTGTTATTAGACAGTAAATCTACAACTACCTACCAGCTGTTCTTCTCCTCCTTAAAATACACGATTAATGTTAACAATATCTGACAGACGTTGACTGAAATGTTAATCAGCGAACATGCAAATCTGTAGTTTACAAGTACTAACCAGAACTAACTATATATAAATAAACGTCTCTTAGTGAAAGCACCATGGCCAACATTCAGGAGAAGTAGAGAGATGCAGAAGTTTAAGATGGTCGCATTGGTGGCCATATTGGATGTCAGATTGGCATCGTTTTCATCTAGAACCAACTAGACACCATAACAAGTCTTCTTGTAAAACCAAGTATCGATATGGCTTTCTGTTTAGAAGGAAGGGCGATGGCAAGTTTTTCAAACAGGCCTTCTTGAACACCATAATTGATGTAAAAATAGCGCCAATATTACTAAAGACTAACATTAACGTCTTTCTGTTAAAATCCCGTGCCGATATCGCTATCCATTTAGAAGGAACAGTGATGATAAGATTTTCAAGATGGTCATCACGGTAGCCATGCTGGATGTGTGATTGGCGTCTTTTAGGTGTAACTACAAGAAAGAGTCTCTTAGAAACACTCTATCGATATGGCTGTCCATTTATATGGTAAAAAAAAACAACAAGATTTTCAACTTTTCTGGCATGGAGGCCATACTGAATGTATGATGATGACCACTTTTAACTTTGGTGAAAATTCCTTGTCTATATAAACAGTCATCTAGGAGGAGTAACGATAAAAATATGTTCAAAATGTCTGCTGTGGTAGCCATGTCGGATATCAGAACGAGCGCGCTTGTGTGTGGAACGTGTTATAGCTTGCTCCAAATAGTTTAGAAATCGCAATGATACCATATTTGTGCTAACAGACGGAAGAAGGATATATATATATATATATATATATATATATATATATATATATATATATATATATATATATATATATATATATATATATATATATATATGTGTGTGTGTGTGTGTGTGTGTGTATGTGTGTGTGTGTGTGTGTTTCAGATTTAGTTAGATATAGACGCTATACAGGGTCATCACAATTAAACGTAAGTTATACACATAAACTGTCTTATTTAGCTCTTAATAAAAATGCCAAAAATGTACTTAAGACCTTCATATTGCACTCCACGCGCTTGATGCACGTGAGCGCGCGAAACGCTATGAAGTTTAACGGTCGATGGGAGGAGCTATATGTGCATGAATGCTATTATTTGTGCATTGACGCAATCCACGATTATGAACTTTATTATTTTAATAATAAAATAATAATTTTTGTTATTAAATATAATTGGTTGTGAATTTTATTATTATATCTTTGGTAATGAAACATGAATGAGCATATAATAAAAAGGATACTGCATTTGAATGAAAAAATATGAACTCGGTTTTTGGGATGGATATACTGCACTTCCAAGGTCATGCAGTATATCCATCCGAAAAACTCGTTCATATTTTCCCATACAAATGCAGTAACCTATAAGTATTAGTAGCTCTGGTCAAAATACATTTATCATTTCTTAAATACATTTGTTATTATTCTTTTTTAAGTGGTTTACAAGACAAATATGGGCCAAATAAATCACAAATAAATGTCTAACGATTAAGTTTTCAGTCGCTGCATTTGGGATGTTTATTCAACGTTTAACAAAGATCATTGTCCTAATGAATACCACCCTAATGTGTGCATCGTCAAAACTAAACGAGCAATTAGGATACCTAAAAACTAAGGACCATTATTCTAGCATACACCGTTCTGAGTCATGGGATTGTCAATTCCGAGTCTAATAAGTATTGGTACACTAACATATAAGACCCTCGTCGACCCCTTCTGAGTCACTGCGATTTCAATTCCTAGTCAAACAAGCCCTGTCATTCTAAAAAAAGCCCTAGTCATTTAGTTGTATGAAAATGTGTAGCATTTTAATAATAAACATCGGTTTTCAAATCAGCAAGCATTATGCCTTGCCCTTGCCCTGCAATTCTGTTAAACGCCTAAGGCACCTAATAAATTAAGCTGATATGAAAGAGTTTAATAATTTACAACACAGTAACAGCTATTTTTTCATATACAAGCCATTCAACATTTTGCTTGAGAAATACATATTAAAATTTGACATGATCGTTCAACCAATAAGTACAGAGCACAATGAATTGAAATCGGGTCAAAATCGACTAAACTGGAAAGGGTGATTTGACAATAATCGGATGTATAATACCTTGTTGGCATTTAGCAGCTTGTAAAATGACACAGATGTTTGACGTAAATTTTCAGATATAAAACAAACTGTTGACGGACCGCTGATGTGTTTAATACTAACAAACGTTACTGCAATTACGTAACTGGTTCAAGAAACTGAATTAAAAAATCAGCTTTCATGCAGTACGCATATTAGGTGATCGAGTACAGAATAGAAAATTTACAGTCTGTTTCATTTGTTCATGACATTATTACAACGATGCTTAAAAAATTGGTTGTAGATGAGCAATGCTTTACCTAAGTGAAAATATTAAATTAATGTTTTGGTAATAATTTATGTTGTTGTTGTTGTTGTTGTTGTTGTTGTTGTTGTTGTTGTTGTGGGGCTTAACGCCATTTTTCAGCACACAATAGGCTTTACATGGCGGCCAGTATTGCTGGTGGAGGAAAAAAACCGGGAAATCCGCGGAAAGAACCACCGACCCATGAGAAGATACTGGTAAGCTTTCTCACATATCCACATTCGCCGAATCTTAGATTCAAACCCACGCAGATAGAGGTGAGATGGCAGTGATCCGTAACGGAGAGCGCTTTAGACCACTCGGCCACTCCGGACCCCAGGTTATAATTTATATTCACAAGCTATGAGAAGATACTGGTAAGCTTTCTCACATATCCACATTCGCCGAATCTTAGATTCAAACCCACGCAGATAGAGGTGAGATGGCAGTGATCCGTAACGGAGAGCGCTTTAGACCACTCGGCCACTCGGGACCCCAGGTTATAATTTATATTCACAAGCTAGACTTAACTATATTTGTGGTTGCAGCTGTTTATTTTTGTTACCTAGTGATACGCATTCTTGGATGGAACAAGCAAAAAATAATGTCATTACATGGCTTTGAACTAGGAATACATACCGACTTGTCAAATAACAGTCGGAAAAAGAGTCTATAATATTTCAGCGAAGTTTAGAAAATAAAATACAGCGATCATGGATACGAATTATACAGAGAAGAAGAAACAGTCATGTCATTCAAAAAGTTTAAGATTTTACGCACATAGACCACAAAACAAATAGACATTTTATTATCAAACATTAGTTGTCTTTTGCTCCAAAGATAAAAAAATCTTTGGAAAATACGTTTGCGGAAAACAATGTAATAAATGTGATTCTGATAGACATGATAGATGGAATGTTGAAATAAATAAATTAATATATAAATGAACTGTTAATGACGTTGCAATTGCAATATCAACTTGCTTTCAAAAAATAGTACACTAAACTCCTTAAGTTCAAACACTATTATAAATATATGGAAGTGTATCTCTGTTTTCACCTAAATATCTGGTACTATCATAACATCATATTATCTCATTAAATTCATTTTCTGTGATTTACAGTTTGGTTAACAGAACGGTCCTTATTCATTTCAAATTGTAGATACCTCTGTATCACACATTTGTTGATGCCTTTGAAAGGTAGTATTAAATTGTTTTTCATTCATGGAACGCTGAATATATTATCATTCTTGAAATTGAATACTCTTCTTTATGACATTGCATGAGTTACCTGCCTTGACATGAACACAATGATTCTGCATCTAATTTTCACACCATATTACTTATAATACTTTTTTAAAACTTGTTGTAGTTGATGTCGTACATCGGACACTAAATTACCTCTAACATTATAGAAACACCATGAATTGGTTTGGATCATTTGAATTTCTTGTTGTTTAAACTTGCACAAAATCATTGTCTAAGATTGTTTTCCTACAAATATTTCCCTCTAATACCCGAAATTTACTTTTCGTCAGTATACAATTTTTACATTCGTTCTCTTGAGTGAAGTTTCTTTGTCTACTGAACACATAATTATTCATTAGCTTCACTTTGAAAGTCAACATTTGCATTTGCCTCAGAATAAAATTCTATTCAAATTAATGTTTTAGAAATGATTCTTGATATAATAATACGGCTCAATTTAGTTTTTCTTTAGTGCCCAATGTAAATCAATATAACACCTAAGAAAGTATATCGCGTATCTCTTATCTGTTTTACAGAGTGCACAATCACGGTGGCAACTTGCTGTGAGACAAGGCATTCAGAAAGCCGAGGAATGGATAAAAGCAAACCTCGCTACAAAGAGAGCAAAGAGGAAGGCAAACCAACATCAGCCTCAACAAGAATCCATCTTCACCTGCAGCAAGTGCAACAAAGATTGTCACGCAAGTGTCAGGCTCTTCAGCCACTCGCGACGGTGCAGGTAAGGCACCAAAACAGGGAGCTACACCATCGCCTCTCGGAGACGGACGGATGCCAACATAAATATATTGTGCCCATTTTACGCTCTATGACTGTCTTCTGTGATGGTGAAAATTAACATTCTTGTAGAATTCTGTCTACAGGTGCTAATGGATAGTCCCAGATATACAGATGTTTACTGCAAGGTACATAATGACATTGAATCTGACAGGTCGTATATTCCATAATTTTGTATTAATCCATCTTTGTCCAGGTAGTAGCACACTTTACATTAACATATCTAATTGGCATTGTTCCTATTCGTCTTCAAGTTCTGATGCAATCAACAGAAACCTATCATAATATGTTAGTAATTATAATTCTACTTTTCTTTTCAAACTAGTAATGTCAGCTATGTCATGTGCTCTGCAGTAAGGAGCGTTATCTAGTTCGTAATTATGCATGCAGGTATTCCTTAAGTATGCAAAACTATCACACAACATTAAACTATCTTCTTGACGTCATTGTGATACAGATCAATTTGTGAGATACAACTGAAATGACTTATGCCAAATTTAATTATGGCAATTATCATAGGTTATGCCTCAGAAAGTACAATCGACTTTTTTGATGGTCTTTTTAACGCTATCCATGAATCCCTGCATATAAAAGTGTTTTCTCAAATATTTTGGTTTCAAGATTATAACATTGTATCCTTTGGTCCCTTTAAAATGAATTATGTTGCAGTACGTTTATCATTGTTTTAATTCTTTGAAAGTTGTTCTAAATGATCGTCCTATTAACATTAGAGCCTATTATGATCATGATCACCTCTGTATAATCCATTTTTAAAAAAATCGACAACAAAACCGTTTCTAAACGACAATTAGTTCATATTATTATTTGATCCTGGGCGCGTTTCACTTGATCCTGGGCGCGTTTCACCAAGGTCTTGATAAATAGTGAGAATCGTAGCCAGAAAAAATCGTGGATAAGGGCTGGTAACTACTTTGGCCGTCTGTAGTTTATGATTAACAGTGGTACTAGCTTCTTTGTTACTTTGTCAAAAATTTTCTTCTCACAAATGCGACCTCTTTTGTGGAATTATATACATGTCATCTTTTTTAAAAGAATATCATCTAAACAGCGTTTCTAAGTCCAAGATCTCGCATTAAGTTTATGCAATTTTTTTGGAAATTGCTATAATAGATTTGTATGCAGTCGTTTTCCCAGTATAAATGTAGGCATTTAGACTTTGTAACTGATTTAATAAGAAGAAAACTTCCGGATGGTATATATTTAGATACTTTCTCTATAGTAATGATTTATATCATATTTTCATTTGCTTATTGGTAACATTATCATTTGAAAATCACATTAAAACATACTGATTATGGAAGTTTTGAATTTTGCAAGGGAATTTACTCCAGGTACATCTCATGTTGTGTTATGTACTGGATTGAATAATCTTTAACGCGCTTGTCATTTTAATTCAGTATTTACATTATTTATCACTGTTTGCAAACGCTCTTGTCATGGCATACTTATTCATTTAATACAAAACTAGTTTTGACAAATTCTTTATTTAACATTGAATGCAAACGCTCTTGTCATGGGATGCTTATTCACTTGAGAAAATACTAGTCTTGACAAATCCATTATTTAGCAAGAGTGAAATGTGTCTCCTGCAGATAAAATTAGCATCTCTCTCTCTCTCTCTCTCTCTCTCTCTCTCTCTCTCTCTCTCTCTCTCTCTCTCTCTCTCTCTCTCTCTCTCTCTCTCTCTCTCATAATTTGTATTTCTATATATATATATATATATATATATATATATATATATATATATATATATATATATATATATATATATATATATATATATATATATATATATTCAAATATTAGTTATATTATATTCATCTTCAAACAAATGTATAAACGTTATAATCCTTTTGGGCATCTATGAAACCAATAGTCAGATATGTCAATGTTATGTTCTTGTGGTTTGTACGGTTGGTCTCCTGGTGGGTTTATTATAGTTCCACGTCATAATAAACGATGCATGTACATTTTGAACATTAATAAATGCTTTTGTTATATTTAACATAATTTTAACGTTTTATCTAACTTTTAATATGATCTTCATCTCATTGGCTGACATCTTTCTACATGAAATGTTATATATTGTATACTGCTAAACACAAATATGCATCTATAATATGCATAAGGTTCCAAACAGTATGTCAATTACTCCTTGCATTTTGTTTTTGTTCATTATGTATCGTGCCTTGTTATGTAAACCCAATTTTGTACGACGAAATAGCATCCATTTTCTTTTCGTTTTAACAGACACATCAAACTGAATTTTTACAGAACCAAACTCAAGTACTGTTCCACATTGTAAAAATTTAACTCAGCTCCTGATTACTTTACCGTATAATATTTACTCGTTCAAAAATTTTTCAGACGAGTCATGGGGCCTTTCTGTAATAATTCTATATAGTTCATACTCTCTTCTCCTCTGCCATAAAGACATTTAAAAGTAGTCTTATTCAAGCAGAAAACAATGACCGTAAGTGACTATAATGTAAATTCTTAGCAGTGATGTTTGCGGTAAATAAACTACTGCTAAACTAACGTTTTAAGATTTCTATACTTTAAGTAGTGTGTATATATCATTCTAAATCTAATTATAGTTTCTCAAACGCTGTATAAATTCCTCCAAAATACCTATGTTATTCATTCCATATTATTGCAAACACAAAACGGAATACTTTGTTGGTATTTTCCCCTGTATCCGAAGTCTGCCATTTTGATAGGGATCCCTGTGTCAAGAATGCGATGATCCAATTATGAATAGACTAGCCCGGTAAGGGACTGAGAACGTGGTATCAGGCATCTATTCTAATAAGTGGGCCAAAGGTAACATGCCAGATGAAGGTTTACTAAGACTACAAAGTTTAATATTTATATTTACTCAATACACTCATAATAGCTTGTTAAGCCATATCTGCAGAAAATGGACGTGAAATATTCCAGATCGTCATACTTCAATTAAATCTGAATAATTTACTTTATGTAAAACTTTGTTTGGTTTTGTCACATAATTTTGGTGATCGGGTATGGTTTGTAATTTGTGTTGTATGTTGGGGGAATGGAGGAGTATCTGGTTAGTGCACGGAGTTTCAGTTTGTAAAAAGCTCATACAAGCCTATTGCCATAATTTTCTCCACTGGAGTTTCTGCGAAATAATGACGTTAATACTTATGTGTGTTACTTTGTGGTCCAGTAAAGCAAACATCTGAGATTGTATGGGTTAATAAGTCATTAAGCCGGTTATGAAAATTGATTGAGTGTAGGATAATGTCTGTAAAATGTTGGGCTATGAGGTATGTTAATATCTGTACAAAATATTTTAATGGGGGTTTAAAGTTAATGGCTTGTGAGGTGTGTTAATATCTTTACAAAATATTTTAATGGGGGTTTAAAGTTAATGGCTTATGAGGTATGTTAATATCTGTACAAAATATTTTAATGGGGGTTTAAAGTTAATGGCTTATGAGGTATGTTAATATCTGTACAAAATATTTTAATGGGGGTTTAAAGTTAATGGCTTATGAGGTATGTTAATATCTGTACAAAATATTTTAATGGGGTTTAAAGTTAATGGCTGGGAAGCATTTATTGAGATAATGCTCTTGTTCATTAATTAGTTTCAGATGGGAGAGATTAACGTTTTGCTTTAGGATTGTATCATCAGTGTTGTGTAAAGCAAACTTTTTAATAAGAGAGAATGTGATCCTGAGGTAATGACTTACCTGCAAAAAGATGTACACATTTTCTCCACGCTTTTCGATAACTCCTCATTGGTAGTTCTGTTCATTAAAGGATTTAAAATAGCGTTGTTACTACTACGATTCCCGCCAAACTCATTTTCATTGTAATCGTCGTCAAGGTGATGACCCTCACTATCACTACCACTGAAATGTCTTTTTCCAACTAGTTGAAATGGGTCATGTCCTTTAGAGGGGTCGATGGGAAACAAGGCCGCCATGGAGTAATTTTGTCCGCAGGTAATCAAAGCCTTGATAATTTCTGGTGGAACATGATAATGTTGTCCAGCGATCTGAACGTTTCTCTCCCAATCAATGTGATCACTAGTAATATTATGAATAGAGCGATTCACTCTTCTGTCCTGTACATATTTCATCCTTACATACCTGGTAATAGAGTAAACGAGTTGGATTAATATTATATCAGGCATCATGTTACTACTATAGCAAAAGAAAAAAATGTTCCAGTCTTCGTGTAAATTTTCAGTCTGATGAAACTCTAAATATGTAGAATTCAACAAATAGTTAATACCTATGAAAATTTCAAACTATTATTTAAACAAAGAATTAACAGAATACATGGAAAGTTACTAGATAAGGTAAGTCTTGCACAATGCAGAGATTTAAATGAAAGTGTGAGAAGTTAACAAAGAATTAATATTATCTAATATTTGCGTCATAATCCAGTGCCGGATAATCGTGAAATGTTTTTGAAAAGGTCTTCAAGAAAGAAATCACTCAAGCAAATAATTGAAATAAAATAACTTTCCATAAAAATGTTCCTTGTGTGACTGACTCAAATTCAATGAATATATATGTGATAATGTGCCAATAAACTGGAGTGTGATGATATGCCTGAATTATTTTGATGAATCATAATCATATAATCCAAAATGTCCGTGTTTGAATTCATACTAATTACAAATTGTTCAGTACAAGAACATTATTGATGAGCACTTTGTATTTCCAGTGAATAATAATTTTAAAAAATAAATCCACCTAAATCAAAACCTGCACACAACAGTAAGATTTATCATTCTTCAGACATTAAAACAAGAATGAGTAATATTTAGATAAACAATATTATATACCCCTCTACTTGACCTACGCCGCGATTACCATTTTATAAAAATAATATGTTAATTAATGGATTCTCCTTTTAGAAGATTCTAAGGTCACAATCAAGACTATATCTTTCAACTAAAATTCAGGTACACATCTTTCAGTTAATAATTATCTTAATATTTAATTCGCATTGATAGAGAATATTTATAGCTATGTATTTTGTTGTTTACAAAATAAATGTGTGATTATGTGATTATGGTTTTTAAGGTAGCTTTAACAATTTTTCAGTCATATCGCTACGATGTCTGCAGTGTGTCAAATTATAGTGATGTCTAGCACTGGGGCATCATGCTGCAGACATGTAGCGTGATGTCCCACCCTGTCACATCATCCTGGCACCAGGCCGACCAATCCTAACACTAACCTCTTAACGCTGAGACACAAGCGAGGCAGCTCTTCGTACCATTGTTGTAAGTGTTTGGTATAGCTCGATCGGGGATCGAACCAACGACCTCCCGCATATCCGAGGCGGGCGACAAAATAAATATCAATGATCAGGTATAATATGGTCAAATGCAAAATACAGTTACACACAACATGGGGTTTTTAGGAAAATCCATCAAATAACACAATTATAATATATATATATATATATATATATATATATATATATATATATATATATATATATATATATATATATATATATATATATATATATATATATATATATGTGTGTGTGTGTGTGTGTGTGTGTGTGTGTGTGTGTGTGTGTGTACAAATCATATGGCGAAAAACAACCCGTCCAAGCGCACTGGCTCCAGCAAGGGGTCACGTGTGTCAGGAATTGATTGAGATAGATGCAATAAACTGACAACGAATAGTGCAAAACTAGTAACTAACTAGCCTGAGCGCTTTCGACTCTTAATGGGTCTTTTTCAAGGCATATACAAAGCATACACAAAACAAACAAATTTGTTAAAATAAATAGAAAATTTAAAGACAGAAAGCTAAAAAAAAACGGACCGAAAGCTCGTTAAATGTGTACGTGCTTAGATTGCTAATTCCAATCTAAAAAACATGATATACTAATTCTTCAGGATAAATGATCGAATAATAACACCCAAAGCTCATTTTTATGGAAGAAAGTTATAAAAATGTATATCAAACTCACCCACTTACATAACTACATCCCTTGTCGATTATAAAACTGATAAAACCACTGCGGGTCCTCAAATAACGATCATCTAGCAAATAGCCAGGAGGTGTTGCGACGGCGACTGGAATGGAAGAGACTGTATTGGGGCCGTTATGCTCATTCAGTAAGGAACCATTACAGCAGACAATAAAAAGGAAAACAAGGAGCGTGTGTTGATGATCACACATTTTGATGGACTGACCTAAGAAATGAACTGCCAAGGTTTTCCCTCGGTCTGGTCACTGATAAGATGGTTGTATGCATGGATATCTGTTGTTCAAGATTCCAACAAGACGATCTAGATACGCCTTCGTATCTGTAATAATATAGACTTATCGCCTTGTCCTAATTCTGGATTACTCTCACGATTTAGACTACCCATATATATATATTCTCTCAGACTGAGAATGGGCTATTACTCCTCGTGCGCCATATTGTATAGAAATATACATTTGGTTACTCTGAGACACTGACTTTTATACTACGTAATAACGTGATGAAGAAGACAGTGTACGGATTAATGATTTATAGGGGCATAAAGGACGTTGTTGGTTTGCCCAGTTCGAAGTATAATAAAGAGTGCTAATGAACGTGAAATGCAAGACACGTTTTCGTAATTGTATATATGGACAATTATACACGTCATTAGAGTTATCGACCCTCAATTCCATTTGTATACCCTCACTTTTTCATGCAAGAAAACAGGGTCTAAAGAGTTGACAAAAAACACGAACAAAAGAAAACATTCCAAAGTAGATCCAGGTAACTCAACCAGGTTTTATATTTTTGTTTGGGGGTGGGGAGCAGTGTCGTGAGCGGGAGCTTTGCATTTCTTAGAATGCTATATTGCGTCAGAACGTCAGATCCTCCAAACAATTTGCTCAATCTAACAGTGACAATACTTGTGTGTGCGCCATTGGGCAACGCACTTTAATCATCGTTCCTCAATCAGATATAACCTTTAAAGTGTTTCTATATCCTTAACTTAAAACGTCATACTGAACAAAAACTCTTGGCCGAGTTCCTCAACGATTCAATGAAAGGTGCATTAACGAAAATAATTACAGATATAAATATTCTAGTTCATCTTAAATGAAATAACCTAACACAGTTGGAAAAAAAATTTACTCAATCAAATCTCTAAGAAAAATTCATTGTTAATTTAAATGCAGAATAATGAAAAGGAAATATGTATGCCATTTTAAACAGCTTAGGTTTGTGCAAGACAGTAATGGTGAAACGAGAGCAGGAGAGACAGATAAAGCAGTTGGATGACAAATAACAGAAATAAAGGAAACATAGGTTACATACACGTCTGCGTACTTGAACAATCGGAGCTGACGAAGGCTGTACATGCCAAATTGTTTAAAAAGAAAAGCTGACAAGTCCTTAATCAGTAATTTTTAAATAATCGGTTCATGTCACCTCTATTTAAGTTACGCATTTGAATATAACGTCATTGCAGTAATTGCTGACGAGAACGTATATACTTGGGGGGATCTACATGAAAGTAAAATAATTATATACATAGGTTCAGAAATTGAATGTGTAGAAGTGATATCTCTACATATATGTGCATGCATGTTGTCATTATTTTTAAAATTGACAAGGCATTTTATTTTCTACTTTAAAATCTATCCAAAATGTTGCTGCAATAGAAATGAGTTTCGCTTCCCAAAGTCAATCCAAGTTGCTTTGGAGGTGGTGGTGGTGGTGGTGGTCACATTATGTGTTTGAGTTCGACTATGAAGGGAAACATTCAATTAAGATATAAAATACTATCTGTCTATCGGACACGAATTTCCGAAATTTGTGTCAATGTCAGTTCAAACTAATACACACAACTTACACAAGAAATAAGATACAATGATGAAGTTTCTGGGTGCTGGTATAATAGTTTAAATATATTCCTGAATCATGTTTCTTATTTTTCATTGTGGCATAAAAAGTGAAAGATATTTTGAAACGTAAAATAAAGTACTACAAGTCTGTAATGTAAGCGACCTAATGTCAAGATAACAGTGCGACTGTAATTTTGAGATGAATACCATCGTCGAGTTTCGTGATTATTGAATTATCATAAGCTAGCCAAACGGCACAGCTTGAGAACCGCTCACCGACCTTCGCCTGTAAAATCTTAGAAGAACTTGTCAATTATTCTGCCGAATTGTGGGCCAAAGTTATGTAATTATTTTCACTGATAACTAAATATTTCGTGTACCAAAGGAGAGATGCGTACACTGGTCATATTTATCTGCTTATGCTCATGGATCAGTATAAATTTTACCTGTCGTTTCAGGTAAATTAATAACGTTTAAACATATTTACCACTACAGTTAGTGACAAGTGCACTGCCAAATAATTTTGATACTCTTCGTTTTTACTATGTTTTTTATTCTTCCATTTCATATGAATGCAATTTTCCGAAGGGTGAACAGTGCGTGTAACACTCATCCATCAAGTACAACGGGCAACGATTCGGATCTTCATTTCTTTGATGTCGACTAAGGTGATTGTAAGTTTGATCTGTTGGAGATGTAGCCAACCTAAAATACTGAATCTGAAGGTGAAGTCTCCAAATCAAAGAAAGGGGAAAATAGGGTATCTGGCCATGCATTATTGACTTTTCGTAATGAAATGGGCTCTCAAGAAGTCAATGTTACAACGGAAGCAAAAAAATATTGTTACTGCGACATAATCACAATAGCCATCAGGCTCAGTGGAAATGATTACTACAGGGATGAGTGGGAATTCTACAGTCGAATATCCGAAACAATTATTTTCGCTAACAATGAAATAGGTGTTGCTCAACTGAAGCAAATGCTTTCGGGTGAACATTAATAGCTACTAAAAAGCGTTCTTATAGCAAATAAAACAGAGTAAAAATGGTTGTTTTAGACCGGTATCCCTGACTAGGGGTAAACCACGTGTCAAGCATAACCTCGCAGAACACGTGAATGCAGCGCATACTAATGCGAGGCATACGCAAACATGCGCGCAAAAGAATTTGGAAAATAAAAACCAGCACGATTTCCAAACTCATCTTAACTTCACTGCGGGTCATACAAAGATACAGTTCGCGTGTTAACTATGGATCACGAAGTGGATTATATTCCGTAAGGTTTCGAACTTGGCTAAATATATACCGCATCGTTTGCAGGGTGACTATCGATCTCCGGGTCACGAGGCAGGTTACTTTGCAGGCATACAAAGACAAGCTAGGTTCGTCAAGCGCACTCGATACAGCTTTGCGAGCCCTCCTCACGAGAACGTCACTACTATTGAAAAGTTCTACCTGTAACCAGTATCGGATTTAGGCATAAGCTAAATAAGCTACAGCTTAGGGCCCTAAAGTCTGAATTCAGTCTGAAGGGGCCCCTCAAATTTATTTTATACAAAATTTGGCCTCCATAGCTTTCCATAGCTTAGGGCCTCGCTTTTGTCTAAATCTGGCACTGCCTGTTACGTTTAATTTTAGAAGAGTTTTGTTCTGGTGTATATCAAATGTACTAGATAGCAGTGTGTCTGTGCCAATCCGAGCGGATATTAGTTCCTTTTGTGTTTAAATGTTATGTTAAATAATCACAGAACGTATATATTCCATTTAGAAAGCACTAATGTTTGACACACATAGTATTGTAACTGATGCGAAAATTTAACTGACTGCGTAGTGATGTGTTTGTGCATTAACAGAAATGGTTAAATCGTTGTTGAACCTGAATATATCATATCGGTGTATCGAAAATTGTTTACAAGGGTATACTTTTTCAATACGTATCCGTAGTAAATTAAAAAATTAATTAGATTAGGAATTGCTTTGGAGCGGAAACATAACATACCATAATATAAGAGAAAAGTGAAAAGTCATTGGATGATATTTGGCAAGAATGTTTCAAAACTTTGACGTGGACTGAAACACTAAGTGATACTGAAATGACGACCAGTGAAGAGAGTAAATCTCCAGTAAAATTAGCAGTGAAGATAGCGAATGCAGCAATATGCCCAATGGAATGAGCAATAAATATAGCGAAATAACCAGCGAAGGTAGTAAAATGACCAGTGAGTACAGCAGCGACATCACAATGACCAGTAAAGATGATATAGACCACTGTGATTGGGAAATAATTTCAGCACTTAATTTATAGAAACAACAATGGCATTTTTACATGTATGAATGCATTCACTAGCAGTTAAAACAAATATCCGACGATTGATGACAGTGCAAAAGAAGAGAGCAAAGCGAATTATTTCATTTCTGTCAGAGAATAAGTACAAAAACATGCGCAACCTAGCGGCAATATGAAAACACTGCAAGATATTTC
Organism: Potamilus streckersoni; assembly: GCA_016746295.1. Classification (NCBI taxonomy): domain Eukaryota; kingdom Metazoa; phylum Mollusca; class Bivalvia; order Unionida; family Unionidae; genus Potamilus; species Potamilus streckersoni. The sequence goes on along the minus strand of JAEAOA010001578.1, from coordinate 1,117,182 downwards.
AAACCATAGGACGCAAATGAAGATTGTGTGGTCATGGACGAGTTAGCATGATAACTAGTCGCGGTAAGTATGCAGTAATTTAGGCTGGTACCGGCTTCGAGAAAATTGTAGCCGAACAAGAAAAGCTATTCTTTACTAATCTGCCGTCTCCGCACCCTGGTACACAGTTTTCTTACCAGACGCTACTCCTATATTTAGTACAAACGTCGAACGATCAAATGCTATCCACTAAAGTATAATGTGAAACACTAAGTACTGCCTGAAACATAGGACTCGATGAATGAAAAGTCGCTCACGGAATCAACTGAAAAAACAAAGTAAAGATCAACTGAAAAAGTATTGGCTGAGACGTGTGTGTGTGTGTGTGTGTGTGTGTGTGTGTGTGTGTGTGTGTGCAGAACTTTAATTCTTACTCTACTGAGTTTCAAATCCAGCACCCTTCGCCTTGCATGCACACACCAGCCCATATCCCATCACGACTATGCACGCATCACCAAATAAATGATGGCACTGAATCGGCTTTATATGAATTCGTGCGTGGCAGACACACTTGCATCTCTCTCTCTCTCTCTCTCTCTCTCTCTCTCTCTCTCTCTCTCTCTCTCTCTCTCTCTCTCTCTCTCTCTCTCTCTCTCTCTCACACACACACACACACACACACAAACATATATATATATATATATATATATATATATATATATATATATATATATATATATATATATATATATATATATATGCGTGTGTGTGCAAATGCATGGGTGCACGCCTTGGTAAATATGAACTTCGCAACAGAATTTTCCATTATGAATATTGTAAATAGCACTTGCTAGATTTGCGGGTTGGCAGGGGCGTTCGACCATGCATCAAATGTGCCATCCCGGCCTGAAGAGAACCTGAAAAGAGCCAAAACTGAACAGCAACCGCCTGAAAAAATCATTCTCAGCGAATATATGTTGCATTTAACGACGATAATTGAAAACTACGAAAAAATATTCATAAACCAAAAGTTACGGAATTGAATATATGACATTATCATCCATATGATTAATTTCATATGCGACAAAATATTTCGACAAAAAAATAAGTATATATTTAATAAAAATTGATAATTATGTTCCCATAGAATTTTATTTGCAACGTAAATAATGTTCTTCGCGTTACAAGTTTAATTTTTTTGCGGGAAAATTTTATAGTCCACTGAAAATGTGATTCAATTACCAATCAATGTTGGAAAGAAATACAATTTTTTCCCGGCGAAATATTTTTTTTCTCAGTAAAACATTTAATTTTCTTTGTGAAAAAAAATATTGTCTTCTAAACAATACAGCAAGTACATGCATGCATTATGTTTCACTTTTAGGTAAGAAGTTAGTGAACGGCTAGAAAAAAAATATATTTAAACAAAAATTGCATTATTACTCATTTTTAAGCCGTGTAGTTGTATATATTGCTCTAGATCGTTCAGGGAAGAATTACAACTACGTGAAGTGTTGTAATTTTGTTACAATTAATCAAAGAAAATTTAAACCCAAACGAAAGTGATACAATTTCTTACCATTATTCATTACATGACCTTCAGTCAACGGGTGTCTGAGTGGTCTAAGGTATTCACCTTTACAGATCAGCGACATCGCACTTCTGTCCACGTGAGGTCGAGTCTTAGTCTCAGCCTGCTTTGAGAAAGCTTGCCACTAGATTTTCGTGGGTCTGTGTGGTTTTTTCGCAGAATTTTCCTGGTTCTTCATTTACCAGACATACCGGCCGCCATCTATATCCTATCATGTGCTGAAAAGTCGCGTTAAACCCAAAATATCTCATCACAGGAGTCTGCAGTTTTATCAATAAAGCACGACGAAATTTCTGACTACATTAAATCACATTAACGATATTATAAAATAATAAAGGAATGCAACTCGACCACAACCCTCCGCTCGATTCGAATTTTATTTCATGTCATATTTGTCACCCATGTTTACCGACTTTTAATGACAGCGTACCAAGGTACGGTTAGACAACATTTTGACTGAGAAAGAAAGAAATTGAACTAAACCTTTGCATTCTCAAATTAATAATCAACCTGATTTATGCTGTAACTCGTGAAGAAGAAAAAATAACAACAAAGCATTGCATCAGCGTGGTATACACTTTTGCATTATTCAAGTCCTTCAGATAAAAAAGACATGCGGAGACTCACCGTATGGGTGGCATTGTAAATATATTTACACAACGTAAATCTTACGTGGGAAGACGATTGTTCCATGGCCAGCAATGGTTGATTCATTGTAAAGTTTTATTTTTTTAACTATAGAGATGTCAAAAATTACAGATTTCTGTGAATCTCTAAACTTTAACAATAATATCTGAAAGAGGTTACAGAAAAAAAAGTATTAATAGTCAAAAAGAAACAAGAATGCAATTGATGTTAGTACAAATGGTGTTGACCTACCTAAGTTTAAAAAAGCGATAACACAAACGTCAAATCTTTCTGACTCACACTTTTGTTGTTTTTGTTTGTGATTTCGATTTTTAACGAAGCTTTAATAAATTTTCAGTCATATCGCTACGATGTCTGTAGTGGAACAATTTATAGTGATGTCTAGCACTGGGACATCATGCCGCAGCCATGTGGCGTAATGTCCCACCCAGTCATATTATCCTGACACCAAGCAAACAAGTCCGAACACTAACCTCTTAATGCTGAGCGCCAAGCAGGGCTGCTGTTAGTATCATTTTCCAAAGTATGACTCGGCCGGGGTTGGAACCCGCGACCTCCCGCAAATCTCACCTTTTACAAGTATCAGTATTAAGAGATCTATAAAGATATATAATATACAATTCAAGTCAAACCTATTATAAAAATAGGAGAAAAGCGGAAACCAATAATATTGGTCAAGAATACGCAAAATACGACAAAGAATAAGTTAATAGCAAACTTAACTATTTTACCCAGTATTTCCAGGACACTATAATTCAGAAGATTTAGATACAATCATAAGTTGTGTTTACTTGGTGACCCGTCTTATTCCCTGATAGTAATGGACTTATTAAATTCAAAACGTATCTTTTGAAGTCCCAAAGGAAAGTCAGTTCAAGTGAAAAAAATGCTGACGTCATCCAATAGAAAATTATATTTCTGCATGTGCATTGCTGTGAGCGAGTGTCAAACGTAAATTGTCACCACACACATTCTTCGCTGAATAATCATAAAAAACCCTTGTCAACGATAATTTATTATTTTGGCATAATGTGGTTACCTGTTTGTCAGGTAACAACACTTGTGCAATTGCATTATTTATTATATTTGCTGTTAATTTCTTATGCACCTACATATATTGTTAGCGATATCGCTATCAATGTACTTTTCCTTACAAAGGTATTAAAAGTAATCTGAAAGAGAAAATAGCAGATTGTGTTCTGCAACAAATTACAGAAACGTACTTATGTGTGATGTGTGTAATTTGGATTTTTAACGTAGCTTCAACAATTTTTCGGTCATATTGCAATGTCATCAGTGTGGCAGTTTATAGTGATGTTTAGCACTGGGGCATCATGCCGCAGACATGTAGCATGATGTCCCACCCAGTCACATTATGCTAACGCCAGGCCTACCAGTCCTTACATTAATTTCATAATGCTGAGCGCTTAGCGAGGCAGCAGTTATAACGATTTTTAGATCTTTCCTATTTAAGCTTATTAACATCATCTATCAATTTCTGTTTAAACATGCTAATTTGGTGATTAAGCACTGCATTCGTGCATTGCCCCCACTGATGTGTGTTGTACCTGTTTTTGCTGTCAGCAGATGTCATACACCCCAGACTTACTAATGTTTACACAGTGTTTGCAATATATACTAGAAATAGAAAGCTCCCAATAGCTGGTGCAATTAATATAGTCTAACTCAGACAACCAGGCGTTTTAACACTTTGATACAAAAGATCATACATGTCAACCCCTGGAGAGACAAAAAGTGTAATCCAAGAGGACAAAATGGGTAATCCGAGTAGAAAGAGTCGTTGTTGTTTTTGGGGCTTAACGCCATTTTTCAGCACACGATAGGCTATACATGGCGGCCAGTATTAATGGTGGAGGAAGAAACCGGGAAATCAGCGGAAAGAACCACCGACCCACGAGAAGCTACTGGCAAGCTTTCTCACATATCCACATTTGCCGAATCCTAGACTCGAACCCACGTAGAGATGAGATGTCAGTGATCCGTAACGGAGAGCGATTTAGACAACTCGGCCACTCGGGGCCCCCAAAAGAGTAATCCACATATAACATGCTAAAATTTCAATGAATATATGTACAAAAATATTTACCCTTCTTATATTTTAACGTCATTTATATGTAGCACTTTTAGCTTTCGAAAGCAACACACAGTCATGTTGCAGTTCAAAACTTTGTGTCAGCTGCGACCGTAAATGTTTTGCACACCAGTAGAGCACTAAGCACTGGGTTTTTGATCCTGGATCTGAATTCAGTTTTATTTTTGTTAGCCACACTGAACAATCTCTCACAGTCGAAATTACAATGGAAAAGAACCAATATTCATTTCATAACATGATAAAAAAGAGTAAATTTATATTTTCCAGTGGCTGGGTCTTTTAGCTGGGAAATAAAGTGCTATTGCATATTAATTTTGTCTACATGAAGTACATTGTCGAGCAATATCCCATATTGATACTTGAGGAATTCTACTTTCAGATGATCCAAGGTAGACAAGAGTGGCAATAGAATGGGATATTTCTTGACAAAGAATTTTCACTTTAAAAGCTTTACGACTGTCTCTCATTTACACCAGCAACTGAGACTTTTAATATATACTAAATTCAGCAGCCTTTCCAGCAGTAAGGTGCATCAAATGACAGGGACAATTTGTTAAGTACACTGATGGAGACATTTTCAAAATATAGGATGCATCTCTTTGATGAGTTCCAGCCATCACAAATTCATTATCAGATCTTTTGTTGTTGATGTTGTTGTTGCTGTTGTGGGGCTTAACGCCATTATCAGCACACGATAGGCTATACATGGTGGCCAGTATTAATGGTGGAGGAAGAACCCGGGAAATCTGCGGAAAGAACCACCGACCCACTAGAAGCTACTGGCAAGCTTTCTCACATATCCCCATTAGCCGAATCTTAGACTCGAACCCACGCAGACAGAGGTGAGATGGCAGTGATTCGTAACAGAGCGCTTTAAACCACTCAGAACCCCCATTATCAGATAAAAAAAACCCATACAGTTCTGCCAACTTGTCACGTTTCTTCAAACCCATTATGAAGTAAATCAAAATTGTATTCTTCAGTGGAATCTACTGTTAATAATGGTAAGGAAATAAGAACACTTATGAATTTGCCCTTTTCACTATCAATGCATCTGACACAGATGGGATACAACTTTTTGTCATCGTAATTATTACTCCCGTCTGCCGCAATATTAAACAACCAAATTTTCATGGCTTCTGCTATTTTAAGTGAAGTATCTTCAGCTAAACACCAATCAATATGAGATTATTTTGCTCTTGCACATGCATACTTTCTGCAATTTTGGAATAAGGAAACATCCGTTTGAACAAAAGACCAACACTATCTGCTACCACTAGACGTAGTCCATGCTCTATTAAGAACTCGGTAAATAACACTTCTGCATTTATAACATTCATATCTGCACTTGCGTTCTGTTGTAGACAAGAAGTTGCATTAGTACTTAAGTTAGTGAGATACACTAATTCAATGTTTTTTCTTTGTTTTCAAGTGGGGTTTTTTCTTCAAATTTACCACCATGACCAAAACTAAATTCCTTTCCACACAGTCTGCAATGATCATAATACTTCGATTACTACACTAGTATGGAATGATGTATTATGTTCTTCATGTATTCATCTTTGAATTTTTGGAGGATTCTGCTGTTTTATTTTTTTTCTTTCTCTGATCGTTTTGTGAAATTGTATGTAAAAACATTTTGCTCCAACACACACATTACCATAAGACTTGACTTTTAGAACCAAAAATTAAACTTTTTTTTTTTCACACAGCCTGCAACGGGCATGATGCTGCCCTAGAATGCAAATTTGTATTATGTCATTCATGTATTCATCTTTGAGCATTCTGTTATTTAACTTTTCCTGATCCATCTGTGAAATTATTTGAAAAACATTTTTGCTCTAACACATTCATCGACTAGAATCCAATTTGACTTGACTTTTAGTGCCAAATAATTACAGATTGGTTCTGTACCAAATATGAATCAAAACAAAGCATCTGAGAGCAAAGATTCATACTCAGAAAACCAATCTACTTTCTCTGAAGTATGTCATACAGCTGCTATAAAAAGAATATATTGATAGTGTTAGGAAAGTACATGCAGGTTTATTGTACTCTTGTACAAAAACCATTAAAATGACCTATAGTGCACTATAGATTGGTTCTCTAACAAACATGAATGCCAACAATTAATCAGAGGTCCAAGGAATTGAAAGTAGAAACCAGCATGTTTCTTGGAAATAGGACAGCTGCTATAAATAGAACATATTAATACTCTTAGTTAAATTGCAAGCAAGTCTATGGACAAGTATACGCATATGTCATATATATATATATATATATATATATATATATATATATATATATATATATATATATATATATATATATATATATATATATATATATATATCATACTTGCATAGAAGCACTCTCTTCTAGAATATGATACACAGGAATAATGAGATGTTAATAAAATGAGAAAACAACTTATATATATATTTTTGGTGGGGGATATACCGAAAAAGCAAAATCAATAAATGGGCAAGTAAAAGACATAACATTTAGTGAACTATAGCGTAACGATTATGCCAAAAATGTAAAGGTTGGCATGTATAAAAAATTAATCACACTTGTATACAATTCCAACTACCAAAATAATAATGTTTTGCAATGTGTGTGAGTATATATATATATATATATATATATATATATAGAATATATATAAATAATATATATAGAAGATATGTATAGTATGTATGCTGTATCAATGATATACCACAAGATGTATACATTTTTCATTTAAAGAAAAAGAAACTTACTAAGTTTCCTTTTAATGAAAAAATTTATACAATGAATGGTATATCATTGATACAGCATACATATTGTACATATATTTTATTTATATCACATACAACTACAAATATTTGACCTTGAAACAGAGATAAGATTTAATACAGACATCTGTGTAATGACCTGGTGAATGATCTCCTCACATCCCTGAGTGTGTCCGCTACAAAATGTATTTCTCTGCCGTAGTGGCAATTTACAATCATCTCTGCATATTGATAAGTCGATTGTTTTCTTTTCTTGGTTTCTATTTTTCTCCACATTGATTAAATGAATATTATAGACATTTATGATTTAAACATGAAAGATGGCTTTAATGATAAAAGTACAGTAGAGCACCACTTACACTTTGATAGCTACATCATTCACATGAACGCCATTCCGGCGCATGTTAATTAATATGGAATAGAAACTAAGCGAGTTATTTACTGGTTTGCAACATTGTATCATTGTTAAACACTTTAGATAAATCCCAAGGAAAGTGCACATGTATCGTTACGAGGAATCATTCTTTTTGGTTAATGGTGTAATTTCTGTTCCAAGATTTTCTATCCAGCCCAAATTCATTTTCTTTCTCACTCCACATTTCTGCGCAGTTTGTCCGTTGTGCATGAAAGGGGAGGGGAGAACAGAAAGCAGAAAGAATTGTGATTAAAATGTGTACCATATTAATTCATTTAGAAAACGGGATTATTAATACTTTTTATCGTTATTTTTTCATTCGCCACTAATGTCTAATATTATTGGTATATCAAATTGCTTTATACCAACACTTTAAATGCATGCTATTTTTTAATGTATGTTGTATATATATATATATATATATATATATATATATATATATATATATATATATATTGAACTCGAACTTCAAAGAAATGTTTGTTGATTATGAACATGCCAATAATGTTTAATGAAGATTGCTTAAACATCCTCATTCAAGGCATTGTGTGGTAATTTATGTTCTTCAACATTCATTTTTAGCTTTACTTTACCTATACAAATTAGTCTAATGCACTTTCCCACAACAGTACTCAAAGTGCCTGACGTGACATCACCCTATCTGCTGTCAGCCAATTACATAATCTGTGAAACTGTGGTTGCTTATCTCCGACCACCTTACCTTTTAACTACATTTATGACAATGGCTCTATATACTGGATATTTCTACATGGACTCTAAACAGAACTGCTTACTTCAGATTATTGGTATATATCATGATGTTCAAGACATGTCTGGTTTTTTTTTTTGTTTCTAACTGGGTGGGGTATGAAGACCAGGGTTTGCTAAGATTACTGTTTTCAAAACATGGGAGTCAAATATCTTGTTTTTTACATGACACAACATATTATGACACACCAAAGAACACAAACAATGTCAAATTTTGATTGTTCCAGAAGTCTGGTACCATTTGTGCATTATCATGTTGAGCATTATTATGTTTGATTTTACACAGCAACTATATTTATATTTTACAAATTTAGGTAGACATGAATAGGACCAGCTGTTAATTTGTTCACCAGGTGAATTTATGATCACTGCAAATAAAAACTGTTTGCAAATAACCTTAATGAAAATGGTCTATGGTGTCAACCTTGTATATCTGTGTGTGCGTTGTTCCCAAGTTTGTCTAGTCATGTTTTTTTAAGTGAGTTACTCGTTTGCTGATAGATAAAGTCACATACATGATCTTTCTATTGGTCAGTACAACATCTTCATCTAAATTACATCATCATGGCCTTTATTTCAATGCTTTTTTATTGCAAACTTATGAGTTTAGGTCCAGTAATTTATTACTGCTTTGGTCATAGAATCATAAAGTTTGGTGTGTGGGTATTCCTGTGAAGAAAACCCATCTTCTTGTCAGAACTATGTCACTGTGGTTACAATTATCATTTGGATAGGCAGTGATATTGAGAAGTTTTCAAAAATTTATGCTTTTTCTTTCATGGAAAGAAGTCCTCGAAAATAGGGTCTTTCTAGTCAAGATTCATTCTAGTCACTTTTGTTAATTCAAGGTAGGTAACTGTTAGCTACCCAGAACATTTGATTTTATTCATCTGATTACAAGTATTCCTTATAAAAAAATAGTCTATCTAAATGAAAAATTTACTCAACCAGAGATGCACTCACTCATCTAATTTGAAGGTTCTAAAATGATCAGAGCTTGAGAAACCAACTTAAAACACAAAATTAAACAAAAGTCAGTAAAACATGAAATATATGTCACAGTGCTATACCTTTTGAGTGAGAGTGTAGTAATCATAAAAATTCATTCTTTCATCACATTTCATGAATTTAAGTATAACAGTTTATATACAGGGTTCAAAAACCTAGTTGGTCATAAGCTAGATTCAAAACTTAACCAATAAAACATGAACCTTACTTTGTGGTTTTGTGGTAATGGAACTAATTAAGATACATGTACATACAATGATTCTGTCATGTAAACAGCTAGACAAATAAAAAACAAAATTAAAGAGGAAAGTGGAAAATAGGTCAAAATGACCTACATTTCTGACAAGATGTATAACTTTTGTGATAAGATGTAGAACTTATCAAGATGCATCTGCTCACCAAGTTTCATGATTCCAGGTACAATAGTATTTATTCATTGTGCAAAACACCTGAGCTAAATGCTAAAAACAGTCTGTACCAGTTTATTCCCCTTAACTCCTTCCCTGGGAGTAGGTAGAATCAAATTGTTGCCTAGGAGCTAGGAAGAAAGAATTGTTTGGATTCCATGAGGTGTACATATTTATGTGATATTATCTGAGTGGATGTTCAGTGTTGATGCTGGATGTAGTACAGCAGCCCACCTGCAACATTACATCTTAATATTGTATGCATACATATGGATACTGTTGTTGAAAATTGAAACTAACATTGTACAAGTCCATCTCTGGGGCAGTTTACCACACAACCCACAACATTAATGTTCAGGTTCAACAAAATACCAGCTAACTCTAGGGTATGTGGTGTTGTACACATGCAAAATATCAAACATTATAAAAAAAACTTTTTTAAAGTTACACATAAACCTGCATAAACCCAAAGTTTTACTACAGTTGATTATGATAAAATGTACATAAATATGATGCATTTGATGAAAAATTGTGTGGCCATTTAGCCATTACTGTTACTGACTTGGACATCAAAATTTTTAAATGTTTAATTATCTATCTATCCAGATAATTCATGTACTAATACAAATTATCACTTTTATAGAATATTTTGTATGAAATAAAACACTTCTATTGTCAGGATTATTTAATGATGTACCTGACATGTTCACTGCTAATCAGGTGTGGCCTTTGGTAAACTAGGTTACATTATCCATGTTTGTCAAAGCATGAACATTTTCATGATCATGTTTTGGTGTTTTCTTTTACAAATAAAAAATTCTGGTTGAATTCCTGTATTTTTTTGTTTTGTTTTCTCATTATTTCTAAACCATGTCAGACTTTATTCTGTACATGTATTGTCACATGTGATAAACAAAAACAGTGCTTAAATTAGACCCAAGTGTTAATTACTTTAATTTCTGTAAACTATGGACAAGTTCATGAACTGTATGAGATACCACATTGCTCAATCTAACTGGACAAAGCATGTACAAATTCACAATTAAATCCCAGCATGCCTCAATCACCCATTCCATGAACCAACTATAATAATATACACAAACTACTTATTGAAGTAAGTTCTAATACTGAGATTGTTTCATAATGTGAAGATTGTTTCTAATAACAGAATGTATTGCCAAAATTATATACTTCTCTACATGTATTCACACTGTATTGTCTCTGATAATATAACAAAATAATCCAGTTTACTTCAGAACTGCTTGTACAACAACTCCTAATATTGCAATGGTAGCCTAAAATATGTAAATTAGACAAACAAATTAGACTGTTTATGGAATTTGATTACAGAATACCAATTTCTGTCATGACACTCTTGGTATCAAGTCTGAACCAACTACATCCAAATGATGTTCTTAAAGAGGGGATCTGCCAGTACATTAAAAATAGAGACCAAAAAAGTTTTATATCTCATGAGTTGGAGATGTTTATTGCTTTATTACAAATAAATGTCAACCAATTTAGCTTAATTGAAAAAAAAATGATGATAATATCCTGTGTAAGGGTTAAAAACATGTTATATCACATCATGTTAATCCACTTTATTAACAAGGTGAGTTGTTTACACTGGGCATTCAAATTTATGAAACTGAGTAATAAAGAGTTGTGGAGGCTGTCAATTGATTTTATTGCTGCTTTTTTTTCCAAACACCTTCTATTAATCCACTTGATAACATGAATAATCAATGTTGTTTCATGGCATGATGGATTTCTAATTCAGATTTCTGTTTCACAGTGGGGTAATAGATTCCTTTGTTTGTGTACAAACTTGAATCTCTCATATTTTGTCAGCTTTAAAAAACATACTTCGTGCCTGGACATGTTCTGTTTACTGAAAATTATTACAAATATGGTGTCTGGAAAATTGAAACGTCTGGATATATAGACCAGTGATGGAAAATCCAGCACCACATATAGCATCTTGCAGCAGATGTATTATGATGGCAGTCTAACCAAAGCAATAAAAACTGCAAAGTCTAAACAAAGTAATAACAACTGTTAAGTCTAAACAAAACAACTAAAACTAAGCAGTCTAAACAAAATGATAATAACTATTAAGTCCGCTCAATTTTAAAATGTTATTAGAGTGAAAAGAAGGTGTTTATAAACTAGTTAAAGGTGGACTGATTTCTTTCCAATTTTAGGTTCATATCTGACTTTCCAGCTTGTATCCTGACTATTGTTGTAATAGTTGTTCTACTATGCATGCCAGTCTATGAATCCAGATCTTCCTATCAGGTCTACACAGGTATGGGCAATTTATTTTATTCCTGCAATAAATGAATAGTGTGACCCACTTTCCAGCTACTACACTGTTTGACATCATCAGCTTTAGAAGCCTTTCCAACTGGCAACCAGTCTGCCTGTTAAACCAAATGGTCCAATGTGCCCCATTCATCTGGTTTATCTCCCCTGATGTACACAGATGTCAGTGCCTTTTGTTCAATGTGGAGACAATCTTCTATTTTGCTGATGCCATTCATCTGTTCATCATTACATTCAGCCAATATTTACTTAGTCCTTCTATTAATTCTTGGCAATCTGATAATAAAAGAAATATTATGTGACTGATAAATATATTAATGATACACTGATATAATGATATACTCATATAATTACCAAAATCAATGACATTTTCAAGCTTTGTCCCTATATGTATCAAAAGAACACTTGCTTTCAGGAACTATATTTCAGACTGGTTTCTTGAGTTAATTTCTACTATAATTTTACTTCCGTAAGGAGTATTTGATTAGACCAAGTGTTGTGTATTTGTATTTTTAACTTGCCAATAAAATGCTATGAACATGACACTAAGGTTACATAACTATATCGTCTTGTCATCAATAGCCAAGAACATCAAACAAGCAATACTAAAGGATATTAAGGAATAACAAAATGACTAAAGATGTCAGAACATTTATTTTTTATACACAAAAATATTATGTAACTTTTGCCTGCTCTGTTAAGAAAGTAAATGTTGATCCTCACTAGAAATTACTAAGTAACCCCAAAAAATTTCCATGAAAAAAATACTATTTCTAATTATCTATAGTGTATGAAAAGGGTTCAACTATTTAATTTTCTATTCAGGACCTAACCAACTTAAGATATTAAAACTACATTTTTGTTTATGATTCCTCTCTTTCTCTGGATTATTTCTTTTTAAAATAATAAAAGTTCAACTTATGCTGAATAATGTGTTCAAGTGTAATGCATTATCTTGTCAACCTACTCAAAACCCCAAAATATTATAAAACTCATGCCCAAAATCATTTTTTATAGTTCTAATATATATTAATTTGTATCCATACTTCTGGAAATATTCACTTACCAGGTAAGTGTGCATGTGTGTGATTTGGATATTTAATACAGCTTTAAAAACATTTCAGACACATTGCAATTATGTCTGCAATGTGTCAATTTATGGTGACAATTACCACTGAGGCATCATGCCACAGACATGTAGCATGATATCACACTTAGTCACATTATCCTTACACCAGGCCAACCAGTCCTAACACTAACTTCTTAATGCTGAGTACCAAGTGAGGCAGTTGCTAGTACCAGTCTTTGGTATGATTTGGCCAGGGTTCAGACCCATGATCTCCTACATCCAAAGTGGATGCTCTAACCACTATACAACCAGAGTAGTCTAAAACAATATTGGTTTATAAATTAGGTCCAAATATGCCTGCATATACCATGATCTGCAGTCACATAATGCTCCAGCATATTTGGGTCTATGCAGTTGCTAGGAGTAACCAAAAGAATAAACAGCATGGATCCTGATCTGCTAGCTCATTATGTGATGGCAAGTCATGGTCTCTTTTGTTTGCTTGTATACCTGACTGATAAGCATGTACAAATGGTATTTAAAAATGGTAAATTTTAATATCAAATAAAAAAAAAATTAAATTAAAAACTTTGGGTTAGAATTGAAGTCTACCCTTTTGTAGCTGAGGGATTAAAAATACGAACTTAGACATATGCTCTGAGCCAGAATGACTACTGATGAATTTCCAATTATCGGCAAGACAAATAATTTTCACAAGAGTTGCCACTCTTTGTGAATTTAAGGGGCAAAAATAATACATCTGGTCTTCAAATAATAAAATGTTGTGCTTGAATATAGATTTCAATGTAAAATTAGTCATCAGCATTAACAGCAATCTGAATGGCAGATTATTAACATTGCATTAAAATATCTCTGAATTTTACCAGTGTCAAATTAAAGTGAAGTACTTCCTTTATTTGACTCGAAGATAGAAAGTTTGTCCTACCAAAGGGAAATAACCCTTGATATAATGCCACTTAGGAGCTAAAAGTTCTTAAGTTGTAAAGTCATCTACTGTACCTGTTTGCAAATCAGATAAGAACCTCCAAGCTTTAAGCGCTTGACTGACAGCATTTTGGTCTCCAAGTAAAAGGACTGATTTTATATGGTACATATTTTCAAGTTCCTTAGTGTTCTCCTCTTCTTTCAAGAAAGCCTCAATTTCTAACATCAAAGGTTCTTCCTGCTGAATCTTCATGAAGTCTTTCTTCACTTGATCTAAAAATATAAAGTAGCTGACTCTATTAATGTTGCGTTTTTTGATTGCATTCTGGACCTAACCATTTGAAAAGGTAAGGGGGATGTATTTTCACCATCTGAAATATTGGGAAAACTTTCTAAATACTGGAAAGATTTAATAAACAAAGGTAGGACACAATGTTTTAAAATTTAAAATCCCATGATCACAAACGCTAAAACAGAAACTGCATGTTTTGTACAGAAATGAAGAAACCAAGGCAACCTACCTTAGCATTTTTTAAGATTTCACATTAAGCAAAACTGCATGAAAATCTGCAACTGCAATTAAATATTCTTGACAGCAAAAGTTGTGGTGTGAGTGTGATATATGATGTGGATGAAACCAATGAGAAAGTCACCAACAATGGAAGGAAAACAACCAACCCAAGCAAGTTTCTGTTCCCAAGATCAAACCCAGGACTGTATATGTACAAGTGTATCACCTGCCAGCCAAAGTTAGTTTGTACAGTGTTTTTGAATTGCTGCAAAAGCACTTGAAGAAAGGATCATGGAGGCATGTATTTATATTTCACACACACATGTGCACATGCACACACACGTGTGCACAAATGTGCATATACACACACATACACACACATTCACAGTGCCAGAGTTCCTGGTTTTTAAACACTTTTAGTAGACTCAGGAATTCAGTATATGTATGATACGATCTCCCATAAGTCACAGGATGTGACTAATGAAGGCAGGAGTTTGAGCAATGATGCAGTGGTCAGCATCCCAAACTTGCACAGTTTTACAAAGTCTATGCTTGCACACCATCAAGCAGTGGAATGCACACTGTCAAGTGATGGCCTCAACACTGTCTAGTGATGGCCTGCAGACTGTTAAGCTGTGGCCTGCACAGTCAAGTGGTGGCTTCAATGCTATATATGAGTGGCCTCAACACAGTCAAGCAGTGGCATGCACACTGTCAAGAATTGGCATGCACTGTCAAGTGATGACCTGCACACTGTCAAGTGGTATGGTCATATCAAGAAATTAAATAAATGTGGTGAATTTTTCATGTCAAGCACCACAAAAGATTTGTAACTAATTTGTTTACTGGTAAATTCACAATCACAATAAATATTTCTTACAATGTAAGTACAAGTAACTTCTCTGATAAATTGGTACATAGTTGTGATTAGTTGGAGTGAATCCCTTCCCATTTAATTACCAGTACATGTATGGATACCACTGTTAAAAATATAACTTTAAGTAATACATATACTTTATATTTACATTGATATATATATATATATATATATATATATATATATATATATATATATATATATATATATATATATATATATATATATATATATACACACATTTATTTGTAAATAATTATTATATGCTCATTTTCATCTCCATTAACTTTACATTGTCAGAATCATGCAACATTTTACGATATTGAACACCTTTATATTGCACACATATGCACAACATGTGTACCCAATACAGTGTATTAGGAACTACTTTATAAACAAATCATGTACACTAATGTAGTAGATGCTTTAAATTTTGGTTGATTAAATTTGTTTCTGAATGAACTAAAGCATCTGTTTTGTGGACTGCCACATACCAGCTGCTTTGCAATATTTAATATTAACTTTTTTGATACAATTTTTGGGATTTAGGCTGGTGATAGATGCCAGAGAGATCATAAAATTGCTGGGGTCCCTGCAAAGAGTATGCAAGTGACAAAGCATAAATATGTCTTCTTAGCTGGTAATAAAAATGGCAAATATATACTAACAGTTTTACATTCTAAATTTCCTCAAAGTGTACTTAGTTCTGCAATCTGAATTACATGAGGTTTGGTCATGGGTTATAAAGCTTGATTACACATTTTAAAATTGTATGGTAATTTCAACTAAATTCCAAGTGAAATAACATCCTCCTAACTGAACTCAAAATGTAGAGTTTAATGCCATTTTTCAGTACAAGATAGGTTATACATGGCAGCCAGTATAAATGGTGGAGGAAGAACCAAAGAAAAGTCACATAAAAATATCCAAAAACCCTTAAGAAACTACTGGCAACTTCTCACATACCAACATTGGCCGAATTCAAGACTCAAACCCATGCAGACAGAGGTGAGATTGCAGTGATCCGTAATGGTGAGCACTTTAGACCACTCGGCCACTCTAGGCCCCCCTAAAAAGTTATAAATTCTGTAAAATGCAATGATATCCCAAAATACTAGCATTAAAAGCATCTGATCTTCCACTGATTTATCCAAAATTACCAAATTATGCTGAATCACAAGTTGGCAGGGGGTGGGGGTGTAGGGTTAGGTGTAAACAAGAACAAAATATGCCGATGTACCATTTATCACTAGATAGATATTCTGTCTTGCTTGAAATACAGGCAAAACTAAAGATGTCCAGACAAAAAAATGTTACAAATTTGTTGTTTTATTTTTTTGCTTCTCTTTAATATGGTAAAATATGGTAAATCTTTCCCTGGACAATCAGTACTTACATTCAGTCTTGTATACCTCCCACACTGCAAACAGAAACCTGAGAATATCTTCACACTTCATTGCTCTAAGAACAGGGGTCCTGCAAAAAAAATGATTTTGTTTTTCTTTAATTAAATTATTACATTTATTTTAAGCAACTGTTTAATTGTATTTTACTCATCTATTAAAACAATGATGATGGTTATACAGGTAGTTATATAAATAAACATTTTACTTAATGGTGATTTATTGGATTGAGAAAGATCCCTGTGTAAATATATGCATCATGTATAAATTTTTCACTTCAGTTGCAAGTGGTGTATTTGGGTGCAGGTGGTGTATTTGGGTGCAGGTGGTGTATTTATGGTAATGCCATGAAAATCTCAACATTCTCAGTGTTATGATCCTGAAGCTAATTCCCCATGGTATAAAGAGGCCCTGGGTTATGACCCAGAGGCTCCCAGCAGTCTGACATATATTTACATATATACTTCTCAAGTTCCCATTTTAGTTGCTAAAATATTCTGTACAAGCATTGATATTTGGGTTTGGAGTTAAAATGTACAGGCATTGATATTTGGGTTTGGAGTTAAAATGTACAAGCATTGATATTTGGGTTTGGAGTTAAAATGTACAAGCATTGATATTTGGGTTTGGAGATGAAATGGACAAGCATTGATATTTGGGTTTGGAGATGAAATGGACAAGCATTGATATTTGGGTTTGGAGATGAAATGGACAAGCATTGATATTTGGGTTTGGAGATGAAATGGACAAGCATTGATATTTGGGTTTGGAGATGAAATGTACAGACATTGTTATTTGGGTTTTGGAGTTGAAATCAAGGATCTGCAGCTAACACATCATATTTTAGTCCATCAATGTATATGCTGACTTCAACAAAAATTATTTAGCCCTCAACATCCATTTCACCACCATATAATGAACTTTGCAAACTGATTGACTATTTTCAGAAATTAAAGTAAACAACATAAGTCTAACACAGTGAAGTAAACTTTAATAGCATATAAAAATCTTGTGGGATATATAAGTAATTCTGAAACTACAGTACCATTTTCTGCCAATAAATACACCAGTTTCTACAAATGCACACACCCATTAAATATAAGCAAGAGTTTGAGTTACATGCATCTAATAAGTGAATTCACACCCATTAAATATAAGCAAGAGTTTGAGTTACATGCATCTAATAAGTGAATTCAATCAAAGTAATAAAAATTCACATCCTTTAAGTTACCAGTTATACAAAAAATATATCTATAAATAGAAACCTTCAAAATAATATATGAACTTGCAATTCCATCCCATTAGGTCCTTCACAAGTCTACACACTACACAAAGTAACATTTATAGTTTGGCTGGAAACTTACATCAACACATAAAACGCTAAATTCCTAGACCGTAAGTGATGTTTCTACCTTCCTCTTGATTTGACCACATCAGTATATGAGAGCTGTAACACACCTAAAAGGCCACTCAAAGAGAAAAGACATTTAACTGTTGGGGTCTTATACATGTGAACCCTTGTCACTGACTGCTATGTGCTGGGTGCAACTATTTGACAGAATAATGTACATGTGGTGTACTGTGTCCCTAATGCAGTGTAATAATTATATTGATACCTTTCCTTCTCCACTTTATTATCTTCTTTTTCCTCTTTCTTATTTGCCTCAGTGTAAACAAATTCCTGTCTCTGTAAAGCACTCTGCATCTTCTCCCTCTCTTTTCTTTTCTTCTTCTTTAGCTTTCTTTTTTGATTCTTTGTCAAACCAGACTGGTCCCGTGTTGTAATCTGCTTCTCTGTTTCATCAGTCTGAGTCTGGTTGTCTGATTCACCTTCAATCTCCAATCTGGATTTAACCTCATTAGATCTAAATATTTTTCCCCTCCTTCTGTGTTTCTTTACTCTTCTCTCCTCTGAATAAACCATGTAAAATTGTTTAACATCTTATACTACAGTCAAAAAAAAATGAACTGTCAATGTTTAAAATACATGCATGTGAAACAGATCCCAAAAGGTCTATACTTTCTGGATATGACTAACAAATACACTCAGATAAATGTTTGCAAAATTTAACATTGAACTTTATTTCATAAAATGTTAAGGCCATTATATTTTCCCAGTTGATTAAATGCCCTATATAGCAAGAAAACACAAGATAAATGAGGTGTAGAAGCTTATTTCCTGGCACTATCAGAAAACAATATAATTGAGTGACCTCCCCCAAGTCTGTATTATACAGGTGACATTACATCTGTTCCTCACACTGTGATTTTTAATTATATTGTGTGATAGTTTTTCAACACATATCAAACCTTAAAAACAAAGTATGTGCAGCCTAGACTCCAATTTAAAAGAGAAATAAATCAATGATACTATTATGTGAAATTCTACAACATGTATATCGGTTTCTGGTGATAGAAAAATATCATTATACAAAATGATAGAAAAATATCATTATACAAAATGATTGATTGATTGATTGAATTTTAACGGTGCACCAGCACTTTTAGGCTATTTAGCGCCATACAGTAGGTCAGATATGTAAAAAGAAAGGTTCAATATCGACCAGCGATATAGTAAAAAATCCATAGTAGTTAAATATAAAATGTTAAATGTTGGTAACAGTTAAAAATGTTGGTTCCCCATCAACGGGAAATGTAAATGATGTATCTTGATGAAAAGATGTAAATAATAGTTGGTATTTGCATTAGTTAAAAATTAGTTTGGGTAAGGTCATGCAAGTTACAGTTTAAAATAAAGATTTACTTCCTTTAGTAAATCTAAAATACTATTAATTTGAATAATATCAAAAAGTTCTTGCATGTCGTGTACATTGTAGTATTTATCACGCGTAGGTTGCAGGTCGGAACACGTGGTCATAAAGTGTTTAATAGTAAATGGTACATTGCAAGGCACACAATCTGGTGGATCTTCACCTTTTAGTATGTGTGAGTGGTAATGTATGTATGACCGATTCTGATTCTTGCAATGACAACCTCCTCCCTATGAATAGTTCTGTTGGTTTGATGGCATGAAGTTTGTTATTGATTGCATCATCCCATGATACCTGCCATTTTTGACGTAGATACTTTTTGATACAAGGTTTAAAATCAGAATATGGTAATTTAAAATCTGATGGTTCTAAAGATAGGGCCATCTTAGCAGCCTGGTCTGCTTCTTCGTTACCTCTAATACCAATATGGCTAGGTAGCCAACAGTATACTATATTGCATGAGGCACTAAGCTCAGAGTTTTTGATCAGAACATTCACCAATAGTGGATTATCTAGTTTGGTATTGTGTAACGCCTGAAGCACTGATAATGAGTCACAGAAGATAATACTATTTAGAATGTGTTTAAATGCCATTATGAAGGTCAGAAACATACAGGATAATGCTTTGTTGTGGAATTCGAGAGAAGTTGTAAGGTAAAGGTTGTATTCTGATTTCACCATTTTTGAGACGGTACAAAGAAGAAAAAAAAAAACAGCAAAGCAAATACTATTTAACCAATGCATAACATTACACCACGGACATAGACAAATAATAAAAAAATCCTATCAATGGACCATTGTAATGAAATCATAAAACAAATGGTTACATTAGGAAAAGCTTTCTTTCTAAAAATAGATGCACTTGCATGTTAGCTGTGTCAATTATTTGAAAAAAGGTTTTATTGTATTCATATACAAACAAATTATTCCATGTGTTGTCTATGAAGAGTTATGGTAAAGTAAACAAAAAACTTAGGACAAACAGTATGATCTGAAAGACTTATGCATTTGTCGTTTCAAACAAGTTTAGAAATCTTTTCAACTGCCATTTGATAATAAACTTTTAGAAAGTGAAAACTTCTTGGTTAAGGGTAGCTGATTAAGCATATGTAATAACTCACAATTACAATACTGTAATCTAGTTACTCAGTTAAAATTCATTATAATGTATTATAATGTATAGCTTCTGTTGTTTTCTTTTCAAGTCATATTGCCAAACTATACAGCATGTGAATATGATAGCTTTTAAACAGGCACCAAATGTGTTTATACATAGATACAGCTCAGAACATTTTTTACTTAAAAAGAAATTATTGCTTAAAACCAACCTTAAATGAAAATACGCAAACCTGGATATAGCATAATTCAATAAAGAGAATGAAAACAACACACATGAGGGCATGCATATATATATATATATATATATATATATATATATATATATATATATATATATATATATATATATATATATATATATATATATATATATTGAATGTCTTGCTTTGCTTCAACTTATTCCCTGTTGAGCTCTCACTTCTCTCTCTGTTCTGTTCAAAAGGAGAAGTCCCTTCTCCCTAAAAGTCAAGTCTATCTTGACCCCGATTATATCATGAAATAATTTATTAAAATTAGTCTGAAGCAAAAATCTAATTACTTAAATGTTTCTTTACTCTCTCATCTTTCAGAGCCAAGGTTCTGATATGATAACTCTATATACACCTTGGCAGAACAAACAGATATTTTAGTGCCTTGTCCTACCTAAATCTATTGTATTTCATAAGTTGCCTCCCTTAGTGTTTAATGCCAATAAACCAACAACATGTAACAACACTACATAATATGTCAGCTGGAAATGGCGGAGGCAACTGACTTAAAAAGGATACTTTGTTTAACATCTCAAGTATGACTGTGTATCTGAGAGAAACCATCATAGGTGTATTTGAGTGCAAGTTAATTGTACAAACATGGACTGGCAGTAAAAAATTATTTATTTGTCAGTCCATTTAACTTGTATGCACCCCTAGTCTTGATCACGTAGAAACAGTGTTCAAATTTGAACAACTTAATTCTGATTGGATGCAGAGGCCTGCCACTTCATCAAATGATATTCACAGACCCAAAGCACAGAACTATCTGCTCGATATGCCAAGGTGTAGATATGGTTATTATATCTGAACCTTGTCTTCTAGTGATGATGTTACTCGTACAATTTTTTGAAATATGGGTTGAATTTCCATGGCATATTCCATCTTTTACAAAATACCCTCTGTAGTGAGAGTCCTTGTTTCGAGGAAAACTAGTTTTGGATCTAGACTCTCTCTATTCCATTTTAGACCTAGATACATTGTTTTCCAACCTGGTCTGCAGAAGTCTTTGTGCTGGATCAAACACTAAAGGAATGTGCATGTTCTGAATTTGACATTCAGATTCTAAATCTTTCTGAGAGCTCTGCTGTTAAAAACATCAAACCATACTGAGAGGTTAGCCTGTCAGCATGTCACACTTATGATAAGGTACTGGTTCAAATCCTACCATCAGATTAACCCAGATCAGCAAGGCACTTTATGCGAACTGCACTGGCATAATATTAATTCTTATGGTGTTTTTTTCTCTTCTACAATATGAATGCATATCTCAAATTTTGACATTTACCTCCCAAATCTTCACTTCCACTGTGTGAGTCACCCTCATTAGTTTTCTCCCATGTTACTTTCCTCTTCTCCAATGTATAGCCAGCTGGTGCCCGAGAAACTGTATAGATTTTTACAGCAGTAGTAGACACATCTCCCTGCTGTCTGCCTGTCAGCAGTCTCTGACCCTGCTTGATGATACTCTCCGGTATATCTGTGGCATCAAAGTCGTTACCAGGTGTAACATTTATATCATCTCCATACAAGCGCTTTAGCACATTTCTTTTGAACACTGAAGAGAAAAAGAACACAGATTACCACACCAGATTATTAATGAACAAAGTCATAGTTTAGGAATATGCAGATGCTTAACAGGAGCATAAGAATAGTTATTTTGTAAAACTGGGAATAGATTGATTACTATACTTTCAAATAAATAATTTTAAGTTAATACACCAACTATGTTAATCTCTATGAAATAATTGTAAGGAAAAATATGTCACAATGTTATGAAACACTTGTGTTACATTGCTTTGAAACATCTCAAGTACAGTAATAAATTTCAGAAGATAAAACTATGACTTCAATGTGTGACAACCAATATAAGACCATTGATAACATTGGACGGTTGAGTAGTACTTCACACAATTTTGTATGAGTTAATTGTTAATCCCATAGAAAAACATTTCCCAAATACTTGAAGAGTATGCTGCCAAAACTGCTGTTTGACTTGTTTCTACACCATTGCTGTGCTTTTTGATGAAGTAGAAACTGGACGGGTCCATGTATACTATTTGTATTTTTAAACAATAACTTGACTCTACAGATTGTATGTGGTAATACTAACCAGAGTAATAATTCCTGTTTACAATGTTTTGGCCATGTTCTCTCTAGACCTACAGCTCATTTGATCCAATTGACAATAAAAAAAGTACTGAAATGAGCCGACTTATCCACTGACCATGTGGAATAGATCTGGGACCAAATACACAATTTTTATTGGGGATGTGGAAGAGAGGGAGATGCATGTGATAATAATAATGAAGCTGCAGTCGTCTGACAAATATCAAAATTAGATGCTGGTCCTGGGATTTTATTCCACTGTATTATTTGGGGTGTGCAGTCCTGGGTCACAAACATATACCAGATCAAAGTAAATTCTATTTCATGTACCTTAGTAAAATATCTAGATACTAATATATCTAATTTACTAACACTATAAAGGTACAATGTATCTAATCTGAGATAAAGACCTGGTACAAACACACACACCCTCATAAATGTACCCAATTTGCTACTGCCAGAAGGAGTGTGGATGAAGTACTATACTTCCGCCCTTATGGGTCAAATACTACCACTTAAACTAAGAAAATCTTTTAAGTTACTTTCTAACGTCTGTTAAAATATCTAAATGAAAATGAATGGCTTTAGTTTTCCTTCCGAAATACACCGATTAACAGTTTCAGAATCGTCGCCATTTTGCTTAGTAAACTTACTAGGCTCTGTATAAAATGCCTGTAAACAATAAGTTCTTTACTTTCGATCTTGCAGTAGTTCTAAAAAAACTTTCATGATATATGAAAGTAATTTTTATTTCATTTTTAAATACTAGTTTTAAAAAAAGCTATTTAGACATAAATTAGCACAAAAAAAATATGATTTCTGAAATAAAATATTGTTTGGCTCAAAAAAGGCTTTGGCATAGTTTCACACATCCCAATTTAGGACGGTGTTGTGCGATAGTGTTTTATTTCCATGCCACACCATTTTTACCCCTTCCCATGCCTTTTTTTGAATGGTCAATGAGCTTTATATGTCTCATTATCACAAATAGTGTTTGTATATTAATGAAGTGCAAATGCATGTCATATGACATCAAGTAATGTACAAAGTAGTTTTATGCCAGTTTATATGTGACATATGTGAAAGAAATATGTAATTCAAAATGTTGCAAATAGGTAATTATGCATTTTAGGCGTTGTTTATATTTTACAATATGAATATGCAGACATATATCCTTGTAACATCAATGTATACTTGAATTTTTACGGTGCACTAGCACAATGAGGCTATTTAGCGCCATACAAAAGGTTATAACTTTCATTATTTAAAAGTGGTAAAAAATTTCGTACCGCCCAGCGATACTATGTAACTATGATAAATTAATAGTTTCCCGATCAAGAGGGAGTGCAAAAAAATGTATGACAACAACAACAGATGAAATGTAATTAAAATCTAGAGAATATATATATATATATATATATATATATATATATATATATATATATATATATATATATATATATATATAAATGTATGTATGTATTACATAAAACTTTTCAAGGTGATGGCATAAAAGTTATAACTTATGATAAATGTTTACTTCCTTCAGATGAGTATTTCCTATTTCACTGGTTTTAAAATTTGGTTTGCCAGTTTTTACACAAAAAAATATAAAACATTATAAATCAAATATTTGCAGCACTTCAAAGTACTGTGTAAAATCGACTCAATTAGATACACAAATCAATTTCGACCAAACATTGTTTTTATACCATTTGGGAAAAAGTCGAGAATCAGCAGTGAGAAACAGGGACATTCCTCCAACTGGAAAAAAATATTTTTATTATATTATTTTATTTGCCTAATCAAATATATCACTTGACTTCCTACAATTAAAGCTTCGCAATTCAAGAAGAATAACTCTTGCCTAATTCTAAGTGTACGCATGCGCACTTTGAAACTGTTAATCAGTGTATTCATTATAAATATTACAACTGAAACCATACTTTTAAGTGTATTTAACGAAATGAAATTTTATTGTTATCGCTAGAATTCGTGGTAACTTTTAAAAGCATTGCACAGTACAGGATTAGGATGTACTTAACGAAACACGACTTTTAAAGTGTCAACAGTGGGTTACAGCATGCACCCTCACCCCTAACAATATGACCATACTCTGACTCACAAGTAGTGATTATCTCACCTCAGTGATATCGACTTGCATGGAAAGAAAATATTCTGCGTTTACATTTATAGAAACAGACTTAACACATGAACTTGAAACCACTCCAGTTTCGTTTATATACAGTG
This sequence comes from Potamilus streckersoni, assembly GCA_016746295.1. Lineage (NCBI taxonomy): Eukaryota > Metazoa > Mollusca > Bivalvia > Unionida > Unionidae > Potamilus > Potamilus streckersoni. The sequence goes on along the minus strand of JAEAOA010001578.1, from coordinate 1,091,849 downwards.
TATTACATACCTTCGTTTTTCTCCATTTTCAAACCGGAAAACAGTAAGCTTATGGAAGCACAGAGTAAAATGCGGTCACGGAATGTTTCCCAGTTAGATAATAAAAAAGACCAAGCAATAAAAAATGAAAAATAAACAGCAAGAAAAAAAGAAAATACAGAAGTAGATTTAAAGGAATCAGACAAATAATAATAAAAGTATTATATTATCGTGGTCGCCTTCGTCATTATCGTCGTTATCGAAGTAAAACATCCGGTAGCATTCTGTTCGAGTGCGTAAGATATTGTTCGAATTATATTTGCTAACCTTTCATAATGTTTGAGCTCTATCTTATTTATGTCGTTGTTATATTATTCTGTAAGTTTGATTTTTGACGATTATATATATATATATATATATATATATATATATATATATATATATATATATATATATATATATATATATCTATATATATATATATATATATATATATATATATATATATGTATGTATGTGTGTGTATGTGTGTGTATTGTATGTATGTATGTATGTATGTATGTCTGTATGTATGTATGTATGTATGTATGTATGTATGTATGTATGTATGTATGTATGTATGTATGTATGTATGTATGTATGTATGTATGTATGTATGTAGCTTGAAACCCTTTAGCGTTTCTGAAAACGAAAAACATCAAGGATTTTTAATAATACACAATAATTATTCAATTTAATCACCAATCTATGATTACTGACCCGAATGTTACCAAAATATCCTAACACTGTCATTTTTGAGCGCTTCAAAACAAAGGTGGTTTTTTTTACTAACACATCACCGTATCTGCGTGAGACAGGTCTGTTTGTTTCCAGACAACAGAGGTAATAAGTTTACCGCCTCTGAATAATTTCTTTAATTCGGTAACTTTTGGAGTTACATCTTTAAGAACACGTGTATAAATGATGTATATTTTTTGTTTATTTTATTAAGTGCAAATACGCAAATAGACGACAGATGTTCATGAAAAAATGGACTGGTCTAGAGAACGGAAACATAACACTGAGCAGTCTATCTGGTTGTCCATTTGGTTCGAAACACGTACAATCAGGATATAAATTTTAAACTTACAAATTAAATGACTACGCATTTACATCTTTATATCTTTGACGTTTTTCGTTTTAACATTGGTAAAACAAACGGTAGGATAAGCGAATACTATAGTCTGCCTTTGGTTCATTATGAATCATACCCCTCTATATGACAAGGCAGTTGGAGCGCTACAGCAGTAAATTCCATGTACAGTTAAAACACTTTAAAAACATCATCAATCAACAATTATTTATCAGTAATGAGGCAAATGATCGACTGTCCCAAGTGGAAATTGCTGACCAGCCAACGCTGAATGAAACCGTGGAAGCAATTAACCTACTGTCAAATGACAAAACACCGGGAGCAGATACAATACCATCAAAAGTCTACAAAATCAAAGGCTTGCACATGACACAAAAGCTGACTCGACTCTTCCAGTCAATGTGGACTCGGGGAACTAGAATGCACCCATCGTCCACCTGTATTAGCAGCAAGGAAACAGACAATCATGCGAAAACCATCACATGAGACATCTTCTTTCTGTAAATAGTTGGCAAAATCCTCGCCAGAATTCTAGTGAATCGTACCAATCAAGAGATCCTGCCTGAGATACAGTGTGGCTTCAGGAAAGAACTAGGGACCACAGACGTAGTTTACAACTTGTCATCTCCTGGAGAAATGTCAGAACTTGAACCTGTACATGACATTTATCGACAAGACAAAAGCCTTTGACACGGTTAGTCATGGGGGCCTTTAGATTATAATGCCAAAATTTGTTTGCCCAGAGAAATTCATCGTGACGGCTCGGCACTTCCATGATAGCATGCTAGCTCGTGTTGTGAAAGATGGCAAATCATTTGAACCATTCCCAGTAACCAATTGAGTCCAGTCAGTTGTGTGTTGGCCATAACCCTCTTCAGTATGATGTTCTCTGCCATGCTTAACGGTGCCTTCCGTGGCTATGGCACTGGGATCGACAGCAGATCAAGGACTTAAAGCAAGCTCTTCCATCAAAAGAGAACTTCAGGCGAGATCGAAATTGCAGGAAGTGACTGTTCATGATCTCCAATTTTTCGAGTCTGGTTTGTAACAAAGTATGGACCATTTTTCTTCAGCTTGTGAAACATTTTCGGTCTCACGATTAGTCTTAAAAACAGAGGTAATATGGTTGCAATATATTTTTTTTAGATTATAATGGTCTTTGAGAAGAACTTTAAATTCATCTAATATGGTATAACGGTACCAATTGTAAAATTACAGGTGGGCATAGCTTAAGGTGTAGAGAACATTGTCTTCAGAAATCAACAACACAACTATGAGTGATTGGTACATTATGTCGGAGTAGATTCTGTCAGGCTTAAATAAAATGTTGAGTCTCTTGGCAACATGTGAGATTATGTAAATTCATATCCTAATCATATTTGGGGTTTTTAGGAATAAAAAAAAAATGTCATACACATTCATTGTAAATGCATCTTTTGTAACTGGATAACTCTAACCACAGTTAAGTTCAAGCAGAGTTATCTCTCTTAAATGCAATGAAATACCAAATTCCGTCATTGTAAAATTGATGAGCTAGCGTTTTTCTCTATGACAGCGTGTGCCACGCTTGCTGAGGTAGGATACAAAGTATATTTATTTCACAAATATTAGCACTGAGATGCCGTGATATCATATAGACACATCCATTTTCATTTTACATCATATTGATATAGTATTTGGCTAGAAGAAAACAGAAACAAAAGTCGGTCATATATTTCATCTGAATATCTATCTCCATATATAACAGTTGTTGCACTTAGCGCAATACTATAAGATAAGATAAGATAAGATAAGATAAGATAAGATAAGATAAGATAAGATAAGATAAGATAAGATAAGATAAGATAAGATAAGATAAGATAAGATAAGATAAGATAAGATAAGAAATCTTTATTTCAAACTGCATAGTCCATACATCTAAATTAAAATACGGATATAAAGTAAAACATTGTAAACATAAAGAACATATATATCATAGGTACAAGTATATAGATACATTTACAGCAATTAATTGCGCCCTGCATTGTTAAAAAATGAAATTCAGTGACACATTTAAAGAGTAATTTGTTCCATCTACTAATAATATGAGAATTTAAATGAATGTCATGCTTCCAAAGTGATTTCAATATTCAGTTCACACTATTAGATAGTCTTGTTATCATTGAGAATACATACTTTCTCATTACTTCCTTAAAACTGAACACATTATAATTTACAAACACGATGGAGGCACTGTTCCATCTAGGAAGACCTAATAGAAAGCGAAGACTATTATTATAACCAATTACTAGTTTTCTTTTCACATTTTCACTAACGTTTGTAAACAGTGGAGCACAAAACATAGTGCAGCAATAAGATTTGAATAATCTAATTTTGATACTCAATAAACAAGGCTTAAATTTGCGTAGAAGCATGTTTGTTCGAGTACACTAATATCAATAATGTCTCATCATATCTTCATTATAAGACTGATTGAATTTCAAAATATGAACCAAGTACATATAACTATCGACATAAGTAAGAGCATTATCGTTAAAATTTACTGAGGGAGGTGATAGTAATTTAAAAGACGTTGGCTGAAAGACCATGCATATAGATTTTTGTGTATTATAGATGATATCATTATCTAATGCATATTGTTCACATATCTTCAATAATTTTCATAAACCTGCGACAGACAGACTTATCAGTGACATATCAGCAGCAAAGCTAAAATTGTTAAGAAACAGCCCATTTGGTGGCAGACATAACCCTACGTTACAATGGCCCAATATACGATTTAACTAGTCTATGTAAATATTAAATTACATAAGGGTAAGAATACCCCCCTGCCTCACCCCATTAGTTACATGGAAAGCGCCCGATATTACACTTCCCCATCGCACGTTATGCAACTGTTTGCCATATCAGTTGACTAAAGTATGAACTATGTATACAGGTATTTTAATTTCCAGCAACTTTTTAAAGAGTGTCCAATGATTCACCCTATCAAATGCCTTACTAGCGTCTAAAAAGCATACAAATACTGGGCTGCCATGTTCCACATAATAGCTAACGGTTTCCTTAAAGGCATAGAGACATAAATCTGTAGAATGCTGCTTTTTAAATCCAAACTGATTGTCGGAGATTATGACTTCGCATCTTTGTAGTATGATGTATTCGAATATTTTTGAGATAATAGTCATAAGAAGTAAAGGTCTGTAGTTATTTTTGTCCGCTAGATTACCAATTTTGCTTTTCAGTAGCGGTATAATTGTAACTTTTGTGGTACAAAGTTATGCACAAATATACAATTAAATAAAACTATTAATAACCCATGAAATCTAGTATTGGAAAATATAAAATGCTCCACATATAAAAAATCTGATCATGGACATTTACCATTTTTTTGTCTTGTTGTTGCATTTTGGATCTCAGATAATGTGAGCAGAAGGGGCATTCAATGCTGAAGTAGCACGCTTCTTATTCGATTCGTTTTTGACACTATTGAGTAAATCTTCAAAATGATTTTTCCACATGTTGCACACATTATTTTGACCATTGTACCCATCAATGCAGATTGGTAGTTTATTGGAAGTTGTCGTAATACTTTGTTTAACTTGCTTCCAGAATTCACGTTGGTCGACATTTTAAAATTTGTGTGCTAGTGTGTCTGCTTTATATATGTCGGGTCGTCCTCAAATGACGTCGCTCAATATTTGCCATTTTTGACACGCCATTCACATATCACACTTCGTCACAAAAACCCTAACCCCCTCTATACGACGTAACAAATATATTACCCCTCCCCTTTTTCAATTTTTTTTATAATACTGAAAAGTAAATGTAATGTAAATCAGTTAACTATACAAACAAAACATCAATCTCTAATGTAAAATAGTGTTTAATTAATCAGGCTTTTAGATGGACTGCTTGACTAGTTCAAATTTTATAAAATTTAATTTTGAAAATACAACAAAATTAAAAGTAAATTAAACATATCAATCACTTCAATTCTTGCTAACATTAAAGTTTAAACGAATCCCAAAAATTATAATAGTATAAAATCTGAAGTATTTATAAATGAATTACGTTTGTTCATAGTTATCATTATCCAATGGCGAAGTGTGGTGCTCCTCCATGGAATGAACAAGAAATCCATTTGTTTCTAGATTAACATCGTTATGGGAACGGATATTCCCTCCAAATTAAGCTCCTCCACACTTACTCCATTCTTTTGCTAGTATGACCATCGTTACGCGTTTGCCTTCTAGCAGCACAGGAGTCTGCAGTTTTATCAATACAGCACGACGAAATTTCTGACTACATGAAATCACCTTAACGGTATTATAAAATAATACAAGGAATGCAACTCGACCACAACCCTTCGCTGGATTCGAATTTTCTCACGCGTCTTTTATCCTTTCAAAATCGCACGAAGACTGAAAAACTACACATATCTATTAAAAAAAAAAACCAATAACGTACCTTCTCATCACTCTCGGACAACCATCGCATGAATCCAATCCGGCGAATTAAGCTTTGTTTACACCATTACGGTCACAAACCCTGGAAACGTGAAGAAATAAACAAATAAACAAAGAAAAGAACCCGTTTAGTAGAGAAGAAATATCCATTCTGAGCACTGTAGATAAAGACAAAGTCTCCTTTTGTATCTAGAAAAATTGTTATTTAAGGGTTATCTTTCTTGTAATTGATAATGATAATGTAGTGGGTTAAAACTGATAAAAGAAATTGAAAAGATAAGGTTGTGGTGGTGATGATTCACAGGGGTCACAAATCTCTTCAATTCTGACAGACGATCGACGACTGGACTTAATCAAGACTATGTACATTTTGTGATTGAGCTATATACTTTTAAAGATAATTTTTTTCTTTTTTTAACGAAGTGCTAAACCGCGTAGTTGCAGTGTTTTCAGATATCGAAGACACTTCCATCTAATTTGAAGTCTGGCGGCACGAGGGTCCGAGGCTCCAGGAGGCAGTATTCTTTAATGGCGCCCTAAAGTGAACAGTTTTTACGTCTGTTGTCAATCAAGTAACCCCCAGACATACACGCATACACTAAATGTAAGTCATACGAAGAATAGCACATTTTATACTTATCTGTAAAAGCAATTAAGTATATTTAAAAGCAAATACCATGATTTCGCCTGGTGTCATTTACCGTCTCATCCCTTTGCTCGCGTCAACAATGTTTCCAAGTGTTAGGTGTCTACGGTCTTACAAAAGTAACAAGAAAAAGAGTGAAGACAACACGCTTTGTAAAATTTAATAAATTTTTTTTTCACTTGAAAAAACAAGGTAAAAGTAGGTGCAAAAAGACTTACGGTTAATGAATCAAATCCAAAAGTAATCCAAGAATTAAAAAATATAAGTCCTGTCAATAAAACGTTCTAAGTGGACCACAGTTCAAATCCCAATGAAATTCAAGATGGAAGGCGATGACGTCTTCGATAGTCAGCTTTTTCCTGATGTGTCAAAAGTTCTTTGTTGAATCACAAAGAATAATATTCCAGTCTGGAATTCCGAATAATTTTCAATAAATGTCTTTGTCCAATAATTAATTTAGGTGCACTTGTATTTTAGGGCAAATAAATTAATAACTCCAAATAAATACCAATTCAATTCAAACTGGTCACAACAAACACCTTTGAGTGTCAAAGTTTTAAAGCACAACTGGCTATTTATAAGGCTATCTAAAACGCAAAACAGATTCCCGCATGACGGTCACGTGGTTACCTTTTGAAAATAACGTAGAAACATTATATGCATATCATCACTTATTCAAATATGCCTTTGCTAAAAATCAATGAATCCTACTGTGAGAAAAATAAAACAATAAAAATTCAACAAGAAGTTGTGTACTCAAATCTGACACTGGTTCTGAATCAAGGTCAATAAATAGATGTTGTGTTTCGACTACTGGTTGTTTATCAGGTCAAACAGAACAGTAGACAAAATTATCATTGCAATAACATGTAATGGAAAATAAAAAAATGTAAAAATAGCAAACAACTAATTAAATTGCATATACATAACACTCCCCCCCCAAAAAAAAAGAAAAGAAAAAGAAAGATTTATATAATAAAGATTTCGTTTTAACATAAAATAATTACATGATGTTAAAAACAAACGTTACATAAGAAGAACTCTTTTGAATTATACAAAGTGTACATGAAATAGTATCTCTATACACGGGAAAGTGCATCTGCTATTAAATTGTCTTTTCCCTTGATGTGAATGATGTCAATATCATATTCCTGTGGCAACAAACTCCATGTTAATAATCTCTCATTTTTGTTTTTCATCTTGTCGATGAATCTAATGGGGTTGTGATCACTAAACACAAAAATCTGATGAGCTGACCTAATGTAAACGTCAAAATTGTTTAATGCCAATATCAAAGCCAAACGTTTCTTCTCAATTGCTGAATAATTTTATTGGTGCTTATGTAACTTCTTAGAAACACAACACACTGGATGATCAACACCACTTCTATCTTCTTTAATCAATACTTTTCCAACCCCAACATCACTTGCATTAACAGACAGTTTAAATGATTGACGGAAATTTGGAACTGTAAGAACTGGTGCACTTTTAAGTATGGCCTTTAACTTATCAAAAGAGTACGGGCATTTAGTTGTCCAAAGAAATTTGATTTTCTTGCTCAATAAATTGAACACATTTTCTCAGTATCCAGCCATACCCAAACATCGCGTCAATTGCTTTTTACTAACAGGCACAGGGAATTCAGATATAGCCTTGACTTTAGCATTTATAGGTTTAACTTGTCCATGTCCAACAATATGTCCCAGAAAAGTTACACAAGAACGACAGAATTCACTTTTAGATAAATTATTTGTCAAACTTGCATCAGTGAGTCTCACAAAGAATTTCTGAATTGTTGCTAGATATTCTTCCCAGGTGTCGTTGTAGATGCTGACATCATCCATGTAAACACAATTATCTAGACCAGAGGTAATCATATTCATTAAACGTTGAAAAGTACTTGGTGAACCATTTATTCCCAACAGCATCACTTTATACTGATAAAGTCCATCTGGAATTACGAATGCCAAAATTTCCTTTCCGTTTCCGTTAGTGGAATTTGCCAAAATCCTTTTAGAATGTCAAATTTGGTGACATACTTGGCATTTTAAATTTTATCAATGCTGTCATCGATTCTTGGTAATGAAAATTAATTTGTCTTTGTCACACTGTTCACCTTCCTATAATCAGTGCACATACGGAAAGTTTTATCTGGTTTCGGAAAAAGAATACATGGTGAACTCTAGTCACTTTTTACTGTGCTCTATGAAATCGTTCCCCAGAAAGTACGGAATTTCATTTTTAAAGTATTCCTATTTGAGAGGGTGAATCATGTGTGGGTGTTGTTTCACAGGTTTGGAATTTAAAATTTGAACGTCATGACAAATTTTATTGTCGTTGTTTTAGTGTTTAACGCCATTTTTCAGCACAAGATAGGCTATACATGGCGGCCAGTATTAATGGTGGAGGAAGAAACCTGGAAAACTCCGGGAAGAACCACCGACACGCGAGAAGCTACTGGCAGGCTTTCTCACTTACCCACGTTAGCCGAGCCTAGACTCGATCTCACGCAGAGGTAAGATGACAGTGATCCGTAACGGTCAGCGCTTTAGACCACTCGGCCACTCGGGGACCCCATGACAAATTTTCTTTTCGTATGACTATCTGGAAATAAATGCTCATATTCCAATAATAACTGTTTAAGTTCATTCCTTTCTCGCTGTTGTAAATATGAAAATTTCTGGTCTAGATTATTTATAATTTCTGAATTCTGAAGATTTGTCACTCCAAAATCAATAGAGTCCGTTTCCATTCAATCACTTAAATCCTCACTAAGTGTGACAGATACAATTAAATTAATTGGCTGATTTACCAGGCTATCTCTTTCAATATACTCCTTTAACATGTTTGTGCGGCAAAGTTGTTTTTGTTTTCGTCTCCCAGGAGTATTTATGATGTAATTTAAATCATTTACTTTCTTCTCAACCGTGTATGGACCATAATACTTGGCCTGAAGAGGATATTGTGGAAAAGGCAAGAGAGATAGAACTATATAACCAAGCTAATAACTCCTTTCCATTGAGTTTTTTTCAAACCCTAATTTCATTTCTGACTGAGTAGAATGCAGATTCGCTCCTGCAACCTCGCATGCATTTGACAACTTATGCTTAAAACTGGAAACATAATCAAAAAGGTTAAGTTCAGAATCTTCATTAGAAAGAAGTTTCTCTTTCAACAACTCCAATGGTCCACGCACAGTGTGTCCAAAAACTAGCTGAAAGTGACTGAATCCTAAAGATCCTTGAACTGATTCCCTACCTGCAACCAATAGTCAATGAATGCTATCATTCCAATCTTTACCCGTATCAAAACAATATGACCGAATCATATTTTTCAAACTTTGATGAAATCCTTCTAAAGCCTCTTGGCTCTCAGGGTGAGAGGCAGAAGATTTGAATTGTCGGATGCTTAATTCGTACATAACTTGCTGAAAAATTCCAGACATAAAATTTTATCATTGATTATATTGGACAGATTTAGGAAGGCCAAACTGAATAAAAAAGAATTTATCAAAGCTTATACTAGTGTTTTAATTTTAATATTTCTCAAAGGAATTTCTTCTGCCAATCTTTTTTACACGCTATGGTCAACAAGTATTGGTTGCCTGACTTGGTCTTAGGTAAGGGACCAACAAAATCTTCCAATATTATGTTAAATGATTAATCAACTGCAGGATTACGTTGCAGATGAGACTTGGGTATCTTCTGATTGGGTTTTCCAACCATTTTAAAAGTATGACACTTTTGATCTTTGGCCAATAGAAGTGATCTAAGATCTTGTGATAGGTCTTATTAATCTCTAAATGACTAGCCACAGGAGTCTCATATGTCAGACTAAGTATTTCTTGTCTGTAAGATTTTGGAACTACAATCTGATTAGTTCAAAGACCAATCGCCACCAGCTATTCCATCGGGAGGTTGTAATTTTCTCATAAGAATTCCATTTTTTAACTTTCGTGGCTTCAGTTTCATTAATGGTCATTCGAAACAAACAGTATATCTTAGAAATAAGATCATTTGGGATAGGTCTGTGTTGATTCTGGTGCTTTTTTAAATTTGAAGCAACTAGAAACAATGTGTCCTTTCTTTTTGCAATAGGTACACGTAGGAAGAGACAATGATTTTTGATCAAGCTTAACAGATGCTTGATTTTTAAAAGCTGTGCCAGATTGAGATTTAAAAGGGCTTCTATTAGACTGAAATACATTCTTACCAAAGACTGCTGAGTGTAATACTTGCCTAAGAAAAGAACTTTATGAGCTAAGAAATACTTGTCAGCGGCACGAGCAGCATTTTCCATGGTTTCGATCTTATGCTTGACAAGATAAGTGTTAATATCAATATATACACAATTCTTGAACTATAAAAGGAATACAAGTTATCTAAGACTTTTTCATAATCTTAATCAACTTTCTTGACTAATCACCATCTATCAAATAACAATTGTTTTTCTCTTGCAAATTCGACATGACTTTGTCCAGCTTCTTTTTTATAGTTCCTGAATTTTTGCCGATAAACCTCAGGGACTAACTCATAACCCTTTAAGGTGCATTCCTTAACCAGATATTGGTAAGCACTTTGCTAAACTGACAGTGAATGATAAATATCACTGGCTTTACCAAAAAAGTACACACTCTAATAATAGAGTCCAATGCTCCCTTGACCATTTTCAAATTTTCCGCAATTTTTCAAAAAGAGGAAAATATTTGTCTACTTCTTTTTCTCTGAAAGGGAGCACGAACCTAATATTCTTAGTAAGATCAAAACTTGAATTCGTATCCAAAGTGGGCATGTGCTTTTTACTTGCCAGCTCTATTTCTTTTATTCTAAATTGATATTCACTCTCTTTCGTCTCTATGCAATTGCATATGTCTCTCTCTCTCTCTCTTTTCGTTTAATTGCATTTGTTTCTTCTGTAACTGCATTTGTCTCATTTCCTCTCTTTCTTCCTTATCTAATTGCCGTTGCATAAGTTTTTCCTCCTTTTGTCTCTCTCTCTCTCAAATTGTAACTGCATTTGTTCTCTCTCTCTCTCTCTCTCTCTCTCTCTCTCTCTCTCTCTCTCTCTCTCTCTCTCTCTCTCTCTCTCTCTCTCTCTCTCTCTCTCCTTTTTTTCAAATTGTAACTTCATTTGTTTGTCTTCTTTCTGAAGTTCAAGCTTTTTTAACTCCAATTCCATCTTATATTTTACTTTTAATTCCTTTAATTTTATGTCAGAGTGTGATACAGACTTACTGATCTAAATCAAAATAGTTTTATCCAACACACTCTTTTCTACCAAATATTGGACCAAATTGCTTTATATTTCTTCCTTCGTTAAAGACAATTTTGCCTCAGGAATATCATATTTCTGGCAAGTTGAAGCAATTCAGTTTATTTTTCAAACCATCCAACGGCTCCTGGGTAGGACGATGTTCACTTTTGATTACACTGCAAAAATTCCTGTTGATTTCACTAAAGATTTCAAAAATAAAAATAATACCTGGGATTTTTTTAACAAATTCTGAAACTAGTAATTTTTAAATTTAAAAAAAAAACAATTTTCTGAAATATTTTAGCCAAAATTCATAAAATCCTGACGAGCCCCACAATTTTCTCGTTACGTGTCTAGGCTCTTACAAGAAAAACAAGAAAAGAGTGAAGTCAACAAGCTTTGTAAACTTTAGCAAAACAATTTATTGCCCTTGAGAAACAAGATAAAAATAAGAAAAAAAAGACTTACGATTTACAAAGCAAAACCAAAATTAATACAAGAATAAAATATTTATAAGTCCTATGAATAAAACGTTCTTAGTGGACCACAGTTCAAATCCCGATGAAATTCAAGATGGAAGGCGATGACGTCTTCGATAGTCGGCTTTGTCCTTATGTGTCAAAAGTTTTTTGTTGAATCACAAAAAATAATATTCTTGTATGTAATTCCGAATAATTTTCAATTAATGTCTTTGTCCAATAATCAATTTAGGAGCACTTGTTTTCCAGTGTAAATAAATTCATAATTCCCACTAAATATAAATTTAGCTCAAAATAGTCACAACAAAACACCTTTGAGTGTCAAATGTTCAAAGCACAAAGGTCTATTTCTTCTTTTAACAATGTGTTATAATACTATCTAAAACGCAAAACAGATTGCCATATGATGGTCACGTGGTCACCATTTTAAAACAACGTAGAAACATTACATGCATATTATCACGTACTCAAGCATGGACTTAGCTAAAATCAATGGTCTTTACTCTGGTATACCAATTTTTTTAAAATTTAAATAAAGTTGTTTACTCAGAACTGGCACTAGTTCTGAATCAATGTCATCAAATATGTGCAGTGTTTCTACTACTGGCTGTTTATCAGGTCAAACATAACTGAATTGATATTTTGTTTTATACAAAAATGAAATCTAGTAGACCTAATTATCATTACAATAACATTTAATTTAAAAAAATAAAAAATGTAAAGCTAGGAAACAAATAATTAAAATACATATACATAACACAGGGAAGCATTATCGAAAGAGATGCGATGAAACACTCACACACAGACATGTGTGTGTGTGTGTGTGTGTGTGTGTTTGTTTGTGTGTGCGTATTTATTATCAGGCACACATTAAACCGCCATTTGTACTTACTATGTCAGCCGGGCGTTTCAGAACACGTGTCCTGGAATTAGATCACATGAAACTGACTTGGATGAATAGTGCAACTTAAACTTGGAACTTTATAAATAACCTACACACATAATACAGGTATGTCATTTTCTTTAAAGTTCAAATCTACGATCATCATGGAGAAATTAATCTACTTCCCTTTTCCTCGCCCTCTCCGTCCCCCATTCTCTTTTCATCAGCTCCAGCAACATGTATTGTATATGTATGGTAACCTGGGCTTGAGCCTTGAGAATTTAATATCAAAGCGATATATGCCACAACCTAGAACTAATTGTTTTAATAGGGTGAGGTTGATCTCACAGTGCACGTGCATTACGCTGTAACCTGGCCACCGTATGCACTTATGTACTGGTAACCATGTCAAGCTTGAAGCATACTGCTAATAAAGACATCGGCTACGTATAATTGTACAGTGCAAAATGTACTTATTTTTCTGTAAGTACGGTAACAATGTAAAATTGTTTTCTTGTTCTAAATACTCAAAGCCTTTTCGGTCAAACTAGATTAGAGAGTGTTGGAGTTTAGATTGTGTGTTATTGAAACAACACAGGGAGAACGATATTTGCTAGTACAAGTTGTCGGTTGTGTTTTTGCTTTGAACGTTTAATTTATGTGATATTTTTATAACCTGGAATTATAGCTATAACAATATGGTGGCTAAAAACTCTTTAAGTAACAATGTGCGCAAACACATTGTTGTCAGGACTCCACACCGTAAACAGCTATTTAGCAAAGTGAAAGAATTTCTGTCCAGACATTGCAAGTTGGATATAGTTCGCGGTTTATTTGTGCTGAGTAATTGGCGCGTAATTGTTGGTGGACGCGAACATTTGGACAAACAGAGGATTGGTAGCCATCGCAATATTCAGGGACATAAGCACATAAACAGTGATGGGAACTGTGAGCAATTTAGAGTGCATGCGAGCTGTAGCAACGCAGTAAAGGAGTGTAGGGAGACGATAAAGAAAGTTAACAAGAAGGATTACAAACTAGGCAAAATTATCGGCTCTGGTGGATTCGGTTCCGTATATTTGGCTCAGAGTAATGACAAACAAGTGGCAGTAAAAGTGATGCACAAAGTCACGAAAAATCCAGCGGCTCAGCTTCAGAGTTTTAAAGCGGAACTCCATGTGATGCATTTTCATCATCCTCATATCATTGAAATATTAGGGGTTACACCTGTAGAAGAATTTGATACTGGTGGATGGATTGTCATGGAATATATTGGAAACAGGAGCTTACAAGGGCTTATTGATGACCGTACAGTCAGCATGAACGAACACAGGAGGCTCAAGTATGCAATACAGATTGCTGACGCTTTGGCATACGCGCACAAAAATAGCGTAGCTCACATGGACCTTAAACCTGCAAATATTCTTATAACGCCGCACGACGACTGCAAACTTGGCGACTTTGGATGTTCTCATATACTAGAATGTGATGTTGGAACAGTGAGTCCCACCGAAAGATCAATTTTGACAGGTACGTACGCCTACCGTGCCCCCGAACTTCTAAGAGGCGAGGCGCCAACATCACGAGCCGATATATTTTCATTTGGCATAACGTTATGGCAGATGCTTAGCCGTAAAACTCCATACAGCGGGGAAAACCAGCACGTGGTCATTTTCGGGGTTGTTGCGTATGGGACCAGGCCAAAGCACCCAGAGGGTCTCGAGTCGAACCCTTTTGAATTGTGCTACATGGACTTGTATTCTCAGTGTTGGAATGCAAGAGCCTGCGATAGACCTTCGGCCGTTGATGTTTACGAACTACTTAGCGTATGGAAGGAATACATATAGCGACAAAAAAAAATAGAATGTATTACCTACGGTATTTAAAACGTTAAAGGACAAAGTCGGAATGCATTTGGGTACATATCGCCCACAGAGTACAAGTAAGGAAATCTGTATTGTCCTAGTGCATAGAAATTTATAAGGCAGCCAATTTTCTTCGACATCTAATTCAAGGCTGTTCCATGACTAGATTTTTACTTGTACACTAAGATAACTCAATAATGCTACAAGCAAATACAGCTCAGATAATTAGAAGGGTGTGAAATAATCTCACCAAAGTTATTGCACAATACAGAACTTAAATGCAGAACCCGATTTAGGCATAAATTAAGCAAGCTATAGCTTAGGGCCTCGCAGTCTGAATGGGCCTCTCAAAATTTAAGAATGTTTTTTACAGCCTCGTTCTCTGTTAACACTTACCAAATAGGGCCTATACAACTTCTCATAGCTTAAGGCCTCACCATGTCTAAATCGCCCGGGTTAACAGCAATGATTTTTGCCAGTTATCTGAAATCTATCTATCTATCTATCTATCTATCTATCTATCTATCTATCTATCTATCTATCTATCTATCTATCTATCTATCTATCTATCTATCTATCTATCTATCTATCTATCTATCTGTCTGTCTGTCTGTCTGTCTGTCTGTCTGTCTGTCTGTCCATCCATCCATCCATCCATCCATCCATCCATCCATCCATCCATCCATCCATCCATCCATCCATCCATCCATCAATCCATCTATCTCTAACTAACTAACTAATAAGCTAGCTAGCTAGCTTAGAGCTTCACCATGTCTAAATCGCCCCGGGTTAAAAGATATGATTTTTGCCAGTTATCTGAAAAATCTATCTACCTATCTATCTATCTATCTATCTATCTATCTATCTATCTATCTATCTATCTATCTATCTATCTATCTATCTATCTATCTATCTATCTATCTATCTATCTATCTATCTATCTATCTATCTATCGTCAATGTAGTAACATAGTGTGACAGTTATAACAATAAGATATCGGCATCACCATTGCTTTGTACATGTCAAGTTTCCTCAGGTTTTTTATTTATTAGATCAACGTAAAACAAGTGATATTTACGCACATTGTCCTGTAATTTGTTGGTTCATCAGATGGTTGTGTTTGAAATGACATAAACACACTGCACACGCGTGCCAATATTTTAAACTAAATAATATAGTGACAACATACAGCTAAAATAATGTTTAAAAAACAAGTTTGAATTATATAAATAGCAAATGTTTTGATTACTGGAAAGATATATATATATATATATATATATATATATATACATATATATATATATATATATATATATATATATATTTATGTTATTATGTATTTATGTCTGTGTGTGTGTGTGTGTGTATATATATATATATATATATATATATATATATATATATATATATATATATATATATATATATATATATATATATATATATATATATATATATATATATATATATATATATAGATAGATAGATATCGGCATCAAGTTTCTTCAGGTTTCTTATTTATTAGATGAACGTAAAACAAGTAATATTTACGCACATTGTCCTTGAAATTTGTTGGTTCGTCAGATGGTTGTTTTGGAAATGACATAATCACACTGCTCACGCGTGCCGATATTTTAAACTAAATAATATAGCGACAACATACAGCTAAAATAATGTTTAAAAACAATATTGAATTAAATAAATGGCAAATGGTTTCAGTACTGGAAATATGTAACTATTGTTTCTAACTTCTAGCTAAAAAAAATGGGTGAGAGGATATTAAATATTCTAACTACGTAAAATACACACACGTGGCTCGTATCTTATATAATCCAAGCTTTTCCTGAAATACATCTAAACAAAAACTATATAAAAAAAACAATATTTAGATCTCCAAGAGTCTGTTATGAAATAATAGCGGGGGCTCTCAATATAACAAAACAGTCCAAATTATAAACCGCCTAAAAACAAGACGCCCATGTTAATTTTGCATAATTACGATACACATTTTCTACATCCTAACGTCTACAATCTCTAGCCCTATGTATTATGGTTTTATATAACATTTTCTTTAATTTCTTTTTTGGTCTCTTCTGTTAATTGAGCGACATGCATTTCAACTTGCCTGATGTCGACCGCTACGGTGTTGTCGTAACCAGGGGAATCTCAAAATGGTTGCTTGTTTTCAAACAGAAACTTTAGTTACATAGTATTATTTATCAACAGCTTCACCCATATTATAGCAGTTGAGTCGTGTGCCAAAGCACGTCTTAATAAGCCATTCACAGCGAAACACCTTATTCCGGAGAACACGTGTTTTGGCGAAGTTAACATACTCAACATGTTTACATTGCCAAAAATTGCTGTTTTAATCTTTGTTGATTTCCTAGTACTTGCTGGATTCAGTGAAAGACTGCTGCTCCTAATTTTACATTAGTTATAAAAAATTATATGTAATTATAATATGTAATCTCTCTCTCTCTCTCTCTCTCTCTCTCTCTCTCTCTCTCTCTCTCTCTCTCTCTCTCTCTCTCTCTCTCTCTCTGCACCTTTCACTCTCACTTATGCATTGTCATAGCTTAAGAAAAATAAACAGATCTAATTGAAACTATGTACAGTTTACTACTGTGCAAAGATATTAAAGTATCGATGTTATGTAGATAATATTTGTTGGATATACTCTTAATAGTTTGTGATTTGTGTATCTGCCATCGATAGTGAAAATTAAAAACGTTCATTTTGCCCAGATGTGTGGTTAATGAGAGTATCCATTCTGCAGGTGTGCTACTAACAGGAGAGCAATCCTAAAAACATGCATCATTTGAACATTAGATTAAACTTTTATGGTTGTTTGTTCCAATAATTCACAGCGAACTTCTGAGGGTATGAAACTGCAGGCATTCAGCTATATTCGTTTACAACTACTCATGGCGGTCATAATGCCCAGGTAACATGTATCAAGGAACTAAATTTGTTTCCAAATTAAAGATAAATGTCATCGTTTAACAACACAGCACGTGCAAGGCAATTACATTAACTGCATGCTTAACTTCATGTAAATAGGTGTATATTTTTATACCAAATATTGTACAATATGCATCGCATTTTTCTACCATGTATACATGGTGTATTGTATGTTTATATATTGTACAGTAATTCTTTTTTCTTTGTACAGTTTATTTGTATAGAATTTTTCAATATACACTTCTATTTTTTTCATATATGTATATGGTTTATGTTTTCTTATACACGTTTACATTTTATACATTTTTGATGCATTTTTTCTACAAAATAGGTATCGTTTTGTGCCTATTTATGTACTGAATTTATATTTTTGAATGTTCAACTGTTTTTTACAAGTTATTTACAAAATAAAATTTACAATACATTTTTCTGCCTTTTGTTTGCAATATACGTGTGTAACAGCTAATATAACACATCATAGCAATCTGTTGCAAAGGTTTGCCGAATAAGTGAAAGGTGTGTATGCATTCTTATTTTTCTCCATTCTTTGTTTTCCCAGAATGTTCTGAAGTTGAAAGCCTGCCCATCCGTTCATGTGTGCGTATGTTTGTTAAGTAAGTTGTAAGTACAATGGCTAGACAGATAATCTGCACAGATAACAAAATTATGCATATGTGTATCATAATGTTGTTGTTGTTGTTGTTTGGCTTAACGCCATTTTTCAGCGCACGATAGCCTATACATGGCGGACAGTATCAATTGTGGAGGAAGAAACCGGGAAATTCCCGGAAATAACCACCGACCCACGAGAAGTTTCTGGCAAGCTTTCTTACATATCCGCATTCGCCGAATCTTAGACTCGAGCCCACGCAGAGGTGAGATGGCAGTCATCCGTAACGGAGAGGGCTTTAGACCACTAGTCCACTCGGGGCCACCTGTATTTGAATGAAAACATCTCTCGTTATCTATACAGATTAATCGGGCAATTTCAATGCAAACAATGGTGGTTGATTTGGTGTTTTACAGCATAGAAACCCAAGAAGGCTATTCAGTGCCTGGGCATTTGGAGTAAGGTAACTTGCCTAGGGACACACCACAATAGCTGACTCAGGCCGATCCAGGGATAGGATTCGATTCCACACCTGTTGTTGTATGGGGCACTAGGGGACTTACGAGAATTAATATTAGCCCATATGTTTACACGAAGGGGTACTTGAAAGATGAATGGAAAATTAGGCGTTAAAATTGTGTGTTTAATTTGTGGAGTAAATGGCAATACTTAGAAGTGACTGACCTCAAATGGTGCTACATTGTTCAAGTTAACCTCAAACGGTATATATACTGTCGAAATCGCCTTAGTAATTTGCTGCTCAGTGTATATTTGTATATAGGGAACATTTTCATAAAAAGCTTTCTTTGACTTCATCAACCCCAGTGGAATTTGCAATAAAAGGACGAACGAATATTACATCGAAATGCATAGCAATCACTTCTATCTGAAGGTCAAAGTTCTCAAAGTGGACAACACTAAATCAAGGGGAAGATCCTGAGTATGCATTCGTTATATAGCGAAGAAGATTTTGTACTTGAATCACAGACTAGTCATCAACAGCATGGATATTTAACCCTTACCAAGCGTACCTGGAAAATCTCTTGATATACGGAAAAAAGGAAAACACATCTGGTAGTTTCAATGGTATGGAAAGCTGACACACAAGATGTCTTTAACGACACATGGTTGACAGAATCTGACGGTCCTCACAACGCTGGATTTAACGACCGTCGAAAGAAAATCAAACAAGAACATTGTTCAGAAATGACATCGTTTGCATTTAGATATGTTTTTGCAAGACAAGTATCTGCTGGATAGCGTTGATGTACGCCTGAATTAAAGCAGTACATTGTTCCAGTTGATGAATAATGCCAAGGAGTGCAAAATAATCATCGAAGTAGTCAGATTTTAAGTGCGCCATGTGGAAGTCATACCTAAAGTAGTAAAAGACTAGTCCATAAATCAACCCTCCAAATCTTTGAGTTGATACAGCTGGACAATATGTTGGTATAGTGTCAAATGTTCATTTCAATGTAAAATTTTGCTGTATGAAAATCTTTCCTTAACAAAATTGCCTACACTGTAGACATATACTGGTAATTGTTAATAGCCATATTTAAAATATTTAAAATACTGGTAATTGTTAACAGCCATATTTAAAATATTTAAAATTTAAAATGGCGATAGGATAGAGGGTTGTGCTATTCCACATGAATTTACAAGTCACCAAACACATGATTTGCTCCAGAAATATAATGTACATGCCACCGAAATAACCCTTCAGCCGACGTTAGCTCTACAGCCGCGAGAAATACCGGTAAGTATATAAATGTACAATGACGTGTGCAACCAAAATGTTCTGCAGCTTTTGTATATTTTAATGAATAGGTGATATCATCTTCTAAACTATCAAGCAATATTATCACTGGTGAGGTGCTGATTTATCGGCCTAGGAAACTACTACATCTGTCAAATTCAAAGCAGAATGATACCTAAGTATTCTATTCTAATCAAGAATATGGTCGGAGATCAAATCACTGTTCTCGTCAAAATATTCAAGGAACAAATGGAAGTTTACGTGAAAACCTTCACCAATGCCACTGTATTCCGATGCAAGAACGAATATCATGTTTTCCAAGGAGAGCTACACAAACATTTGCAAACTAGCAATAGTCATCAATGCGGTCCTGAACCAAAAATCCATTCAAGTTAACATGTCATCGTGTTCAAGATAGAAAGCCGATAAGGTCAGACGATACAAGGCTATTTTAATCTAACATTAGCCAGAAAATTACTAGATACTTTGAACCTAACTTGCCAATAAAAATTACTTGAGATATCATTTCTGTTTGAAGACACGTGAAAATTAGGTATCATCAGCAGCCACGGCATTTCGTACAACTATTACGCATGACGATATTGTTCTTGGGGATTTCATTTCACTCCGGACCAAGGCAGCGACGAAGAACATTTCCATCGTATACAATTGGGCCAGCTTTATGCAGAACTTCAGTTTGCCGTAGCTCTAGCAAATGCAGCGACCATCGTCTTTAATGCAGAATTTGAAAATACATTGGAAATCAACAGTTTAAAATAAGTGATCTTAGACTATTAGAAGAAGATAAGAAAATGGGTGGAATAGGAAGAACATATAGAGACGAGGGTATATTTGATCCAGAATATTTACCACCACAGTCACATAACATTAGTGAACAAGAAGGCAAATATAACATCAAGGTAGCTTTTTGTCCTACTGACTTGGCTGAATAAATTACTGGCATAACGAGAGAACATTGTTACGGATGTCAAATCGATAATTCTAGATTAAAACAATATGACAAATGTTTGTCGCCGAGACAGAAAAGAAAAGTTGGAAGAGTGCCTGGATGAGAAAGTGATACAATGACTTGTGTGATCATTGATTTCTCTGGAGACCAAACGCATCGAAACTTACAGAGACTAGTAGTTACTCAAAATGCATCGAAACTTACAGAGACTAGCAGTTACTCATCGACTTACTTTATCAGACTTTTCATGGGAAAATTCAAGTGTTAACTAATGATTTATCATTACATGTGAAAAAAAAATAAAGAAAGAAAACATGGATACCTGGGGAAATTCATTACAGTCTGACTCTTACCTATGGATTGTATGCTAAAGATAAACGTTGACATTGAAAGCCAAAAGATGTTCAAGCCTGTCAACAACACAGACGACACTCATCCACCAGGAACCCACTGTAGCCGTCTACTTTCACAACAATTACAGTGTGGAACATTTTGATTTGCATGGATTACCTCCTTTGGAATACAATATCATTGACCTTAGGAAATATAAAGTGAGGTAGTAAGGATAAAATTCCATGGTGTATGGACAATATCGTGTGTATTTTCTTCATCGGCGTTGTCTTCGATTTCCTTTAGAGCATTAATGAATTATTTTGATCGCGAGTACTACAAAATAGAAGATTGTTTTTGTGAATATCATTACTTTTTTTCTTTAGTTCTCATGTGTAGAGTGCATCGATGGAAAAAATGACAGTGCATTAAATATTTGGAAGTCAAATCGGAATCTATAACGTTAACAGCAGCATGTGAAATTGCCTCCAGCCCGCCTTTACGATTCCAGCCAATTTCGCGACTGTCATCGGGGAAAATGAGTAGCCAATGTGTCTTGCGATTAGGATTTGTAGATATAACGAGTAAATTTCATTTACAGATTAGATATTTCATGACATTCAAAATAAGAATAAATGACTTTGAATAATCTGTGTTGAGCACTCGCGAATCTGTACAAGTTAAGAAGATAAGTAAGAAACGTAGTCTGTGTTCAATAGACTCTTTTATCTCCAATTAAAACCTTTTCTGCGTCTATGTGATGTCTGATGAAACATGGTACTTTCGATTCCAAAGTCGACATGTGGATTTAATTGGATGCCTGAAAGCCACCAAAGGTTATAAATCGAAATACAGCAATGAAAAAGAAACATTCACAAGGGAGAAAACATATCAAACTAAATACGATGTTATAAAAAATAGCTGGTTAACAGAATTTACTTGGCGTATAAAACCAAAACCCATAATAAGACTTACTCCGATTGTCGTCTGACCATTCCTAATTCAGTTCTGAAATTTAGACATTTGTATTGGGACGTGGTGTCAGAGTCAGTTAAGTTTCGAAAACTTAAAACTCGCCGCCACAGTGCGTAGGGTAGTACTAGCAGGCTCAGAGAATTTAAAATATATTACATCTAGTTATACCTGCGTGAAATCGATGGGATATTGTTTATTATCTAAGAAATTACGAATATCATAATCGTCAGATCTTTAATCCGATGACAGACGAGACGAAGTTACGACGTTGATGAGATTTGATCCGGCACACCCCAATTGCATCGCTAGTATATGACCAAAGAAATCTCGCAACCTATATGTTCATGACTTCAGATGTTCAATAGCCACGTGATCTCAACAATAGATCCCTTTTCTATATAGTGGTACAAAAAAATTGGAAATATTAAAGGAGTCACATACTAAAACTCTGGTTTTAGTTTTTAGTTGCATATAACTCCAAAAGTAGAAATTGAAATAAAAAAGCGTGTGATAGATGGTATTAAAAAACTGACTGTTGGATAGTATGTTTTACATCGTACCCTTTACTTCTGATAGAAGGTTTGGATTTTGGAAATTACAGGCGTTTTGGATTGTATGTATATGGATAGTACATAAAAATGAGTGTTAATATTTCTAAAAAAAGGTTTTTGATAGTAAAAAAAATTGAATGTTGGATAGTACAGTTATGAAAGTTCATCCTTTTTGATTTGCATCATAAACTTTTTGTCAGATAGTGCATGTGGGGTTTTAGACATAAACCATGAATTTTGGAAACTATGTATGGAGTGTAATATATTACTAAAAAAAAGTGTGTATTGAATATTATTCAAAATATGGGTACTGGATAGTGGGTATGTGTGTTTTAATGTAATTAAAAAGTAGGTGTGAGTGTTGAATAGTAAAAAATTTTGGGTGTTTGATAGTATGTTTGCGTTATCTCCCAACAATTACATACCCTCTCATGTATGATAGCATGTTTGTGTGAGAGCATATAGTAGTCAGTATAAGCACTTCCTAGCCTTGTGTGAAATTATGTTCATATTTATGAGTATAATATGCATATAAACACGCCAACCCTTTTCATTAGATGGTTAGTGGTTGGATAGTAATCGAAAGTCAGTTGCTGAATAGTACATGTGATGTGCTGGATTAATTTGTTTACATTACCAGTCCCCATAACCCTTTGTGACTTTTAACATTATCTTTCCCATCTCAACCCATAAACTTTAGACCTTAAATCAAAACTAATTTTAACATAATCATTATCATTTGTTCCCATAACTATGTCGGCCCTTGACCCTATAAACTTTTGTCTCCATATACCATCCCCATGTTAAACTCATCAGTTCATGAGGCCCTTAAGCTAACCACTGAGGTACCGTGCCTACAGCAAACAATGGAACATGGAACTAGTGTCTCCATGCTTTAAAGTGATATTGTAACAACTTCTGCCCATCCATCTATCATAGTAGTTAAACAGAAAGAGTATTGGACCTTAGTGAAATAAATATAATTCTTATTTTGCATGGATAAAACCCATGCATAGTCAAATAAACAAATCCATACACAAATAAATTCCACTTCAGGTATTTGGTCTTTCTGGAAAATTGTATATCTCTGGTATTCAAAGATCAGAAATTCAAGATACTAAGTTTGTTGATATTGTTTATTTAAGAAGAATCTTGACTGAAGGCAAACAGTGTATTTTTTACATGCTAGAAGAATTTACTGACTAGACATGTGTTTATGTGGCAGAAACAATAAACATATTTCCACCAACATTATAAAGCAAATATACACATAAAAAAATACAGGCAACAAAAATAAAGTCATTAAAAATAAGATACAAAGAATGATCGAAGATGATGACAGATGCTATACCAATGTCTATGAATCAGACACAGAGAGCAACCATGTAAATTTTATCTGGTTGATCAGTGAAATGTCACTGGTAAGGTAAAATGATGAAAGCAGTGTTGTCCAAAAGAGACATGTCTTACAGAACAAAAATTGAAACTTTGTTAATAAAAATCAAGAAGACATATGATCTGTATTCGTACAAAATCTGCCAAGATTTTGAAATCATTGCCTGGTGTAGTAATCAATGGTTTAGGGATTTTATAAAATGAAGTGAAATATAATTATATCAAATATGATTGGATATTTCACTGGATTTTTGTCTTTCAAGATGTTCTATTGTTTCTCACTATTAGAAATGATGAAATAATTCAGATAAAATACTAAACAGTTTCAATGTTGTATTATATTTATCATTTTGTACTGGACTTTTAAAATCATGTTTTATGTTCAGTGTAATATCCTGTGATTATGAAAATGATGAACATTGTGGTACATTGCTTCATGCATTTTTTGCTGTATTTATTTACCTGCAAACTGCTCTTCTCTCTACCTTACTACTTCATGTCATTTTCATGGGGTTTTTTCTGATCAAAATTGGTTGCATAATTAACATTTTGTGATTCAAAACATTCTTTTTATCCATTGTTTAATTTTTTTCCTGCAGTCATGTTTCAGATTTTTTTTTAACACTACTTAAAGTAACATTGAAAATTCTGAATTCCACATCTTGCCATTGGCATGATGACTTAAAATTAACCTTTCTTCCAAGTAGGATTAATACTGAGTTAATTTTTAAATTACCTTGCAAAAAAATGGAAGGTGAACAAAATAAAATTGAAAATGAAAATGAGATTGCTTCAAAAAACAGAAAAAAATCCATGTAGAGTTGAACATGAAAAATAATTTTGAGAATGTCTTGCTCCTCCTTGGATTCTGTGTCAGTAAGGACAAACATATTATTCCATCCAAGCAGATCATCAATCTGGGTTAAAACTTATACAAAAATGTGCCTTGAAAATTGTCTTTGTGGTTTTTCCATCCATTTATTGATAATAATTTCTGCCCAGGAATTTCCTTGCCCTTTTGGTATATGTTTTGGGCCACTGCTTCATGAAGCCCCTTCTATCCCAGCAGCAGCTTAAAATTTGCTCACTAGAGAAAGTGATTGAAGGTATAGAATACATGTAGTCTCATCATATTAAATCGGAAAACCCCTCTTGGTGTAGAAAAGGCATCCCACTTTGGGATATAGTACCAAAACTTGTGATCCACAAACATTACAGCACTGACTGCCTATAGTGTTCATCTCCTGCCCTCCTTTCAAAAAGAGAACAGAGTTTGGTCCCTTCAATAATAATGCAGCATGCACATCAACCTGCTAAAGATAAAAGCCATAACAAATGTCTTTTGATCAAACTAAGAGATACGAGATGAAAAAGGCATCCTGATTTTTTTTTGTTATTTTTTACTTGTCATTTATCTGAGAAGACAAAAGATTTCCAATTTCCCAGATCATTTGCCTTCTTGTTTGGGATTTTCATGTCATTGTTCATAAATCCATGATCAAGTCTTCCACATTCCAGGCAAACAATGACCTAGTCAACTCACTTATCAAGTTAATATCAACCACTTCATATATAATGGTTGATTCATTTCAAGTGGATCCCTTGTGGGCTTCTTTGTGACAAGGTGGAATGTCAAGAACCCAATCTTCATATTTCCAGTTCTATATCTTCTTCCCCATAAACTGGGGTGGTTTCAATATACATGACATTTCTCTAACACCACTTATTCTCAAACTCATTCTGAAAACAAGGAAATTCTGACTGCTCTGTCAAATAGGAAAAAGTCATGTTTTGCCATCATAAAAAGGTGGACATCATCTAGAATAAAGATCTCACATTTAAGTTGATTTCAATTTACCTTGGCATTTTGTCCAAAACAAAACCTATATGTGGTTCTGATAGCATTAGACAAGGCATCCTTTAAGTCACTTCCATAGTATCTCTGATTCACCTTTCATAGAAGATTTACTTCCCAGCATACAGAATCGGTAAAAATTGTTACCTTAGTCAACCCAACATGCTGTTCTGTTTCAATATTTTGGAATCTCTCATGTTTTCTGGCCTCATTGCTAAAAATACTCTGCCACTCTTAGAAATCAGCATTTTGCCTTAAAATCCAAAGTCTTCTCTGGGTCCCTTCTTCTTCAGGGCATCTTCAGGATGGAATTAGCGCACTGAAATGGCATCTGAAACATACTGACTGACAGAAGATGAAGATCATGCTTGTTGTTACCAATCAAAAAAGAAAGGAACAATAGTTCTGCTCAAGATCTTTCATACTGCATTCATTAGGCTATTTATTCTGCTTGCAAAGAATAAACTTAAGATGAATTTTGTATGCATGAATTCTCATAAGGATAGGGTAATCTTTCCTGACTGATATCACTGAAGCCATGGAATGAAGGGCTTATATGACATGCTTCATTTCTAATCCCTCTGAGCTTTCATTCCCAATTTAATTTACCCTGGTGAGACTTACATTAGCAGTGCAAGGTCAAACAGCAGTTTGTAATGATGCAGGTTACTGTATTTCTACTGGATTACAGTTGTGATGTTTATTAATACCACATCCATTCATGGATAAGTGCCAACTTGAGTCTCTGTCTTACTACTAAAACAAGTCAAAAGATCCAATTAAAGTCTTTTTCATATGAGAGAAGCTGTATTTGCATATATGTATTATGAGTGAGAAATTATTAATAAAGAAACATAGTTAACTCAAAAACTGGTTTCTAGTAAATTATGAAAACTTTAATCAGAATTAATGAAACTTTTATGATGAATGATTTAACAATCACTGCAGTTTTGTTCCAATGTATTTAGACATTCAAATGCAATGAATTCTGATATAAAATATTAAACAAACAGAAGTAATTTATTAAACAGAAAAGAACAACTGGCATTTGAAGTTGCAAAAATTACTTTGCAATCTATTTTTTCTGTGATTTAAGCTTAAATTCTTGGATATCACCTTTTTATAGAACTGCAAAATTGAACAAAAATTACTCCTAACATAATGTGTCTGTTCTAAAGAAAGGTAACTCTTGTTCTGAGCCTCTTCATCAAGTCAACTTGTTCACACTATTATCTCTATTGTTTCTGTTATAAAATACTGTAGCAACTTGTTGATCACTATGGACACCTTTCAATAAAACCAGATAAAAGGAAAATATTATATGTCTGAAGCAGATTGCAAAAAATAGTTATCACTTGTCTGTAAACAATAATGTATTATCACCATTATGTTTTCAAGTCATGCTTTGCAGGTTAGACACTATCAACACAAAGAAATATTCATATATAAGATGTTTTCCACAGAAGTTTTGCCTTACACATTTGTTTTATACCTTAAGGGCAATCCCATTTAAACATACATGGTATTCCGGAAAGGCAGTATTTTATAAATATATGCTAGAGTACTTTGATTTCACCAAGTTCATATTAAAATAATAAGAAAATTATAAATTATATCTATAGGTGAGTACCACTTATTGGTCTCATGTATGTTTCACTGAAGAAGCCCTATAAAGGTTGTCCACAAAGTGAGGTTTTGGTTGTGGGGTATTGGGGGTGGGGTACTTCCAATATTTATTTAAATTATTGTAATTTAAAGTCCCACCCAGGCTCGATTTTGGTTGGAAGTTGATTAGTGAAAGTAAGATGTACCTCTCCGAGCCCCCAGTCAGCAATGCTGATGGTTAAATGATTAAAGATACAAAAAATGGTGAAGTTCAATAATAACAATTTATTAACAATTAGATGGTCAATAATTCAAATTTCCCATACACTACTTCCGCTCGAGCCTTTTACTAGCCTATCACATCATTTGATTTGTAGTGTGAGAAATCTCCACCTGTCCTTGTGTTCTACTCATCTGTGTTGAGAAATTTTCACCTGTCCACGTGTTCTATTCATCTGTGTATTCCTTATCTCTCAATTTCCTCTTCTCCCTGACTCCCTCCAAGTTCCTACTCCTCCTCCTCTATTTCCTCTTCCAGATTGCTTTCCTCCTCCTCCTCCACCTTCTATCCCTCTTCTCTATGTTGACAACACTTTGTTGATTCTGACTGCACTGCCAGTCTCATTTCCATCTCCCTCAGGACTCAGGACTACGAACTTGCACTGGAAGTTCTGTCCTCCAAAAAACTTGATGTGAAAACAATGATGGTACAATATTTTCCTCAGCGCTGACATCTCACTACACACAGCCCATCATCAGATAATGGCTATTAAATTCCACCAGTCACGCATTCATTCACACCAAAATATGTATTCATTCTTGTATGATAAAACACAACATAATAAACACATCATAATAAAAGCACGGTATCAATTACTCATACAGATACAACAATAAATTGATTCACATCAGTACCATACTCATAATCCCATTACTGACAATATCACCATAATCAGACGCATTACAACTCGTACAAAATATACAAATATTCAATATCCATGGTCTGATATATTTGTACATCTATAATGCATAACTAAATGTACTGGATATTATTAAGTAACCTACCAGCAAATTACAATATTAATTCTGACATGCTAACAATCTACATAATTCTCTATGTAAACTCAAATCCATGTCTCAAATACGCAAATAAATGAAACAATACAAGGTAATTTTACATACTAAAACAATCCCAGTAATTAAGTATTCATGCTACAAATAATTACAATTATGATACCATAATGTTTTTGCAAAAATAGAACAAATAACTTACAGACCTTTTCAAAGCTTTTCCTTCTCTTACAATCTGGTCCTCATTTTTTTATACGAAATTGAGAGTGGCTTCCCCCTGGAGTATCATTACTTCTTATAAAATGGTAAGATGTATTTTTTATAATCTGTCCAGGTGTACTGATCATTTTAAGGTGAGTTTGAGCTATAAATTCCAATTTAAGTTTAAATTCCATCATCTATCTTAATTCCAATTGGATGTCGCTGTGGATGGATCGAATCAATCTTAGCGGACAATGTCTTCTCACTGTCTGTCCACATGGTGGGTGAGAGCACACCCCATTTACATTCACCTTGCAGGCTTCCTTTGATCTCTGAGCCAATGTTTAACGCCTGGGTGTGAATACTGCAAGCCTTTGACTAGTGGCTATTGTTTAGTCTGGTTGGCCGGCAACTTGCATATTGGATTACCATCTTTTTTTGCAGGCAGATTTAAAGCATTTTCAGTTGTGCATATGTACCCATGTCTCCACATATGGTGTTCAATGTGGATTTGATGGTTTGTTAAAGACAAGAACTCTATTACTTGTCATGCAAGTCATGAATGTGTGATAGGACTATTCTCAGTAAGTATCCTTTTAGGTCACTGTGACCAATAACAAAATCATTAGTGGTTTTTGTTTCATATTCTGGTAGAAGCCCAAGGGGGTATGCATCAAGTCACACTTTCAAAGATAATAGTATTGCTCAAGAATGAATTCTTGTTACACTGATTCTGGTAGGCAGATCATATTTGATATAAAGTTTCATAAGAATAATGGTTTTGTACCATAGATGCAGCTTCAAGGAGGGAAACAGTAACTGTAATGGGGTGAGGTTGGATGGCAAATAGCACTATGTAACAAAATTTTTGTTTTGTTCTTGGGTAGCAAGTGTTATTTTCTAATTGCTTATTCCTCAAAAGTATAGAAAATAGCTATTATTCACTGTAAACCTTGCTTTTGTGACCAGGACAGTTTTATCTTGAAATTTACCTATTTTCCAGAACATTCCAGACAGATTTAGTGCTGAGCAAATTTGGAGTAACTTCTGAAACTTTCCAGTAATATAAATAGCAGCAGAAATACAGGGATCTTAAGCCTACCAGTTCAGTTTAGTTCCAGCTGCCTAAGTGGATACATATGTGCATTTTCTGAGATGGCATAATGGGGCTGCAAGCATTCTGCATGCACATTTTGCTATGTCTGCAGCCAATTTATCAAGACAAAAGTTAAAAAGCACCGCAAAAACACAGGAGGGTAAGGGCTGTTTCATTAAAACATATACCCCCTCAGGGGGAAGGCACTTTCAAAATCAAGCAACCCACAACAGAAGCGATTTTAAAAAATTATGATCCACCATCAGATAGGTTTTAATCGAAAAACACTGCTACCTACAGAAGCATATATTTTTATACATAATTTCTGGCTATGGGTTAGTGGGTGCTAGAAGCGATTTTAATATTGGATTGGGGACAGAAGCAATTTAAATGACAGCTGGCTAGAGGTAATCTACTGAATTACATGTATAATAGATCATATAATCTACTGCATATTTTATTGTATTCATTAATTATAATCAATCTTTTGTCCTGTTTGTTTGTCTGTCAGCCATGTATGTCTCTGATACTGAGAAATCACAAATGTTCTTGGTAGTTTGTTATTTGTAGATGTTATTGATCAGTTCCTTAAAACCACCCACCCCAAAATAAACCAACCAAACAAATCAACCAACAAATTAACTGTGGCAACAGCTGCAAAGGCACTAGTCCATCATTTTTGCCACAGCTGTACGAGTTTATAAACTTTGACTCGCGTAAAAAAAATTACCTTTGAATATTGTCATTATGCCTTTCTGACAGTTACCTAAAAGTCATCATCAGTTGGTACAAATGGATTTTTCAGGGTAATCATGAGATGGAGAAGTCTTAAGCAATCCTGCATCACATGCTGCCAAAAAGTTTACATTTTAGCTCACTTAAAGTTTCTCTAACAATGTCAATTGTTCCAACTAAAACTGTTATAGCTTTTTCAATCTATATTCACCAATATCTGGAGATGTACATCTGTAATACATATTTGTAACAAAAGTATGAGAATGCATCAGGTTTTTTCAGTGATGCATTTTTGAACTGAGCCACAACCAGAATCAACAAACTAAGAATTTGAAATTATTCACATCTCTCAGGCAGAAGTATAGTGTATAATCATAATCTGCCAAAGGAATTTTCAATCTAAAAATTTGCATGATTTTTTTTTCAATCATACTGATTCAGTGGGCATAATCACCAGAATGGACAGAAACAGATATAACCAGGTTTAAAATTGATTTGAGTACCTAAATCCATGTGGTTTACTTAACTGTACACCCTTTATTGTCTTCCTTTTGATGTAAAGTTTAGAAAATAATATTGCAAACATCAAGAAAGAGGCACACCTCTACTCATTATTGTTGCTATTATACTTCTTCATTCCAGCCTGTTCTTATGATCTTGTCCCCACACATATTGTTTGTCGTGTTAATAAAATGTATCTAAATTTGTCACTTACTTTTCCTAGTTACTATACTGTTTTGTAAATATGCATATCAATATGAAATGCAACAACTAAATCCAAGATAGAAAACCTCTACAGTTCTGGATGTATACTGCTTGGATTCCATGTTTCTTCACAAAACTCAAAGTTCAAGACTCACTGTACCGATTCAGTTCCTATTGTAAACTTGTGCAAACACCATGATATTAAAATTCAATAACTTAAAAATTTGAGTGCTCATGATCACATTTGTATCTGAATACACTAATTTATGATGACAGATTTTGTGAAAAGAAAACCATAACAGCTGCATTATTTTCTGGATTGACAAATTTAAATTGTGTCCTTTCAATACGACACAGAAAAGTTAGCAGCTAATTTCAGTAACAAGTCTTCCAAACTCAGGTTTGTAAAGTGACAGAAATTATGTTAATAAAACAATGTCCCTGACTTTGATCAGTTACAAGTAGAACAAGCTCTCAAAAGATTCTTCTTACTAAAATCTTACTTTCATCATCAACCAATTAGGGACAGTCAAACCATGTATACTCTATTTTTTATATCTGTAGTAATGCTAGTCCTTCAGCTCTCAATTGTTGTATGCCTTTTTTGACCATGCTGACTGATCACACTGTAAGATAATGTTCAAGTAACAGAAATACCATGGAATAACCAGAGACCAATAAAATCAAATAAAATGGTATGCTGTTTCAGGCTTTAATCAAAGTGTTGTGATCTCCAATGAGGAAGTGGTGGCATGAGAAATAGCCAGTTAAATATCTACCCTAACTCTTAAATATCTGATACTCTTTCTTACTGTTTCAATCTGTTAAAGCTCTAATGAAATCAAAATACTGTCATCGCTAGTTGTATAGCGATTATTACTTTGATGTTATTTTGGCATGGTCAAATGGTTGTGGTGGAGTCATGATTGGGATGGCAGAAAGATCATAGGCTTACTCCATATTTGACAGCTAATTATGATATTGTCAAAAGAATTAAAATTTTTCTAACAATTGAGTTGGATTATATACTTGATTCATAGTCAATGAATAGGCTCTAAAATTGATATGGTTTTTTTTTTAGCCATGTTCCTCCATCACATTCAAGATTTGAATCTACCAAAGGTGAAATTAGAATGATTGCATCAAAAATTATCATGGCTACTTCAAATGTTATTTAATGTGAAACTTTAATGACAGAACTCATAGGTTCAGTGAATTTTGGGTTAAAAAATGAATTTCTTCCCAAACAACTCAATTTAATGAAGATTATTTTTTTAATTATACTGAGAATTCTTGATGTGTAAAAATTGCACAAGAAACAAACAACCTCAGATCAGGAAATTGATATCACTTGGAAAAAACTGATAGGACTATGCAGAAATAATGATAGTATTATTTAAATGGAATATATGTTATAATATGAGTGCAGGTTCTACAACTTTCCAAAATACAGCTTGTGCAACTATTCTGTTGTTTCTAACAACACTGCAATATGGCAATAATTTCTACACACATGAAGTTGACCCACTTTTTACTTTAGTCTCTTGCTAACTTTTTACTTTAGTCTCTTGCTAATTAATAGTTTTAGATTTTACAACAAATCTATGCACATTATATCTTTATCACACCTTTAATACATGATCACAAATATTTAGATTGTAAGAAAATAGAAGTTACAATTTTATTAAAAATATTGGTACCAGTAAAACTAAAGGAGATGGTAAAAGTGAATCAGGATGAACAGATTAGTAGTATAGTAAAGAGTCCATATATCTGAATGACATCAAGTATTTTTCATCAATTTCCTCATTAGTAAATGATACTGCTTCAAAATGTTGTGTACTAGATAATAGCAATCCAATTTGTAATACAAATACCAAATGATGGTTTTGGAACCAAGTGCCAAAAGGTCTGCAGAAAATATCAACATCCTCAAAATATACATAGGAATAACCAAACACATAATAAATGGTATGTATTTACATATTTCAGTCAGTTTATTATGCCTAATGTTGTATACGTTTTTCACATAGCATGTACTTCATTTGGTAATACATCTGCGTGATATGAATGTTAGTCTTGTTATTCTTTTATTGCCATAATGGTTCTGCCAACTAGAGATCTACGCACACTTAATTATGTTGTATGGGGATTCAGGAATAATTCACACATTTGGCAACCTATACCGACATTTGTCCACTAACTATTGTGTAATTAATATAATTACTGTGCTGTTTCTATCCTGCTGAAATCAAAATATGACACTAGCAAATGGATGCATTTTCATGTCCAATTGACATATATTTAAATTTGTTGCAATGTTATGGTAGTCGAGGTATGCCGAAATATGTTCCATTAGGTTCATGTGGGAGATATGTTTCTTGAATGAAACAAAACGTTGATTACTATTCAAATAGACAGTGTTTGGTAAAACAATTTTGTTTTGTTAAAATAAAATGACATTTTTAAAACCATCTTTGGCATTCCTCAGCCACCATCGCATTGCATCTAAATGAAATGTATGTCAAGGAAACATAAAAATGCATTAGTGTCAGATTTTGAGTCAATTATGACAAAGACAACAAAGTAAGTATATCAGTAACTCTTAAATATGTAGATGAATGTTCAACTTGATATTTGTTGCCAAGTATGTGATATTCATAAAAATTTGACTTTCGTTACACTGTTAGTTGACATCAAAACATGCTTCACAGCGCCTTTAGTAAAGCGGCAAGACCCATCACCTAATCAGAAGAAAAATATCTGGGTGATGGATCTTACATTGTAGGACTAGTTCCCTGTGAGCATTAATATGCTGATTGTTTCTGAAGATGATCCTCCTCCTCAGTGTACAAATATTATTCTGTGCTGAGAACTCCATTTCACTGTCTGCTGTCTGAAGTGCATATACATAACTAGCCTGAACTTAGTTACTGTTCTTTATGGTTGTGTAATTTTCAACATCTCACTGGCATGGCCTCATGGGTATTCTCTTCAATATCACTGCCAAAGATTCACTTTCATGGATCAGTGCTTTGCTGCCTTTTATGCCAGAATCTTTTCTTTCCTATAATGCTGCATAAGAGTTTTAAGTTCAACATTCCCATAGTCTGCTTGTTCAGACACGAGTATCTTGAATAAATATAACCATCATTCTGTCCATCCAATATTTACATCGGACTCACACTCAACATTATTTTTGGGCTCTAAAATCACACTTGTACTTCCAGTGGCATTTTCCCGATGTCCAACAGACTGATATACATGAAATTCATTGCCATCATAGCTATCACCAGCCAGTATTTGCCAACTGAAAACATCGTCTGACGACAAACCCTGTAGGGATTCAGCAGTTTTGGTTTCTTCTGTGGCCCTTATTTGAAACATGCATTTGTAAAACTTCCATGATGAAAGTAAAGTTAAAACTCCCATAAATGCTTGTTCCAGGGCCAATTAAACCAATCAAATTTAGTTTAACAGCCATGTCATGTCAAACCTAAGTATCCAGCTATTTTAATGTTTGCCTTCCTGAATCTGGATGTCACATCAAGCGCTTACTGAAAGCACAAATACATCGCAAACTGCACTATTAAAGTTAAAAGTTTAATAAAAATTGCATACTGCACAAAGCATGTTTTATATTTGCGACTTTGATGTAATTTGCAGAACGCATTTTACTGCTTTAAAAGTATGTGAATTTGTACAAATTAGATGCACTCACATGTACTGGCATCAGTTTCCAACCCAATGTTTTATTCATGTTAGACCGCTAGGAGGTGGTTAGATGTGATTTTAAAGATATATATATATATATATATATATATATATATATATATATATATATATATATATATATATATATATATAATTTTTTTTTTATTTTTTTTTTCAGACAACCCTACCGGCGATTTCTCATTTTGTTAATCAAACCCACAACATAAGTTATTTTCCTAATCAACCTTCCACTGTCAGAATCAAAATGGTTTGAAACATAACATCCTAGAGAAGTATTTTTAATTTGCCGTCCTTGGGAGGGGGGATATATATGTTTTACTGGAACAGCCCTAAGTTGGACAATTGTTGCTTGGAATTTTGTTATAACATTTGTTAAAATTAAAAGTTTTTAATTTTAAAATGTTTTACAATTTTCTCTGATATTGAAAAAATATTAATGAAAAATGTTTTAAGAATCTTTTACACATTAGTTATGGGTGAAATAAATGTATTTTTGTAGGATTGTATAGAGGGAAGAAGAGAGCCATCAAGATTGTTATCACAAAAATTTGGAAGGAACCCACTGACCACTCAAGCAACTGCTAGTTCTGCATGGTGTACCCTTCCAAACTTCAAATTGGCAAGAATGCACCAGCTATCACATATCAGGACCTTCCTACATCGATCACCCTGTGCCACACTGCCTTGAGCTCCCTGTACCCACTCCTCAGTAGAGAGAGCTGCTGTCTTTAAAAGAGAGTAACAAGTCAGAGAATGAGAAAGACATTGTAGATCCAGATGACAATTTCAAAGATGGAGCTGTGGATAGAAACCCATACTACAAAAACCTCAATGACTTGATGTCTAGGCTCAAGCAATGGAATTTCTTGGATGAAAGTGTGTAAGTGGCAGATCTGAGGAAGCATCACTAAGCTTTATCAAGCTTTTTCACCTGTCCAGGTTGGGTCTGCTTCTGCCACAATGTGACCAGTCTGTTCAAGGAAATTGGAATCAACTGTAACCAGAATGAGTGGCATCCCTTCACTGACAGCTCATCTATAAGCCTCAAAGCAGTGCTACTACATAACGGGAACAAGTACCTGTCTCTTCCCCTGGCTCACTCGGCGCACCTCAAAGAGGATTACAACAGCATCAAGACCTTGCTGGATGCCTTTAAGTATGATGAGTATGGCTGGGAGGTCACCAGAAATTCTCAAATGGTGGCATTCCTTATGCATCTCCATGGTGGTTCTACCAAGTTTCCCTGCTATCTTTGCCTTTAGGTGCACTATGACACGTGGGACTGGCCACAGAGGACTAAGTTTTCAATGGATTGGAACAATGTCAAGTGGGAGCCACTGGTGGACCCCTGGATGCCACCAATGCATATCAAATTGGGCCTTATGAAAGGTTCGGTACCCTTCAAGTACCTTCAAGACTTCTCCCCTAAGCTGTTTGAGGCAAAGTTCAAAGCTTGTGTCTTCATCAGACCACAGATTAAGAAGATCATGGAGTGCAATGAATTCCCCCAAGAAGCTCACTAGTAAGGAGAAAGAAGCTTGGAGCAGCTTTGTTACAGTGGTTTGGGGCTTCCTGGGCAATCAGAAGGCCAAAAACTATGTGGAGCGACTCTGGTGAAGAACTATGGCACAATGGGCTGCAGGGTGTCCATCAAAGTCTATATCCTTGATACTCATCTTGACAAATTCATGGAGAACATGGGAGGCAAGGCAAGTGCTTCCAGCAGGATATACTGGACTCTGAATGCTGCTATCAAGGACAGTATAACGAGAACGTGATGGAAGATTACATTTGGGGGCTGATTCATGAAGTGATTTACAGTATAATTGTAAATCTTAAAAAACTGCTCACTTCGAAATCTTTTGTGTTTTTTTTTTATATTACTCTAGTATAAATACATGTTAATTTTTATTTGTATGTTCTTTTTTCTGACTTTATGTGGAGAAAAAAGACGCAAATTTGCCCATTTCTCATATAAAATACTAGGTAAATTTCAAAATATCACCGTCCTGGTCACAAAAGCAAAGTTTGTGGTGAATAATAGCCATTTTCTATACATTTTAGGCATAAGCAATTACTAATTGACACTTACTACCCAGGAACAAAAATTGTATTACATAGTGTAGTCATACATGCATAAATGCAGAAATTTAAAATGGGTTCAATTGGTATAATAAAATTATTGAATTTCTAATTTATCAACCCTTTTACAAATTCAAAAAGAAATAAAGACAAAACAGTAATGGAATAATGACCTTTTATGGTCTTTATTGTTTAATACAGAAACAGTAGTAGAGCACCTTACTAGAACAAGTTTGTGATATGTCAATAGTCCTTACAATCTATTCTATTACAATACATTGGTGTTGCTCACTGTCTCTTGTTCCTGCTTTAATATCTGTTATCTCAGCCTGTAATAAAGCATGCAAACCCATGACAGCAGAATTTTAGTCAACCAATGTTTAATATATTTATAAATTGAACAAATTCCATTTTTATATTTTCTGACATACACAATGCCAGTAAATAAAAAGAAAAAAGTACATAGAGAACACATATTTTGAGTTTAATAGTAATAAATGAGGCAGTTTACCCAAAAAATTGAAAAAAGGGTTATAAATATGACATGAATAACCTGAAGGGATTGATGCTCCAGTGGACAAAAAAGAATTTCCTCTATATGTCTGTTTCTTCTCTTCATTCCAAATCTGGTAACAATAATAGTTTCTTATGGGTTTCAGCTAATATATATTCATAAGATACCTGTAAGTGCAGTACCAAATTCTTTGTCACAGCCTTTCATCTGGAAGCTGATATCAATGACATCTTAAGATAAATCCACATTCTAAATTTAGTTATATTTATAATTATTAGGGAAGTCAGGTTAATTGAGTATCATCATTTAATGCGTTCTTCTGATATATCTGCAAACTGAATTTGTTTCTGTAATGATACTGAAACTATACCTGACTCAAGACCTTAAATCTTAATAACCATGTTCGAATGCTATCATCTGGATCACTGGCTTATGTTGTTTGGAATACATTTTCCTATGGCATGAATTTTAACAGTACAGAGGGTCATGAGACCAAGTCAGTGCTATCTTCAGAGTAAGCAGAAAATGCTTCTGAAAACATGGTCCGGATCTCTTGAAGGATCCCAGATTTGTTAAATTTTTCTTCCTCAGTTAAGTACTGTTCAAGGGAATTCATCATCTGCAAAGAGAAATAAGATTATGCCTCTTGTGATTGACAAGACTGTGTACCAATATTTCAATTATTATCCATTGATAGTGACACAAGACTGTGTACCAGTATTTCAATTATTATCCCTTGATAATGATACAAGACTGTGTAATAGTATTTTGATTATTATCTCTTGTTAATGACACAAGACTGTGTACCAGTAGTTTGATTATTATCTCATGGTAATGACACAAGACTGTGTACCAGTATTTTGATTATTTCTCTTGTTAATGACACAAGAATGTGAACCAGTATTTCAATTATAATATCTTGTTAATGATACAAGACTGTGTCCTAGTATTTCAATTAAAATATCTTTATGCTGACACAAGACTGTGTACCAGTATTTCAATTATTATCTCTTTTTAATGATACTCATCCAAGTAAACCTACTGAAAAACTTTTATCCAAATATCTCAATAGATGGATTTAGTCCATTACAATATATATTTAAACTCTTGTTGACATAAGCCTAAATACTAGCATCTGACTGGTAACTTTCGATCACTGCTAGGAATATAATTCAAGGAAACAAACTTCAAAGTTCCATTATGACCTAGAAAATATGATCAAGGTCATCATTTTACTCAAGAGAACTAAGTGAGAATAGTGTATTACTGAGTTGCCCTCTTAATAAATTATTATAATTATTGTTATTACCCATCATCCTCTTCTGTAGATTTACAGCTAAAAATACAGTATCTAGTGCATGTGCTTATAGGATCCCTCTTAAAAGTAAACAAAGAGAGATCCCCATCCAATGATAACTATCTGTGTCTTACCTAAGTCAGGACCATGTAAGAAGTGTCAGTATATATTTACAAACAGTTTTTGAAATAGGTGTCTACTGAATGCTTTACCTGATCTTTAAGATTAAAAACAAAAACCATCTTGAATGAAGCAATTGCTAGCAATTCACTTGCATATGTAAAGATACATTCTATCACTTATTTTGCTTTTATTCACGGTGAGCCACATAATGGAGACCAGCAGTGTGTCAAGACCGTAGAAGATGCTATGGCCAAAATCTGCACTGGAGAAATTTAGACTATTTGTATGTCACGTCTATAATACACACTGGGATTCCCTACTTGTATGGCATCATATAATTTCTTCCTCGCAGGACACTGACATATTTGTCTGTGCCCACAGACAAGACATACACATGGCTAAAGTAAGCACAAGAATCACCAAATCACTGGATGTGGTCAATAAACAACCATAATAAAAAGGTACAGCTACTAGAAACAGACTGAATTAAACTTTTAACTACTGGAAAAATACACTTTCTGTAGGTCCCCATATACTTCTATTTTTATTTTCACCATAATTTTGGTACCAAAATTATTGCAAAAAATGAGATCAATTCTAAATTTCAAACCAGTTATTTGACTTGTTCAGACCATTAACTTCAAGATTTAAATGTTACAAAACTGCATTCAACTTTATTCAGGAGGCCGATTTCTTACCAGTCTGGTGCATAAAGATGCTGACTTTAGCATACAAAGATCATAAAAATGATATACATTTCATCTGGAACAACAAGAGAACTCAAGTTTCTATGCCTGCTCTTTAGCCTATAATCTGCAGCACGGGTACAAAGTACCTCCAGACCATTAATAACATATCTTAAAGACAGAGGGCACTAGGGCTACATTTACATAGATAAGGTAGCCCTGGGTGGTTGAGTGATCTTATGCACTCATCGTTATGAATAACTGCCATCTCACATCTGTTGGCATGAGTTTGAGTCTCGGACTCAATGTGGGTACATGAGAAAGCTTCTCATAGCTTCCCATGAACTAGTTCTTCCTGGGGTTTTTTTGAGTTCTTCCTCCACAAAATTTGTTGTAATTGGTGAAGTGTTTTTTTTTTAACATTATATTGAAAACATAGGTTGCTCACTGATTCATGATGTACAACAGAAGACACATGGCCATACCACAAGTCTGACTGACCTCATGGCCAGGCAATATAAAAAAAAATC
This sequence comes from Potamilus streckersoni, assembly GCA_016746295.1. NCBI lineage: Eukaryota > Metazoa > Mollusca > Bivalvia > Unionida > Unionidae > Potamilus > Potamilus streckersoni. The sequence goes on along the minus strand of JAEAOA010001578.1, from coordinate 1,051,357 downwards.
TAATTCTGATGCCTTTTTGGAGAGCTCCTTTCAATGCAATCTTAAGTCTGAACAACTTTAATTCATCAACTTGATTAACTTTCATATAATTTGTATAGGGTGAAATATTAGCATTCAATTAAGAATGGAACCAAATGTACTATTAATCCTACCATGTTCATTGTGTCATTTTCAAAATTCTGCAACAATGCTGTTCTCTATGGGAAATTAAACCAAGTATTACAATCAAAATGTGTTCACTGAACATGAATGTCCAGTCAACATTTGCAATATACAAATTCCTTACCCTTACTGCATAGCTAAACCAAGGTATGACAGTTGGTTGAATGGAAAGTCAAACATGAGTCATTTTATATGTTCTTCCACACTCATGATGAAGCCTTAAGAAAAATATTTCTAGAAAAGCAGTGAATGGGAACAGATGCAAGCAAACATTTTCTCTATTAACTTCTTCCTTCATCTAACCTTGTCAAGGCGAGTTAATCTCAGTGTTGCTCTGTGCACTGCAGACAGATCCACACGATTAGTGTAGCTGGCATACTGAGAAACCAGACTCCTGGCTTTGGTAAGCAGAGATATCTCTAGGTCATCATGTTCTCCCTGAACCGAGTATTCAAACTTGTATGGGATATCTGAAAAAAAGTCATCAAAATAACTTGAACTAATAGAAAGAAACTGAGAATGCACAATTGTGTATCTTAATGTATCAATTCATGATAAAAATTTACTAATAAATATCATTTGATGTGAATATATTAACTCTTTTAAAAACTTTTTAAAGACTAAATCTTAATCAATGGCCTTTCCTACAGTTAATGATGTAACCTCTTCCTTCCAATCCCCTGGCCCTAAGTAACCTTTATCAAACTTGATCATCTATAAACTGGAATTTTCACAATCAGGTTATAATGTACTGTTGCAAATTTAAGGCAAAGCCATGTCATAAATTTAATTTAAACAAATCATGGCTGCTAACTATACTCACATATAAGCCTGTTTGCTTATAAAGCCAGCACACCTATAGTGAATAGGTAAAACATTGAAAAGTTCATGACCCACACATAAGCCAACTGATAAGTCCAGCCAAATTGAAAATCTTGTTTTAATGTGACTCCATATGAATCAATGGATATTCACATGGGGTTTCAGTACAGGAGGTTTTTGGGGGTTCAAGTTAGGACTGATCTTGTTCCTCAATGATCTACAATAACAGTATATACTGGTAGTCAGCAACAAACTAACACATGTTCAAATATTGACCTTGTCCCATAGATAAGCCAACCTCTCTTCTTCCAAGATTTTATTTTCTTCTAATTTATTCAGCTTGTAAGTGAGGATATAAAGTAGTGGGATATCAATGCAGCAAGAATGACATCCATATAACACAGATGCACTTGCAATATAGTGTAACAGAAGAGAGCTCAGTTCTGAGTGCATAAACAAGAGCATTTGAAAAGGGGAAATAACTTTCAAATCTTTTCAGATATTTTTAAGATATAATTTAATTGTGATGTTTGTAATTTATAGATTTAAACTATGTTTTCAATCCAAAAGCTACTGCACTAAAATGAAATTACTGACAGACTAAGGGTAACACTATATAACCCCTATACATAATTTAGTATGGACATAACAATCAGTTAAAAAAAGAGTACACTGTGACAGCTAAGAGTGTGAAACATTAGATCCTACCTTCACAGACATACAGACAAGTCACAAAATGACATAATGAATCTGTTTAATGATTGGAAAGGGTAACAAAAAACTTACTGCACTTGTAAACGTCATGTACTTCCTCCCCAACTGTAAGGCAGCAAACATCAGATCTTGGGCCAATTTTTGGATAATTATATGGACTTACGATAATACCCACAAAATAATGACCACCTTTGGCAAACCACTCCTGAAAAAAGAAGCAAAAAAAAAATCAACTTGAACTATTAGTAGTGGGGACACTGCAAATGGCCCAACTCACTACATATTTGATCAGCAGGCCTTACAAAAAGAAACTTGTATTGTGAAACCACATCTTCCAATCAAGGGACATAACTTGTCTAAGGAAGGGTGAATAGTACTGAAAATCCAACTGATTCAAAATCTCATCAACCTAATGGGGCATGAAAAATACAGGTGCATTCTAATATTCCTTATAAAAGTTACATCTGTGGAAACAAATGAGCTGGGGACAATCAAGTGCCATAACTCCAGCAAATATTGTCATGGAATGTAGATAATAGAGCTCATTCAAAGTGTTGCCAATATAAAGTCCCATACATAAGCTGGTTTATACCAACAAGCCTTTGGTAAAGTCATGCCATGGAAACCAAACTCAAGACAACAGGCAAAAAGGGGCATAACTCTTCTAAATGATGTCATATAACACTAGATAATAAACATATTCCATGTCTCATCAGTAAATAACTGTATTCCAGGTTTTAATGACATCAAACCATCCTTGGGAAATCTGTGGAAATGAAAATTAGGGTGCTAAACAATCAGAGGTCATGACCCATCTAAAAGATGACAGAGAAAGCTGGATAACTAAACTCTCTATACTTTTATTTATATAAAAATGCATACTAATTTGGTTAAATTCATCAATTTCCAGGAAAGTTATTTTGTTGGAACTAAATTTATTTTTGTATGGATGGACAGATGGATGAAATAATATTATTAACATGAATGTGCATTATTAAGCATTTAAACTTGTCAAGCATACCAAGCATGCCAAACTGTGGTTACAACATTGCTAAAAAAAATATGTGAAGTTGACCCATGGTCAAATGTTCAGCATGGACTTATCTTTGCAATGATTCTTCCAATAACAAAATTCATCAATGGTTTAGGATATATAAGCATGAGAAAATCTTTAACCAAAATCTGTGTTACATATTTTGTGTTACAACAACTTTGCCCCAAAGGTAAAAATGCAAAGCATGCATTCCACAGAATGAATGATCCTTGTTTCATAAAGATTCATGGGAATTTGTCAAATGGTTTAGAAAAAATATATGAAAAATTTTATCCAAAACCTTGAGAAGCATGTGATGCTGCCTCCATCCCCCAATTGGACTGCTGTCTCTTGCTTCCCACTAACATTGGCTTGACAAAAATGTGATGAAATAATCCATTCCTACTGCAACTTCTTTTTAAAAATTACATCAATAAAAGCTCTTGTTATGGTTATTTCCTAGTATCAGTCTGTGTTGCCTAAGAATATCAGTGTGCTTCCTCTTCCTCAAACTGCATTTTTCACTCATAAATTACACAGTTATTATCAAAATTTTTTGAAATATGAGGTCTTTTACACATGTATAATCCATGACAATGGAATTAATACTTTAATAAAGTAATTAATTGCTTTTCTGGAGAACGTAGTTTACTACCATCTCCTTTAACATCTACATAAGTCAGTAGTTTAACCAACCCCCACAAGCATACATCTTGCCTGTTACTGTCTTTACAATGAATGAACCTAAATATGTTAAAAGTGCTTAAAAATCCTGTCTTAATTTGAAAATTTTCAGGAACTGATCTATAGGAAGTTTTAAATGCAGAAAGTCCACCCAAACAGAATTATTCAATTTCAGAAACAGAAAAGTAAACTTTATTTTAGCTCAATTAAAAACTGTCTAAACAATACATATACCAATCTACTACAAAAAATACAATCAACAGCTATAAAGGTGTTATCTGAAAGGTTGAACCATTTCTAAACTTAGTATCTCCCCAAACAGAGAACAGTGATACCAAGCTTTCTAAATACAAGTAAAGAGACAATCTTATTTTCTCTGTAAATGTTATCTCATTATACTTGTCAAGAGGTCATCCAAAACTTTTCAAAAAAATATTACACCTGGTGTTTAATCATAAACACAAAGCTTCATGATAATAGGACTCTTATGGAGGACTGACAATGGAAATTAAGTCCCTTGCATAGAGATCCATCATAAAAAGCTATTTACTGGTCTGGGAAGGATTCAAACCCATTAAATACTGGTGGTGAGCCTATGCTAAGAAATGATCCATGATGCGGTGGAGGGACATGCTATATACTATTCATTAAAATACATCAATAAATCAAGTTTAATTAATACAATGTCAAAACGATTAGTCAAGACATAATATGGTTACAGATAGTCCATGTAGTGAACAAATGGTTCAAAATACAAACAAATGACTCAACAAAAAGTTTTTTCACTCTAACTTGAAAATGAGATATTAACTTTTGGAATGGATCAGTTTTCTTTCTGCAATACAGACAGATGCCAATTTTAGGAGTAAAGATAAAATGAGGTCAAAGATATTTAGGGTGCAATGAAACAAACCTGCTTAAGTGTGAAAAATAGGTTACATTGACCTACTTTTGGTGTGGCTGATTTACCTGGTTCATACAAAAATCTCTGGACCTAATACCTGCTTTAAAAGGTGAATTCTAAAACCTCATTTACTGCATTGTGTTCAATCCCCTTGTAAATTAAATTCTAAAAAAGAGCATGAAAAATTTAAGCCCATCAATAAAATTACTGTCATTCTTAATTTTCTGGATACAAGGTGTTTTTGTCAACTCATTGAAGTGTATCTTCTAGTTATGTCCAATCTCAAGATTTGAGTTCCTCAATGATTCTATTATATTAAAAAAAATTTCTTCCAGATCTTTTAATACCAGGATTTTTCTTTAGACCATTCCTAAGGCACTTTGGTCATAAGTCTGGCTTGCTAACCACATTATGACTAAATAATCATGGTTGGGTATTTACTAAAAAGTTCATTTTACATTATTACTCTCATTTCAATAATTCTCATTTAATTCTTATAATTTTATGTCATCAAATCAGCTGATTCCATCAAAAACATTTTTAATCTTTATTTAATTTTCCTTCATAAGCTTCTTCACATACTAGCCATATTAGTCTTAATTAAAAACTGGATTAGAAACTGAAAGTAGACCCCAGAATTTATCAAAGTGTAAAAAAGATTGTTAACAGTATTATGTGACCATTTACAGTGAATCAAATTACAGAAATAAGTCCCATCACTGTATTGCCAGCCTATAAGATGATTCCTTTTTACCAGAAACTCTTACCTTCGTCTTATACTCCGAATTGAATTATATATTGATTCTGTCATCCAAATTGCCTTGTCGAATGTCACATAATTTTTTTATACAGAAAATTTTTCCAAAAGTATAGAAAATAATGTATTAAACATATTTCATTTTGGGGAAGAGACTGTGTATGAAAAAAATATAGGACCCCACAATGAGAATAATTTTAAACAATTACATGATTGTCAATATTAAAAATTAACTTACATCAGATGTAATTGTGCTAAAGAAGCAAACATTAGTAATATATGTTTTTTGTAATATATGTTAAACTTGATACAGGTGCATTAGAATGGACAAGGATAAATAACCATGACAAAGATATTACATCACAATTTTCTTACTACACCTCATGATCAATATGCCCCATTATATGAGAGAGAGAGAGAGAGAGAGAGAGAGAGAGAGAGAGAGAGAGAGAGAGAGAGAGAGAGAGAGAGAGAGAGATGTATTGACAACTGTTCACTACCTGATGACTGAGTATACTCCTGTACAAAAGTGCAGTACCATATTCCATTATCAATTAATACTACTAGGTATACAATTAGATCTAGTTTTAGTTATCACTTCCAGTATTCAAGAATCACGTGGCTTTGCAGTGGTATGTACATGCTAATTAAATATAATACAGCTGTAGTCAGGTTTTTCAAAAGTAATAGACTGGCAGACTAGATCATATTAGTGAGGCTACCAATAGGGAAATTAGGCTAACCATGGGTATAAAGAAGATGGTACCATATAATGAAAGAAAATGCCAGGTGGTTACTAGTGCAAATTTCTCAATTAGTGATATTTTTTTAACTTGACAATAAGACTGACAGTAATTTAAAGTAATATGTAGCATGAGCAAAGATAAAAAACAACAGCCACCTAAGTACAGGAAAAGTACACGCACTTTAAAAAAATCTTATTTGTTGGGAATGGAGAGGTGATAATACTGCAAAGAAAATTAGACAGCATGTGAAATAGTTATTCTTGGGATTTAAATGGAGTCTATATGGATATAGCTACTGTGAATATTCAAACTGAAAGAGTATGGTATATATTTCCATACTTTACATTTACTATAATAATTTTTTCTCTCTTTAACAAAAGCTTCACCTAAACAGGGGCAATAAGGTGAAGAAAAAAAAGACAAGAAGACCTGGAATCTCTCTCTCTCTCATATATATATATATATATATATATATATATATATATATATATATATATATATATATATATATATATATATATATATATTGGGCCAAATATTATCTTGACCACGAGTGCAATTTAAAAAATGCAAGGGAATACATATGCATCTCTCTTCCATCCTAAAATGTGGAAGGAGCATTTTAGCATTAATGATGCATATTTCCCTATTGCTTATTAATCTGAAACAGCATACAGTAATACTTAAAGTATTTATGAACCAGAATTTATTATAGTTTAATTCCACACAGCATCACCAATTTTATCCTTAATTCCACACAGCATCACCAATTTTATCCTATCTGTAACTCAATAAATGTTCAGGTCAGCAACATTATATGTAGCTAAATGTTCATAATGCTTTTAAAATACTTCATGTGAAACAAATTAAATACTTAAGTTATATTTATTGATCCAGCCTGGAAGGTTACTGAGTTACAGATAGGATAAAATTTGTGATGCTGTATGGAGCAAAGTGAAAAAGATGTAGCTGAGGTATTGGTCTGTCTTCATCTCACACTTAGCATCAATATATATGGATGAAGGATGGAAAATTTGACAAATTAGCTCCTTAGATTTATACTCTGCATCTATTTATAGGCTGGCAAATAAGGTAAGAAAAATTAGAATTATTTAGCAATGGCTTTCAAAGTATAAAATACACCCAAAGCTGCTATCGTATAATGTACTAGCAGATTTGGAGCTTCAGTATTCACAAGAAATAATCAGTAGAACAATTATGGTGGAACCAGTGCTCCTGAAACATTACATAACATCAGATCTGAGTTTATGCTGTTTGATGAAGGGTATTTTACAAATGAGAAAATGCAGTAACCAGCTAAAAATGTAATCTCTGTATCAACATTTGTATGATTAGCATACCTGAAATTTGAGCTGCGTTTCGATGTCTCTAATGGATGGATTTGGTGCAAATGTGGGATGAGAGTGATACCATCCCACCACTGACATACCTGCAGTATTTATTTCTGTCTGGGCTTGAGTTTGAGACACTGAATATACAAAGAAAAAAAAACTTCAATTAACAACATTAAAAGATCTGGAAAATGTTAAAAAAGTGGACCCTTCCCTTCTATGATAATCCCTTTTAAAGGCACAACAAGCCCTCCCAGTATCACATGAAATCCCAAAAAGTAAAGATGATCACCGAACAGCAACAACTATGTACCAGATATAACTTAAAGGAAGAAAAGTGGAAAAGTGGTCAATAAGTGGACAATAAATGGACTCGATTTCCCACAAAACCAAACTGTACGAAACTTTGGGTATATATAAACAACAGACCTACAGCAAAATGGGAAACATGTTTACCATGACATGTGAATCAGAAGTTCAACAGTGTTTCCATAATTTGCTTCACTTGCCCATAGTTTGCCATCCTTAAACTGACAGCTGGTCCAATATTACAGGACCAACCTCACATTTTAGACATCAATCTGTTTTTACCATAGATAACTTCTTCTGCAGCCATGAAGAATGCAAACTTGACAAAATCAGAGATCTTCTATATACAAGGCAGTGATATGTGCATCTTAGTTCTTACTTTAATGGGGTGGAAAAGGAACCAAGTTAAACACCATTATCTATTTAAAAAATTTTTAAACACATAAAAACTGAGCTAAGAGAAAATATGCAGCAGTTGATATACAGTGTAAGATAAAATTTCATCTCAAACCCAAATATCACAAATGTGTTTTTATACCTGAATGTTCCTCTAGTGCTTACAACATGAGATCATGTATTCTTGACACCACTGTAAAAATTAAGGTAGAAATATGATATTAAATAATGGCTGCATTTTCAATAAAAATTTAGCCCATGGCAAATCACATAATACTGTTTAGTGCCACCATAGTACTTGTATTGGATTACTATCCTTGATTTCCTTTTAAGTCACACTAAAATCCATAAATAACAGAATGCAATAGAGCCCAGATAGGTGACATGTCCATTTGTGAGTGCAGATTCACCCATGTAATGAAACTGAAGTGGAGAAAGAAAAGCTTGGAGCACAGAGCTACAACACTGTCCTTGAATATTGGTGTGATTTATCTTCTTTCCCAAACTACACTGGACAAGCCTAAGATTTTAATCCATGCAGACAGATGTGGAATGTCATGATATGTAGAATCTAATGCCTTAGACAACTCTGCCATCCAGGAACCTTACCAGCAACTGTCAAACTCTATATATTCAATTACATCAAACTTACTTCAAAATATTTATTAACTTTAATGTATGTATGCCAAACAATTTTAGCTATGGCCAAGTTTCTAACAATAATTCTCTGCAAAAAATTGTATATATTTGGACACAGATTTTCCAATAGTTTCTTGTTGAGGCAAAACCTTTCTTTTTGTACGTAATTAAATATATGGGAAAAAAAAGTCACACTTAGATACCCTTATTGGTATTCATTAGAAACATTTTTAGTGATTCTGCAAAGGTTATGCTGTTAATTCATAGTTGCACCTGAGGCCCCGATCGGCCAAGTGGTCTAATGTGCTCTCTGTTACGGATCACTGCCATCTCACCTCTGTATGTGTTGGTTTGAGTCTAAGATTCAGCAAATGTGGATATGTGAGAAAGTTTGCCAGTAGCTTCTCATGGGTCAGTGGTTCTTTCTGCTTATTTCGAGGTTTCTTCCTCCACCATTTGTACTGGCCACCATGTATAGCCTATCATGTGCTGAAAAATGGCTTTCAGCCTCAGAAAAACAAGTATTTGCACCAAAGATACACAATACCTTCAATACAGTGTGAATAGTACTCATAACTGAACTCAGTTATCATAGATCTTGACGATATAAGTTTATCATATCAAATCTCATCAAAATCATATAAAAATATAGCCTTTCAAGTGTTAACAGGCTGAATCAGCAAGATGCATGATTTCCTTATCACTATGCCTGAATAATATTCATGATGTCTAACTGAAATCTGATCAGAAATTAAGCCTGTACAGCGTTTATGGACCAATAGATAACAAATGATGCATGAAACAAGGATGCAAGGCCACACAATAAGATCACTTGACCATTGTCCAGGTAAGCTAATAACATGAAAAGGACTTTAGAATGGGTACATTTATCAAATCTAAAATTTTTTTTAATATATAATGTGCACTCTCTATTCACATTCCATTTAAATTCCATTAAAATTTACATTTCACCTACATTCATTTTTATTATATACACTTTCATTCAGATCGTTTGTTATAATCTATTATTTCCTTCCATTTTCACTTATTTGAAACAAAATGAAAATGCATTTACTGATGTTCAATTTTCTGTTTTAGAGAGTATAAATGGGACATAACTAGATCTTTCATATTGCATCATATAAAATGTTCTTTGATAAAAGAAAACATTGAAATTAGAAAAAGTATGACCACAACTAAAATAGGTGTAAATATATAAATATGTAAATATAGCTGTAGCACAATCAATGGAAATGATGTCATCACATTAAATTTGCATATCAACATGAATAATATCATGTCTTGTAAGGGATGAAAAGGCATCTTTCACTGCAAAGTATCTTATGCTGGATTATGATACAAATGAACTTTCCAACTATGAACATTTGTTGCAAGCTGGAATAATTAAAGATTTTAAAAAACATTCACGAAAAGCAATCCTGTTTTGCAGCATTTTATCAGATATTGTTCTGCATTCTGCATCTCACATTTGCTCTTGCTCTGACTTCTTCAAAATGCATTTTGCACTTGCAATCTCCATTTTCATCATACTGCATCTATGACTTGCATTTCATTACAAGCTCCTTGTCTTCATTCTAAATTTTGTTTCTGCATTCATTCTGCATTCCATTTTTATTTTATTGGTAAAATTTCCATTTTAGGGTTTGTATGGGAGGTACTGATATACATTGATGGTTTTTATTGAACATCATGTGTGTCTTTGTATAAGCCAGTTCTTGACTCAAAAATAATGTTCTCACAAGTCATGTCATTCCAACATGGTGCTTACGAACATTTTTCTTAGGTGAGACTTCCCTCATATTAACTTTTAAGTAGGCATGAAGAAAAACAAAGAGATGTCTCTTGCTGTTCAAAGAATAACTTCAGTTGATAAGATAAGCACACACACAACTAGCAGAGAATGTATAGAATGCATTTGGGCACGAATCCCCGAACAGTTAAAAAAACTATATGCTTTGTTAAATGTTGGTAGCATACTAAGTCATATTGCTGCTTTCCAATGAACATAATGTGATTTTCTTAACAATCATTATTATCTACAACTGTTTTTAAATAGTAAAACAAATTAATTCCCTCACCTGGGTCCATTTCACACTGCATGCCTGTACTAAGACTGTTGCATGGGGTTGCCATAGTGATCTTCAACGTACCCTGTTCCTGACAGTACCTGCCTCCTAACATTCCAATTACCTCAGTCTTAGAAATATGGGCATGCATGTCCATGACCATTAGGGCTATTCTGTCTATTTCCACTGCAAATGGAGGCTGTTTCAGAAATAGTGTTAATTAGGCATCACACAAAATTATAATTCAATTTATGTAAGAAATCATGCACAAAGTGTAATTTTTATGGTAATATTGGCACATTAAAAGAAGAAGGGAGTTTGTTTATTTAAGAATAAATTGTTTTATGTATGTTTGTGTTGGACTTTTAGCATAGCTTTAACTACTTTTTAGTTGTATCACTATGATGTCTCCATTGCGGCAGTTTATAGTTAGGTCTAGCACTTGGGCATCATGCTGCAGACATGTAACAACATGTCCCACCTAGTCACATCATCGTGACACCTGGCTGACCAGTCCTAACACTATCTTCTTAATGCCTAGCAAAGCATCTGCTAGTACCATTTTTATAAGTCTTTGGTAAGACTTGGCCAGGGTTCAAACCCTGGACTTCCCACAACTGAGGCATATGCTACAACCACTTAGGCCACCAGGGTGGTCATTTTTTAAAATCATTCTTATGCAAATACACATGCAAATATAAAATTTATCTCCATTATTTGAATTTGTATAATTATTAAAGACAAAATGTAAAATTTACATTGAAACCAATGAATTGTGAAAAAGACCAACATTCAGTATAGATATTCATGATGATACAGTGAGAGGCATAAGAAATGAATAAGTTGAAAGGCATGTGAATACAAACCAAGGGGAATTAGTTTGGAATTTCCCCTTGTTATCATGAATAGTTTTGAGAGACACATGATATATTAGTCTCAACAAAGTCAAAGTCTTACATGTTTCCAAAGACATTGAAATTAAACTGGTTTTGAAAAGAATATTTAAACAACTATTTGTTTGGATTCAAGTGAACAATCCATCACTTAACTTTTGTTCAAATTTTAAAGTCTGTCTGAGTAAGAATGAAATGTTGCAAGTGGTAATTTGAGGAACCATATGGCAATTTTCAAATCACGTCCAATTTTAATGCATTCACCCCAAATCAACCACTATACAAAAAAGACAGTCATATTCTTCAACAACATTTCATGTTACTGTCTTCTATCATTGACAGTCATATACTTCAACAACATTTCATGTTACTGTCTTCTATCATTGACAGTCATATACTTCAACAACATTTCATGTTACTGTCTTCTATCATTGACAGTCATATACTTCAACAACATTTCATGTTACTGTCTTCTATCATTGACAGTCATATACTTCAACAACATTTCATGTTTCTGTCTTCTATCATTGACAGTCATATACTCCAACAACATTTCATGTTAATGTCTTCTATTATTGACAGTCATATACTTCAACAACATTTCATGTTACTGTCTTCTATCATTGACAGTCATATACTTCAACAACATTTCATGTTACTGTCTTCTATCATTGACAGTCATATACTTCAACAACATTTCATGTTTCTGTCTTCTATCATTGACAGTCATATACTCCAACAACATTTCATGTTAATGTCTTCTATTATTGACAGTCATATACTTCAACAACATTTCATGTTAATGTCTTCTATCATTGACAGTCATATACTTCAACAACATTTCATGTTACTGTCTTCTATCATTGACAGTCATATACTTCAACATTTCATGTTACTGTCTTCTATCATTCTCATGATGGATTTAACAAGTTTGAAAATGCTGGAAGTTATTTTTATTAACATTTTGCTGTGTTCCTTCCCTTTAACACTAACACACTGCATAGACCATGATCTCCCAGTGCATTATGTGATGGCAGATCAAGGTCTAAGCAGTTTGCATTTGGATCTGACTTGTGAGCAATTACATAAGGTATGTTACAACAATTGTATAGGAAATTATGAATATGTTTCTTTTTTTGAGTAATATTGCAGAACTTCAGGAGTACAGTTTTACTATAAAACAAGTTCATATTTTCCTATTCAAATGTAATAACTTATTTATTAAATCCTCATATTTAAATATCATGGAGTGATTCTAAATTGAACCTATTTTATCTACCTATGCAAGACATGCAGGAAGACAGGCACTTATCTTTCACAACAGATGCCTCTTTTGAGATCATCATGTGTCACTCAGAGTAAATGATCTTTATGATGTAACATTCCCATATCATCAATGATATACTATGGGTGTATTTAAAATTAAATCACTAACAAGACATGATTTATTTATAGACACATGTGTTGTATGAAGGAGCAGTTTCAAGAAATACTGCATGATTCTGATAATGTAAAGTTAATGGAAACAATGAATATATAATAAAAGGGAACTTAAAAGTGAATAATGAATATTATTGGTGAAATATTTTTAAACTTTTATGTCCAACATTTTCTAAGTGTTGAAATTATATATTTCAATGTCTGATAATAAAAAAATCTCCCTTTATGCCAAGCAATGTTTGATTATCATTATTATCAATAACTAGTCACCACTAGTGGCCTGGTTAGAGCATTGGCTTTGGATGCAGGAGCTCGCAGGTACGAATATCAGCTGAGTCATACCAAAGACTTATAAAAATGGTACTAGCAGCTGCCTCACTTGGCGCTCAGCATTAAGAGGTTAGTGTTAGGACTGGTCACCTCAGTGTCAGGATAGCAGTGACAAATAAAATGAGCACCTTAGACCACTTGTCCATCTGGAGACCCATATTGTATATCATTAATATAGCCTACATGTGAAGTTTGATCAAAATCAGATCAAAAATATGGCTTCAAGAGAAGTAACAAGCTTAGCCAGGCAGACACATGATCACTTCATTAATATGCATGGATTCTGTTCCCTTTTGATGCTGTCCAAACCTTAATAATATAAGTCCTTATTCTAATTTTTATCAAAATCTGATTCAAATCATAGCTTCATGACTGCTAATAACCAATCAGATGCAAGCTCACCTTCCGTATATGTGTGGCTCTTGCTCAGTATCGAAAATGTCCAAGATCTTGATGACATAAGCATACATTCCAAGTTTTATCAAAATCAGATACAATACAGCCGCCAGCGTGGTCACACACTCAGCAAATCAGATTAAAGTTCACTTAATAATTGTGCGTGAATCTTGCTCATTAATTCATTAACCCCTACAGTTTACAGGGCAGGAGGTGGTAGCCTACTTCTGAGCTCTGTAGCGTTAAGGCTATATGTGACACAATAAAGTGGGTGGTATTATAGAAAGGTAGACAGATGTAGCTTTACGATGATACCAAAAAATATGGATGGTCTAGTTGCACTATAAAATACAGGGGGAAAAACGTCACTTTCTGGACACGAGTTTTTTCAAGCCAAAATTGACCCGAGGTCGTGATCCGGTTTTATGTCTGCATTTCAGACTTTTTGGCTTCAGATCAAAGACAGACTAGAAATTTGATACAGGTCATGTGTGTGTGTGCTATGGATTTTTAACATAGCTTTAAAACAATTTCAGTCATATCACTACGATATCTGCAGTGTGACAGTTTACAGTGATGTCTAGTACTGGGACATCATGCCGCAGACATGTAGCATAGTGTCCCACCCAGTCACATTATCCTGACACCAAGCCGACCAGTCCTAACACTAACCTCTCAATGCAAAGCAAATAGAGATGCAGCTGTTACTACCATTTTTATGTCTTTAGTATGACTTGGCCAGTGTTAAACCTGCAACCTCCTGCATCCGAGGCAGATGCTCTTACCTTTAGGCCACCTAAGCTGTGTAAATACAAGTCAAGTGTAATCCAACTCTGAATGCTGTCAATAAAACTTCATGCAAAACATTACATATTGGATTTTACTAAATCTAACATGCATTGTTGCAATGATATTTGTTTTATTTACTTACTTAAAAAAAGGGATCAATCAAACTTTTTGAGACTGGAAATCGTAAAAATTGACAATATACCCTTAAAGGGACTGATGCTCTACTGATTCAAGTGAATTTCCAGCAATTCAGGATAAGATCATTTCTTCCTTTTAATGTGAAGTGTTCAAACCATCTTTGATATTCTTCAGTGATAAAAAAATGTGTCAAATTAGCTGCTGTGGTAAACATACTGGATATCAACTTGACACCATATTCATTGATTACCAACAAGGCTAACATAACAGCATAAGAAGTGGAAACCCTATGTTGATATAATGTTCCATTTCACTGCAGCAATGATAACAAGATTTTCAAGATGAATGTCAAGGTGGCCATATTCAATACCACACTAACATCATTTCTTTTTAGAACCAAGCAAACATGATAAGAAGACCTTAGGATAAAGCAAAATGTCAAAAAGACCAGCCAGCCAGCCAGGAGAAGTAGTGAAAACAAGATTTTCAAAATGCGCAAAATAGAGGCCACACTGACACCATTTTCAATTATAACCAATCTGAGATTATAAGAAATCTTTCAACACAACCCCATGATGATATTGCCATTTATTCAACAGAAATAGTCACTGTAGCCGACCAGAAACTATTAAATGTCTAAATGACAATATTAGAACCTACCTGACATCATAAGTTGTTTAGTAAAACCACATGCTGATATGACCATCCATTCAGCATGAGTAGTGATAACAATATTTTCAAAACAGTGGCATATTGGACATGAGATCCATAGCAATTTAATTCTGGATCCAGAACCTATACATCATGAAAATTCTTCTTTGAAAATTATATGGCAATATTAGGTTAAGCAATAATAAGATTTTCAATATGGTCACTGTAGTAGCATATAGGTCATACAATTGGCACCATTTTCATTTGAAACCAACTATTTATTATAGTTAGCATTTTAGTGAAAACCCAATGTATTAGAAATAACAAGATTTTCAAGATGGCTGCAGTGATGGACAGACCAGCTTAATCTTTACATTCAGGTGGAAATAGCAATAAGATTTTCAAGATGGTCAATGTGGCAAAAACCACGTGTCAATACAACTTTCCATTTGGGGGTGGCAGCAATAAGATTTTCTAGATGTCCAATATGGCAGCCATTTTGGACATTAGATCGACTTTATTTTCATTTAGGACTAACTAGATATCACAAGAAATCTTAGTGATATAACTAGGCAT
Source organism: Potamilus streckersoni (assembly GCA_016746295.1). Lineage (NCBI taxonomy): Eukaryota > Metazoa > Mollusca > Bivalvia > Unionida > Unionidae > Potamilus > Potamilus streckersoni. The sequence goes on along the minus strand of JAEAOA010001578.1, from coordinate 1,035,539 downwards.
TCAGGACGAGTAGCGATAATATAATCAAGATGGCCAATTGGTGGCCATATTGTATGTCATCACAGAACCATATTCAATGAGGACCAACTAGTCTATGGAATGAATGTGTGTGTGTGTAAAGTTTCATGGCAATTCTCCAAGTAGTTTAGGAGAAGTAGCAATAACAAACTTATGGTAATGGATGTACAGATGAAGGCAAGGATCCTGAGTTTGTGTTTTGTAAAATATATATGCTCCACTGCAGACCAGAAATTCCAAATACTACCAAATTAAAACAAAAAAATATTGCATAAAAGGCATGAAAACATAATCTGGTCATCCACATAAACATACAGATATATGTATCAAAACCCACTGATTTACCTCTGGTGGACTTTGCTCAAGTGTGCTAAAAAGCTGATTGTCCCTCAACAAATGCAAAACATTTAAAGATATGTCCAAACAACTGAAAAACGGCTGTAATGGTATAATATTCTAACTAAATAAGCCATATGCAAATATAAAAAAATTAACAAATTCAATTAGTCTACATCACGTGGATATTTCTTACAAGAATAATGTCATAAAAGCTCAAGTCTAAAAAGGTATAAGTGTTAAAAGTGCTATAATCTTTTTTTAAATTTTAAAAAATCAGCTAAATTTGATTTATGTTGAGTTGTTTTTTTTACTAAACTGTGAGGGGTCCCGAGTGGCCGAGTGGTCGAAAGTGCTGTCCGTTACGGATCACTGCCATCTCACCTCTGTCTATGTGGGTTCAAGTCTAAGATTTAGCGAATGAGGATATGTGAGAAAGCTTGCCAGCAGCTTCTTGTGGGTTGGTGGTTCTTTCCATGGATTTCCCGGTTTGTTCCTCCACCAATAATACTGGCCACTTTGTATTGTGTGCTGAAAAAAATGGCGTTAAGCCCCAGAACAACAACAAGAACAACCAAACTGTGATAACAGGGTGTTTGTAGAAAAAGATCAACCATATTTACTGCATGTTTTCGGATGCAAAAAACAAATACTTTTATTGTTGTCAGAATGCATATTAAATTCTTTAATCAGGTAATCAGGTGTCTGAAAACAAACAGGAGAAAACATTTTTGTCTCCTCCCCCTGTCCTAACAAAGTTACAATTATATAGCTCACATGACGACATACTGCCATGAAGTAAAACAAGTATTTTGTCTAACACCATGGAAAGGATAATGAATGAAAAACAGGCATTACTTGCCTATTTTATTTGATACATGTCCATCCACCAGAAAATGCAGCCATTCATGTATTTGAGCCATGACTATATATGTATTTTCCAAAATAACTGCCATATTAGTAATCTTGCAATCCAGTTTGATTCTTAATTAGCCTAATTAGTGATCAATAAAATCTACCTTACAAACGCATGCAAGCTTTTTCTGTGTAATTATGATATTAATATTAATATTAATAAATTTTAAAAAATTGGAATTATAATTCTGGAGATATTTATATCAGAAACATTTCAGTATCGAGAGTAGAAATACCAGTACATGTACGAGTGCTAATCTAAGAGCACCAAGGATGAGAGGCTCCATATGGGGTGAGTGTTGTAAGCACGCTTAGGAAGGGTAAAAATAAAAAGCAAGTTGCAATATACTAGTTGTTAATATGTTGGTATTTGTTGTAAAATAAAGGTGATCTATTTGTTGTGGTTCTCTCCTTATTTTTGTTTCCCACCTAGCCAAGGGCAGCTTCCAATTGAGTAGAGCCTGCCGACTTACACAATTGACTGCTCAAAGATTGTTTTAATTTGGAGATTTCAGGGTTTCTAGGTGATAATTGTTACTACAAAAATATGTGAGATATCTTTGTCAGGTGTGTTCAGAAATAAAGGGCAGCCATCTGGATTTCGTTAAAAGAGCATAGGTTATAGCGAACATGTTGAACCCACAATCAATATGTATTGTCTACAAAGAGGTTTATTACCTGTAGAACAATAACTACATTTAACACCGTGGTGTGTAATGCCACAGGGATAAAGGTTTATTTTGCTGCATGATGCCACTGAATTTACTAATCCATATTGACTCTCTGATGTATTGTTTAATGACATAAAGCAGGAATCATGGTTTCTAAACAAAGCCTTAACTGGCACACCTGTGTGATGTGGTTTCATGTGTAATGTCTACACTGACAACCAATCCATGTGGAAGTTCCTGATCAGATTAAATAATTGCCAACCAATTAAAGTGAACTTTGTAACAGTTAAATTTACGGCAAGCACACTGGAAATTGTACTTTAAAATGAAGCAAAAGAGCTTCTTATATTGTGTCCGAAAACATAAATTGTAGAAAACATTATATTGGAGCACTGTCTGAAAAATTACAAGGCATTTAAATATTATATTTTCCCTTCAAAAATGGTGTCCAAAAACAAGCAATATCCGAAAACATGCAGTAAATATGGTAAAATTCAAAAATATTTAAAAATGTTGAAAAATTGCGGTAGTGAAAATCTCATCTAAATACAGACACAAATACAAATATACAAGCAAGATTTTATTTATCTATCCTGATTAGCATTTACTCAAATCTTGCTAACAGTTTGTTGGGACAATAGGTTTGACCTGACTAAATCAATTAGTCCCCAGTTGCTATCGGTAAATATGTATAATAATAATAATAATTACCACTCTATATGCTGTGAAAGACTGGCATGGCACTAATTTAAAAGGATCATACACAGTTCTCGTCTGCTTGGTAATCTTTTGCTTCATTCCATCTGCTTCAGTTTTATCAAGATGCTGATGAGGAAAAAAAGGATAATTTTACAATGTGAAGCAGAATTACACATCATATCCACCCCCCAAAAATATGACATAATGAACATGTATTATCCCTACGATTTAGCATCAAGTGCTTGAATATGCGACACCATGGTCATGATTTTGAACAAGTCTTGTGCACTTCTTGAGGATCACTGGTCTCCAAGTGTGTGAATTTGTACAAAGATACTGCCAAGATATTTCATAATACAGAATAATTTAAATACCTGAAATCTTTTCTAGTGATTCAGATTTGTTGATTTAGTGACTATATAAAGGAATTAAATATGAAACATTTCATTATTCAGGTTTAATTCAGTTTTGCAAGAGTTACAAAAGGATTTGAGTTTATTATTTTGAAACTGCAGAGCAGAAAACCATGTATTCTAAAAAGACAGTACAATGCTGGATTATGTTGAAACATTCAAAGTTTTTAATACTTACCAGTTTTATTGGAGTATGTGAAACATTAAAGGACATTTGTGATATTCTACTTCCACTGGATTTACTCCAATGTAAAATCTTAAGGATATTTGAACAGTGGTGCTAGCACAAAAGAACTGTGATGAAAGCACATAAGAACTTTCATTCTGAATACTTTTGAAGCATTTCTGGATTACAGTGAAACTGACAGTACCTCTATGAAATATAGGAATATATACCATGGTGCTATTTTTAATGTTTTTCACTTTATTTAATTGAACATTTTAGGGAAATAAATTTATATTTTGGAAAATTGAATGCTTGTTGGGTTTTACCTTGTCTTGTTACATTGCCCTATGATGTTTATATGAAGCAGCAATAATAAACTTGTGCCAATGGATGTCAGACAGATGGATGAATGGCCATCACATAATCTCTTATGTTATATAGCAAGTAAAGCTAATACTTGCTGAAAAAAACTTTAAATAAATATTACCAGAAAGCATCCCTATCAGAGCAAAGCAAATTTCACACATTAGATTTTAGTTCCAACAAGTAAAAGGTGTAGGTTGAATACCTTGGCCATAGAAGATGATAGTGATTTACAAAAGTCCCACATCTATTTTCACAAATCTCTAATAGTCACACAAAAATGGAACAATTAGTCTTTAATGTTAATAGTATTTTTTTTAAAAAATAATTTTCAAACCTGTATTGTCCGTCCTTCCAGTTCTTTTTCATCCACCCAAAATCCATCAGCATTCTTTATTCTTCTTTTCCTTGGTCTCTGTATGGAATGGTAATATATATATATATATATATATATATATATATATATATATATATATATATATATATATATATATATATATATATATATATATATATATATATAATACAAATCATATGGCTAATAACTCCTTTCAAGTGCACTGGATCTAGCAAGGAATCATGTGTGTCAGAGATTGAATAAAATAAATGCAATCAACTGACAATAAACAGTGCAAAACTAGTATCTAACTAACCTGAGCTCTTTTAACTCTGAACCATTTCCAAAGGCAAATACAAAGCATAGAAAAAGACAACAAATAAAACACAAAACTGTTGTGTTTGCAAAACTTTACATGACTGTTTCTACAAGAATTAAACCTTTAAATTTATTATGTTTCAACTTATTTATTTCAACTTGCTGCAGATGTTTCTGTACAGCTTCTCTATTATCCAATCATATCTATGAAGGTTGATCCATTTGAGAAGCTTTTAAGTTTATCCGACATACTGAAGGCTACACATCATAAATGTGATGAGATAAATTACATTTTTGTTTTGCATGTTTTGTTTGGACCATGTATATTTAGGTTTTTTTGTAGTCAATGTACAAACAAAGGTGCAAAACCTGTAAAAGAGACCAGGACATTTTCTAGCACAATGACTAGAGAAAAACCAAACATATTCACATAAAAATATTAGCTATGTATTATGTTATTTACAAAATTAATATCCCTATTCAAGTACACCATAAACTTGATTTTGGATTAAGATCAATTTCAAAATACAATTATACATAACACATAATCATGTAGAAAAAAGCCAAACAAACAATACAAATTAAATATACATAACAATATATAAAATATTTCAGTTCAATTTGTTCTAAACAAGAAATGAACCCATGCCAGAAGTAATAGCACTTATTACCTATTTCTCACACACCAGCACTCTAAACTCATTTACTGTACAATCAGCCATTTATAGGATGGAATTTTATGACACAAAAACTTATTCTTAGACAAGTTCAACTTAGCACTAAGTTACAAATCCAATTATGAGACCACATGTCCACAAATTACCATCATATCTTCAAGACACGACAGATTATCTCATAAAAAGTAAAGCTAGTGAACCATTACTGCCAGATACATTATTTGCTTCCTTAGACGTCACATCTTTGTACACCAACATACCGCACAACGAAGGGTTACAGGCATGTAGCGAAGCATGGGAAACAAGAACTGTAAACAATCCACCCACACACTTCTTAGTCCAACTCCTGGAGCTTGTCCTAAAACTCAACAACTTTGAATTTAATGAAGAAAACTACCTACAAATCAATGGAACTGCAATGGGTACTAAAATGGCCCCTTCGTATGCTAACATTTTCATGGGAAAACTTGAGGGTCAGCTCTTAGCATCGGTTGAGCATACACCATACCAGTGGGTACGCTTTATTGATGATATAGAAATGAAGTGGCAGTATGGAAGAGAAAGTCTGGATGACTTCATATCAAAGGCAAACAACTTCCATCCTTCAAAAAAATTCACAGCAGAAATTTCCAACTCAAACCATGTTTTCCTGGACACAACAACCAGACTGGTGGAAAACAAATTACACACAGACATCTACTCAAAACCAACCGACAAACACCAGTATCTCCTCCCAACCAGCTGTCATCCAAAACACTGCATTAAGAACATTCCATATAGCCAGGCACTGAGAATACGCAGAATTTGCTCCGACGATGAAAGATTCCTAGAAAGGTCTGAAGAGCTGGCAAAACATTTAATTTACCGAGGTTACGACAAAGACCTGATTGCGGAGGCAATCCAAAGGGCCAAACAAACAAACCGTGATGACCTACTCAGATAGGGACAGAAAGAAAAGGTTGATAGGATACCATTTATTCTGACCTATCACCCAGACAATCCCAAAGTAGGTAAAATCATCGCAAACCACTGGCCAACCGTGCAATCGTCAGACATACTAAACCTAATACTTCCGAACAAACCTGTAGTAGCTTACCGGAGACCAAAAAACCTAAAGGACATCCTAGTCAGGGCCAAGCTAACAACAATCGCTAGTCAAAACCAACCTAGTCAATCTGGACCCTGTGGCGATAAAAGATGCAAAACCTGTCAACATATGATAGAGACCAAGACATTCACTAGCACAGTGACTAAAGAAAAACTAAACATACATGGTCCAAACAAAACGTGCAAAACAGAGAATGTGATTTATCTCATCACATGTAAGATCTGTGGCCTTCAGTACGTCGGAGAAACTGAAAAACTACACAAAAGGATAAACCTTCATAGATCTGATTGGATGACAAAAAAGCTGTACAGAAGCCCGGTCGCAGAACACTTCTCCTCCCCTGGCCACACTTTCAGTGATATAATACTTATCGCTATTGCTAACAACCACAGCTGGAATTCTGAAACCAGGAAGGAAAAGGAATCATACTGGATACGCCGCCTTAGAACATTGAAACCAAGCGGTCTAAACCAAGAAGACTAGAAAATGAAAACTATGCACTAGTAAAATTTAACATTTTCTAAATCTTCTTATTATCCTTCAATTTTTACTATAAGAATAACCGGTATAGAATCAAATATCTGGGATATAATCTGCATTACATATGTACAAAAAGTAAAAATAGATGTTGCTTTGGCTTGTAGACTTTTAGGGAATTATACAGTGTTTTCAGTTTCCGCATCTAGTCTATACAAGCTGGTTGTATTTATAGTTTTAGCACATGTGAAGACAGCCATGTAGAGGTTTACGACTCATTAAGAGTCGAAAGCGCTTAGGCTAGTTAGTTACTAATTTCGTACTGTTTGTCGTCAGTTTATTGCATATATATATATATATATATATATATATATATATATATATATATATATATATATATATATATATATATATATATAACATCAAAAAAACAGCATATATGGAAACAATTCTTCTGGGATACTACTGCATTTATCTCCCTGTTCCCCTCTAGATAGCTACATGTATACTCTAAGTTTATCAATTTAATACTTTGTCCCAAAACCAGGCCTGCCTGAAAGATTTTTAAAAATTGTTTCCTTATGGTCTATATACTAAATAAATGGTGTCTGCTGGGTAATGAGTTTTTCAACCTGGCTGCCTGGGGACAACCAAGATTTTAAAAAAATGTTCTACTCCTGTACTACATATCTACGAATCAAGTCACTAACTGGATCCATGTTAAAGCCAGATATAGACAAAAAGCTTAAAAAACATATGGATACTTGTACCATATTCTCTGTCTTCAGTATCCTGAAATCTGGGACTGCTTTTGGGACCCTCTCCTTAATCCCAGGAGAGACAACTCTACCTGGATTGTTGTAGACAACTTGTTCTGTTGAGAGTAATTGAAAATGGAACCTTTAATGGACATTCAAGTTAGAATGTGCATCTAAAAGCAAAAAATATTTGTTTCAAATGCTGGTATCCTGTGGGCATGAGTTTACAGGTAAGAAGAAAACTGTGTATAATGCATTATGTACAATGACTTTTAAAGTAACCATCTTAGAATGACATCAGTCACTAGGAAACCAATGTGTAAATACAAAACTAACCGCTCTATACAAATTTACCAAAAAAAACAAGGCCTACTCATATGCAGAACAGTTTCTACCATTTTCTTGTAAAAATATTTCCTTGATGAATAGTAAATAATATCATACATAAGTAAAGATTTTTTCAAAAAAACAAATGATTGTGGAAATTTTTATGATTTTTATATGTCACATGAAATATGCTTTTAATATGTCAAATCAAATGGCAAAAACAAGACATGCTTGATTCTTAAAGTATGTTTACATAATGATAAAATTGGTCAGCATCCAAATAACAACAATCTGAGTAATGGCTGATTTAGACAGAAAATAAAGGGAACAAAATGCTTAAACTCTGTCTCCCATTCCTGAGAATCTTACCACAACCAAAGTTGATTACTCCAGTACTTTCAAGGTAACCATGTATTCTTCCTATACAATTGACATCACCACAGTTCTTTAGTCCTGGTCGAACAGAAGTTTTATTGAGGTAATTTGGACGGCATTTCTTCCTGTAAAATGGAACAATCATATCAATTTGTCAAAGTCATATTTTTTTAAGCAGGACCAAAAACAGGGTCCATTCTTTCCTGTGATGTATTAAATTCTAAAAAGATTTCAAAACAGTAAACAATTCATTTCTATATAGGTTTAAATTAGTGTTACATTTAGCCTTTATTTGTATGTTTGAAAATGAATTGACTACACTATGAACTCTAATTTCTATATCAATTAAACTCAACTACAACATGAAATTTTTTTATCTGGTTATAACACTTGCATTATGGTGCAGAAGCATGTAATAATTAATTGATGCAGTTATTTCTCATGGTGACCAAACATGTAAAACGAAAGCAACTACAATGACTTTCAGCTTCAAATTATGTGCTTTGTGAATATGCTTATTTTAAAACCTGTACAAAGACCCTTTACCCCCAACTGAAACTTTTCAATGACCGTGACCAGAGAGTCATAACTCAAAATCTGTTGCATCTGTCTCTCTACTATTATTGCTTCGAGAAAAACTGTCCATTTTGACCTTCTCACCCCAATCCCAGGTGAAAGAAGCCAGAATTAGTAATCCACCTGAACATGGTTACTATATGGACAAGTAACACAGCAGAACAGAACCTACACCTACTTGTATGTGTGGAGACTATCTCTTCTGCTAATGAAAAACAGTTTCTCAAAAAAGATGGTGTCCCATTGGAGATTATTTCTTTATATAAAAAATGCACCATGTATATGGTCATTCAAAAAAAGTGGGATTTCACAGCAGTAGTCTTTCCAAACAGGTTTTATTGTATACCAGTACATGTAACTGCAAACTTAAGTCACTGCTGTTCAAAATCAGTAATACATTATAAATATTTGTAATAAATAAATACCATACCATGAGTCCAAGATGTAATTTCGGATTCTGAGGTATCTCTGTGGGGTCTTTGAAGGCCTGCCATCAAAAAATTCTGAGTGGACTTCTTTTTCCTCAGGTAAGATAGCATTAGGGTCCAGATATTTTTCTTCTTGTGGGATGGGGAATTCAATGACCTCTCCTGAATATGTGACTACAGCATTGACTGTAAATTAATTAGTTCTTTTGAAAAAAGATATTTCAATGGCAAGTGATGACAAAAAAATGATTTTAAAGAAATAACAAAAAAAATGATACATGTATTGACAAGATGCAAGAATAAAGTCAATCCATAATTTTTACCAAAACTTTAATCTATGGGATTGAAAAATCAGGAGCTGATATAATCAGATTTTAAGAGGTGACTGACTTGGTATTTGTTCCTATAGCACATATAATTTTGATTACTGACTTGGTATTTATTTCTATGTCCCATCTAATTTTCATGACCAGTATAATCTTGATAATGCATGTTTATTTTATTTTTTTATTTTGGAAAAATTCTTGTCAGGTAAGGTACTAAAATATTTATTTCTCCATTTTCTTCTCTTTATTTAAAATAAACCAGATATTACTGATATTAGAATTTTCATGCAGAGGTGGATAAGGTATGAGTGAACCAAATGATGTCACCTGCTGTAAACAGGGATTTAGTGGGATCTCCATAGGTATCACATGTACCAAGTGTGTGTGTATATGTATGTGTGTGTGTGTGTGTGTGTGTATGTATGTATGTATGTATGTATGTATGTATGTATGTATGTATGTATGTATGTATGTATGTATGTATGTATGTATGTATGTATGTATGTATGTATGTATGTATGTGTGTGTGTGTGTGTGTGTATGTGTGTGTGTGTGTATGTGTGTGAGATTTGGATTTATAACATAGCTTTATCAATTTTTCAGTCATATTGCTATGATGTCTGCAGAGTGGCACTTAATAATGATGTCTAGCACTGGGGTATCATGCCACATAAATTTATCATTATGTCCCACCCAGCACATCATCCTGACACCAGGCTGACCAGTCCTAACAATAACCTCTTATTGCTGAGTGCCTAACGAGGCAGCTGTAAGTACCATTTTTGTACCAAGTCAAGCTGACAGCATTTGTAACATGCCTAATGCAAAGAATGCTGGAAAACCTATCTTACTTGTATGTCCTGTGGCTGAAATTTCTTTTGATATTGTACTTGTGGAAACTGTACATTGTACATGATCTAAGTACAGCTAGCCAAAAAGCTGTTCCCATGTGCTTGAAAAATCAGCCTGAATTAATCTAAAAGTACACAATCCCTAGCAGTTATTAAAATAGGGAAAACAAATTTTGCCAGACTAGACAATACCAACTTCTGAAAGTGCAATGAATTAATTACAAACTATATAAAAAGTAAAAAAGTTATCAGCTCTTTTTGTAACCATTTACCTTTGAAGTAAATTAAGTGAAAGATCACCAAGCATTGATAGCGGTTATTTTTAAAAAGCTCATCTGAGTTATGGACAAGCTGTATATTCTATGACCCAAAATTACACCCATCAAGGTCTTTTAAATGGCCAGGATAACTAGTGAGGAAAACCTGAATTCTTTTTCCTTAAAAATCAAAACCAATGCAAAATAACAAAACTGTAGAGTGCCACCTTAAGACAAATATGATATGAAAATTTGTGCAATTATTTTCTTATTTTCATATCATAATGTATGATATTCTCAAAATGGTATATTCACAGTTATGTTGTGCATGGAAATAAGTTAATTATGCAAATTTTGCTCTTGCTTATGTAATATGCCTTGTGGCAGTATTGTACGTGCAATGAGCTTAATTATCAGGAACTTAAAAGCCTTAGAGGACAAGAGAAAAATCAATTCAAATGTATTCTAATTGAAGCAGTCCTTCTAATAAACACACACACACCCTTTCTTCCACAAAAAGAGAAACTTCCTACCTTATCAAGGCTTCTAGATCTATATGTATCCATTATGGTAAGCAGCAGGGGGGGGGCGAATCCTACAAATTTTTGCGACAAAATCGATTAAAGCCTCAGAATGCCAAATGGAACCTTCCTACGAAATCTCATATTTTAACCAAAAAAAAATTAAAGACCCCATTTTACAAATGGAGCTTTAGCGATTTTGTCGCAAATACATTGTCATAACCACCCTCGAAATTGCTGCCATCTACGTCGCAAATATGTTGTCATTTCACCCTCCCTGCTGCTGATTAATACAAATTATTTAACCAAATATTTGATCAAGTCCAATACGATATCGTGACCGAGGGTCGTGTAAATTTATTGTTATAAATCCATATGGGACAGACTGAGCATGACCAAAGTAATTTTTAAATCCATTGAAGTTCATATCGGAACACCATGTCTGCCAAATATTTCGTAGCGTATGTGTATCAACGCCGTTGAATACAGCAAGAATATTACAGTTATCGCGAATCACTTTTGGAATTTGAGTATATCGTTGAGTGACATATATCACGTCAGTGTTTTTATGCCTACCTCGGGAAAATACTCTAGCAGGGTTCTTTTGATTATCTAACATTACATCATTGTACACTACAAGATTGTTTATGTCTCCATCGAGGTCATCTACGCATGGTGCATCATCAATATCTGTTATAAAGTCAATTACACTTTCACCTTTAATTTCTGATGCATTTTCATTATAATCTTTTAGCACTTCATAGCACCGTTGATCATCTACGGATGGGGCAACTAAATATAATTTATCCCACTTCATAAATCGCATTATCAAATTAAGCAGCAATTGTGTTTTGCCTGATCCAGATGGTCCGATTATAATGGCACGGACAGAATTCGGAAGCGTTGCGTGGTGTTTTACCGGTTCTCTTCTTTTAGTCGCTGAAAAATCAATTATATTCATAACGCTATATATAAATTATGGATCTATATTGTGTTAAGTGTAAACAGCGTACTGATACAACCGATCAGACAACCATTACAACTAAAAACAATAGACTAGCGCTTACTGGTAAGTGTGTAACATGTGGTACAAAAAAATTTCGATTTTTAAAAAAAAAGCAACTCGGAGGTGATATTGCCGCAAAACTTGGAAAACTCCCCGGAACCCCATGGGCAAAATACCCCGGAGAAAAACACCTTCCAGGATATAGTTACTGTGGTCCCGGAACGAGATTAGATATCAGACTTGATGATCAAAATCAGCCCCGGCCTGGTGAGTATCCGATAAATGCTATTGATAAGGCATGTCATGCTCATGATGTTGCATATAAAAGCAATAATTTGCAACAAAGACATATCGCGGATGTAAAATTAATTCATGCGTTAAATGCTATTCCCGATAAATCCTTCAAAGAAAAATTGGCTTCATGGTTGGTCAAATCAGCTATGAAAGGCAAATTAGTGTTAGGTGCTGGTAATTAAAAACACTAGTGTTTTTTTATAGTATGGAATCTATTTATTATTCTCCGAAAGGATACTGGAAGGGTAAAGCAGCAATTAGTAAACTCGCTAACGCTGCAAAAGTGAAAAAATCAACTGCAAAAGATTGGTTATCCAAACAAGCTATATGGCAAATTTATCTACCACCGCCTAAACAAATTAATTATTCTCATTTTGATGTTACCGTACCCAATGAAGTTCATCAGGCTGATTTATTGTTTTTACCACATGACCATGGTTACAAATACGCGCTAACTGTAGTTGATATTGCGAGTCGATTTAAACAAGCAGAACCATTGAAAACAAAGTCAGCTTCTGAAGTCGCTTCTGCATTTGAAAGGATTTATAGACGAGGTCCTCTAAGATGGCCAAATCTATTACAAGTTGATCCTGGCAAAGAGTTTCAAGGTGCTGTTCTATCAACAATGAAAACTCATAATGTTACAATACGACGGGGACATACTGCGTTACATCGTGATCAGGCAATTGTAGAACGATTTAATCGAACTCTTGCAGAACGGTTATTTGGATATCAATATGCAAAAGAATTCATCCAAGAAAAACGATCTCGTGAATGGGTCCAAAGGTTACCGAGTGTAGTTGCAGCGTTAAATAACGAGATTACTCGAACTATTAATATGAAACCAAATATTGCAATAAAAAAAGAATATATTCCCGAACAACCACAGCGGGTTAGCACTCAGCCACTTCTCGGTGATGTTACTGTGAGATATTTATACGAACCAGGAGAGCTTGAAGGTGGTAAAAGAAGAGCTACTGATCCTATATGGAGTGTTACTACGCATAAAATTTCAACCATAACGCGATCAACTGGTAGACCTCCAATCTACAGATTGGATTCAACTGCACCTCAGCGTGGTTTTACACGCGAACAACTACAAGTCATTCCGGACAATACTCAATTACCGCCACATGGTCTTAACTAGCTCCGTTACGTCTATTACACTCAAGACAGGTCAACATCACATTGTTTCTGACATGACCAAGACTGTTATTTTTTCTGTCTACGGTGAATTGTCGAGGGTCTTTATCCGAATACTGCCAGTGCATTATACAATTGCAACTGGCGCAGTGATTATTCTGTTGTTCTTTTAATGCGATTATTACTTCAGCATCAATATCAAATTCTCGTTGTTTTTTTTTTTGTCCTGCTGTTTGTAACCAGAGAGTTTTTTTTATTAATGATGCTAATATCAGTGTTATCATCGTTTGCATTAAAATCATCATCGAAAACAATCCTTCGTAGTTGATTTATTCGTCGTACTCTGGACACTGCGAGATAGACTAAATTTGACCATTCAATGCGATTATCAACTATCCAAACAATTGTATCCGTGATGGTCAATCCTTGTGACGAGTGTATTGTTGTTACATAACCAAGCGTCCATGGTGATTTATCAGTGCATAATGCATCTTCTACAGTATTGATATCAACTAGCACAATATCATTTAACACTAGAATCTGTTTCTCCGTCTGGCCTGGAATTTCAACTTCAATATTCTGCTTTCGTGTATCCAATGGTCTATAACACAACGGTACTGGAAACGTTGGGAATTTTTTCTTGTGTAGCTCAAACAACTTTTTCTGAAGTGCGTCTCTGACTATCTTTCTACTTGCTACTACAAAATCATTTGGTTTCCATGTTTCCCAAAAATCATTCAAAGGTGTTTCAGAAATTATTTCACGCGCTACTTCACATTGAATTCTATCGGGTTGTAATCTAATTAGTTTTTTAAACTCACGTAACTGCTCATCGAGTGCTCTATAGTCAGTATCAATTTCTTCGTAATAATCAACAAATCCTTTTAACCAATTATGTGGACTTCTACCAACAAATGGTGGTGGTTGACCATGATCGCCGCACAATATAATTTTTGTATTATTTTGCAATAACCAATCAAGAAACATTTTTAATACATCTTCTGAAACAGTACATGCTTCATCCCAAATAATAACCGCTGGAATAAATTTCTCACCCATTCGCTCAGGAGTCCAAGCATCACCCTTGTATCGAAAAAAACTATGATACGTGCAAGCTTCAACATTTCGTTGTTTGATCTCTCTCGCTAGTCTATGGGTTGGTGTGAGTACAATCATGGACGTTCTCTCTCGATATAATTCTATCGCACGTGTTGTCTTTCCAGATCCACCACAACCGTTTAAATAAACTGTTTTATATCTACAAATTGGATCTGATATCGGTGGTGCTTTAGACATAGAAAATCCTTCGGATTTTTCACTGATAGAATTATCGTTCTTCAGGTAACTGCTTTTAATCTCAAGGTCTGCTGATTCAGAATAATTGCATTGTATTTCATGTTTAATTCGCCATGTTCCCCAAGTCTCTTTGCTATTAGTAAATTTAGTTATCTCTTTGATATATTTTTTATCGACATACATTGAATCAATTGCAACTCTGACTGCTATACTAGGAAATCTATTTATCATTGCAAATAAATTGATAGATGCATAACCCAGCATAGAAGCTCTCAAATGTAGATATGCAGAGCTTTCTCCATCACTGTAAGTAACAATTCTACCTAACTTTGTTTTATTGGACAAAAAGGCTGTTTTACAATTTGCGTATCTATTTTTCTCTACTGCATCTTTAATAACGAAGTCGTATTCGGCATCATCTATAATCAATCGTGAGGATTGTCTTTTAAAGTTAAATTTTTTTCCACCTTGTGTAAATTTACCGATTATTCTTCGGCCAAGATCCTTTGCTTCATTATTTCGTTGATTAAATATCTTTTTTGACCATTCAATGATGTACTTCTCGTCAGCATCAATATGTTTTCTAGACTTATCGATTATACTATCAAGACATTCTGGTTCTGGTAACCAGACATTGGTTTGTTTTTGATATGAGATAATCGCTTCGCTGACAATCAACGAAACTAACATTTTACAATCAATCATATATCGCAATAACACTATTGGTAACCACATCCTTTCAGGCATATGTCTACCAATCCAAACATAACAACACGGATGAAGTCCTTCAGCGAATTCAAATGATACTACGCAAGCAAAACCGGTCAAATCAAAATCAGGCAGTGGTCCATTAATAGCAACGCGAGTCATTTCATGTGTGGGATGTCCAAACCGTTTAAAATACTCACCAGGTAATCCATATCCTAGAAAACTTCCTGGATAACAAGCAACGATATCAACTGATATCATACTTTCACGATTGTATTGAACGTTCCATAGACCGCCATGATAATATTCCAGACAGCTGGATTGAACATCCTGTAAAAACTCTTTTCGTGTTGGTTTCCAATTATTTTTCTTTCTTGCAAAATGAGCTGCAACCGATGGAATTGTAAAACAATTTGTAAGTAACTGTTCGTAATCTTCGGATTTTTCATTAAAAACGCTAGCGTTTTCACTGAGACTTATTGCTAGATTTTTCATCCTATTATGTAGACTTTCACTGCGATATAATTCACCGTTAGGTTTCACAAATTGATTGAATTGACATTCTTCATCTTCAAAACTATGAAGTAGCCATACTGATACAGGGTCGTTTTTACACAAACTAGCAATAGCATCGAATAATCTTTCTTCAGTGAGAATGCCATCCTTGGTGAATTCTTCTGGGATATACTTCACTGTTCTCTCTCGCGGGAATATTGTAACCGCGGATGTCCATGCGTGCTTGTTATGATCAATAATTTTGATTGGAGCTCCGTTTTTATTGTATTTCGATTCGTATAATACTTCGCCAGTTATCGTTAAAACGGTTATCGGAAATCTCAACGACTTTTCCAATCTAGCTATATCGGAAATAGTTGCTCCGTTCTCTTTCACTGTTAGCTCCCATTGATCTATTTTTTATGTCTTAGATCGGTTAATTTATTCCCACGGAGTGCATTTGTAAAGTGTTCTAAGACTCGTTGTGCCACACAGTTGAGTGGCTTTTCCACTGACGTTGACTGTTCCATTGGTGCTAGTTTTCCAATGTCAGGATTATTTAACGGATACATCCCATAAACGATTGCTGTTTCTGGATACGCTTTTTCATAGTATGGTTTATCAATTCCAGTTAACAGCCCTGGTCTGGAATCACGGCTAACAATGACTGTTGTCCTATCTTTGAGAATTGGCTCAAACTTGTCTCTTATAACCCATTCGCCCGATTCTAAATTGATAATGAATTTCACTCTGAGAAAATACCGTTTATTGCCAAGTTGTGATAGTATCATAGCTGCTGTTTCATCATTCATTCTAGCATCAACAACACCATCAATTCTAAATGTTGACCAGGTGTGTGATGCACCGTCCTGTTTAAACTCTTGAACACAATCTCGTATTTTTCTAATCAGACTTCTATTATTTATTCTCTCTTTTGGTACATCTTCGAGAGTTCTATCAAGATTGAATTTAATATTTTTCCAAGGCTTGATTGCCGATAATCTCTTGAATTCTTCATTCATATAAATAAGACAAGTATTTAAATAGAAAAGTTTGTTTATATATAATGAATCACTGCAAATGGCTTATGATTGGATCAGTAACCCCATGCAATAAATCGTGTAGAGGTGAATTCTGTGGATATCACTTACAGAGTGTCAGAAATAATTCGACAGGCCCGTCCCCATGCATAAATTGTGGGGTGGGTGTGAGAGGAAAATCACAATTATGTATCAATTGTGGGGGTAAGCGGTTTAGAGAATTAAAACGTTATTATGATAAACGAATAAAAAACGCTATCATTGACCCTAACCATGACTCTGTCAAAGACAAAATCATAAAAACCCCTCAAGACTACATTAATAGATTTATAATTAAAGCAAATGATGAATTAGACAAATAGTATTATTATATATAAATGGAGCAAGAATTCAGACCACATCCAATACTCGTTAATTATGAAATATCTCGTAATGGTGTTGTTAGACACTGTAGACTGAAAAAACCAATTGGTTTTGTTAATAATCGGGGATACTTGCAATTTACTGCTGGAAGAAAGGGATATCTCTGTCATAGGGCAGTCTTTGAGTGTTATATGGGACCGATTAAAGATGGCTGTGTTATTGATCACATTGATTCTAATATTCAAAATAATTCTCTTGAAAATTTACAATGTATTTCTCAAAGAGAGAATACAAAAAGAGGAAAGACAGGGAAATACTCAAAACGACGCAGGGGAGTTAAATCATTTGATACAACGACGAATGAAGAAAGAGTTTTTCATTCAATGAATGCTGCGGGAAAATATTTTGGAATATGTATTCCTTCAGTACAAAGAGTTGCTGAAGGGATTTATCAAACAGCTATCTCAAAGAAAAATGAACATAGAATAAAGTTTTCCTATTTACAAGATAACTCTCAATAGTGAGTTATGCTATTTTAGTCATTTTTGCATGATTTTACCATTCAGATCAATTACCATAGGGCAAAACACTAAAAACGTTTCGCGCGTTAATATCATTGTGTACATATTTTTTTTTTCCAATATTTATTCGCAATATCCACGTATATATGCATTAAAAGAGTAAATGACAATAACTGGAACAGCCGGAACAGCCACATAGTAAATATAGTTATTGTACCGAAACGCGCGCGTGAACACAAGACACTGGGTCAAGGTTCTATTAATAGATTTTTTAAAAATCCCAATTACAAGGACAGCGTTAACAGCGCTGTTTAGATTTTGTATGAAAATGAAATTACTTTGTAATTACAAATTAAAATAGATTGTATGTGAGGTCAAGGCAGTAAAACGCGCTACATGTAATTTAGTTTTTTAGTGTGGTAATAAAATTCAGAAAAATATCATTCTCGATTCAAGAAATAGCAGGTCCTGAATTGACAGGGATCCCCATGACAGAGTTATCTCGTCATGTAAATCCATTATTACTACGATTATTTAATCGTAATATTATAGAAATTAATAAACAAATTGCTATTATTTAACAGTTGTATTTCTTGTTTTAATGTTTTATTTAAATATTTAGCTTCCATTGAAATTACTACACAATATTCATTATGAAATGCTAGAAAAATAAATACACACCTACACATTGACACTGCAGTATTAGTCACCTTATATATAATATGAGCCGTAATAAGTTTGGGGCTTTAAACGAAGCCCAATTTGCCAATCAAACCTCCCACGCCATTGACATGGTGTGGTTGAATTTTTTCAACTGCAACCAGGGTTAATTTCTTGGGTTGCTTTTGATTGGTAGATTGGGTGTAGGACCGCCCCGTCGTTTCATGTTTGTATCATGTTTGTATCGTCCTGTACTGTCCCTATCATACCATCCTATCATCTCATTGTATATATAACCATCCTATCATTTCATTGTATATATAACCATCCTATCATTTCATTGTATATATAACCATCCTATCATTTCATTGTATATATAACCATCCTATCATTTCATTGTATATATAACCATCCTATATAATCGCATTGTATATATATCATCCTATATGTAATGTACTGTCCCTAGTATATATAATATCATCCTATATAATCGCATTGTATATATAATCATCCTATATGTAATGTACTGTCCCCCCACAACATATCTTCCGGAAGACCTAATATAGCATTTGTTACGTTAGAGCTTCCAATTGGGAGATCTATGTTTGTGGCCCTTGGACTTATTTAATGTGAAGGCACTAAATGAGTTCCAAGAATGTGCTGTCCCCCCTCTGGGCCTCTTTGACGTCTTTGGCGTGAAAGAGGTTTCCAAATGAGGCTTCATGTTATATGTTCAATGTTTGTAAAGAAATCACTTGGATTTCACGTCTAATACCCATATAACCCGCCCTTGAACTCGATTGGGGAGTTAGGGTATTGTATAAGTCTTTAATGTATGCCTGAGACAGGGCATTGTATATGTTTTTGTTATTTTTTTTGTATATGAATATCTTTGATACAAATATTTTAAAGATAAGAAAATACATTATTAATAATATTCAATAAATGGAATATCACATCTCTCATCACAGAAATATCAAATTTAAGAAATCAAGGAATCGTACTTTCTGAATTTTTGAATGAAGACAGACTTTTGAATGAATTTGAACAAATTGATATACAATTGAAACGTGGAAGATATGTTCTACCTAAAATGTATTCACTGATAAAAAGAATCCAAAAAGCGGTTAATGCTTCTTTGTATAACAATGATATTAATTTATTCATTCGGCTATTTAGTATAGTTGAAGCCATTAGAAAGAAACTCGGGGAACAGTACCAAGTTCGGTCAGAGATTGCTTTGAAAGTGAAATCTATAAGACGTTTGATTGATGAGTCTGAAAATGCAAGTATTGAAACCCACAATTGAAAAAACGTTAGCATTTCCAATAATGACATCAGAAGCATTAACTACCAGACTAGCCCGTGAGAGGTTAGCATTACTGAAAAAGTTTATACCAATTCGAGATGACGTGCGAGATAAACTACAACTTAGACAGCAAGCGCAGACTGACTTTTCTATTGGAAGCAAACAACTTTTTGCCCCTGTAACTAAAGCCACTAAAGATATGAAACTTGCAACAGAACGTGCTATATACGGCGACATCCCTAAAGAGGGAGCAGTACCTATTATTGATGTATTAGGAAAGATTGCTACAGAAACTGAAAAAACTCACGAGGGAATAAAACAGCTTTCAGGTGAGTTACAAACTCAGCGAGAAATACAACAAATGGATAATATTGATATTGATGATAACCCCGTTAAAAAAAATTGTTCCTTTTAGCGAGAAATTCACTGATGAAACTATAGAAAAAATCAGACAAATTCAATTGTTGAAACTTAAAGACTATAAGTTATTTGGTGACTTTGCTATCAAAAGTTATTATAACAGGGGGGAATTTTTAAAAGACGAGTATAAAAAGAACATAATAAAACGAGATCAATGGGTGGATTGGTTATTTAAAATTAATAAAAATGAACCCGGAAATTTAAATAAGGATACATTGGAATACAGAACTTTTAAAATGGGAGTTGATGCGTATGGTTTAGAACAACAACAACAACAACAACAACAACAACAACGAAAAGAACAACAAAAAGGTCGAGGTCGAGGTCGAGGTCAAGGTCGACAATCTCCAGAAATTCAAAACGTTTCCGAATCAGATCTAGAAATTCAAAACGTTTCCGAACCAGAAAGTACTTCAGGAGAGGGTTATGGAAGTTCTCATCATGATTCTCATATGTGTCCTAGTAATATCATTAATGATATATCACGACTTGAGGTTCTTATGGGAGGTAAGCGAGCTGGGAATAACTCAGTCGAAATAACTAATGAAGCATTTGATATTTGCAGACGATTATTCCAAAGTGGGATAATTGATATTCATACGTATCGAGAACTCTTGGATGAGTTAATGGACGGAATTCCAGGGAAATTTAGTGGTTATTATAGCGATTGAAATTTCTAATTGCTCTCATTTAGAAATTACAAAGTCATTTCAAATAAGATGATAGTACACTATAATCACAATAAACCAACAAACGTGTATGTAGTAAACTCAAGATTGCCCGTTTATAAGGCATACTATGGAGACGGCCTTGGAAATACCATAGCGGGTTTATTCACAAGAACAGCCCCAAAAGTAGCACCAATTGCTAAACAATTAGCGATGAAAGCCATTGATGTTATTCGTAATAAGGGAATTAACGCTGTTGGAGATCTTGCAGGAACGGCCTTTTCTACCGCAAAAAATAGAATAACGTCATTGGTGAAATCTAGATTCGGACGAAAACCACCACAAATAGTTTCAACACCGCTACCTTCAACAGCAATGATGCCTGCAAATGTCAGTAAAGTGATAAATAACGCAGTGGAACAAAAACTAGCATCATTAGCAATGACTTCACCAGATAGTAGTAATATTGCAAGTATGATAGCGGGAAGCGGTCTTGGAGGAAATAGTAAAAATGTCAGACGAAAAAGAAAATGATAGCATTACTACATTTAGAAAAACGATACGTTTTAGTATAAATGGCATTTAAAAAAATTGCTGATCCAGCGTTTGATATGGCAGCGCCGGTGAATAAAGATGATTCTAAAATTAACTATCAGTATTATGCCTATCCTGCAAGAGAGCCTAATCAACGGGGGAGAGATGATCTTCAAGTTCAAGATACAAGTAGATACTTTTTGCCGTGTGAGGCATTTATTGAAGTAGAAGGAGAGCTTGTAACAAATGTTGCAGCTGATACGCCATATGGAGATGACCAAAATATCCGAGTTGGTTTCGTAAATAATGGCATTATGGCGCTATTTAACAGTGCAAGATATATCATTGATGGAAAAGAAATTGAATCAATAGAACAAAATGTTGATATTGCAACAACAATAATCGGACTTGCGAGATATTCTGATGATTATACAAGGTCGGCTGGTCCGTCTATGATGTTTGCTAAGGATACTTCTGATCATCCGAACCATATTCAGTTTATTAAAGTACGAACTGCGCAAGCTACTGCATTGGCTGAACAACAACTCGATGCTAATCTAGACCGTGAAGATAGACCAGCCGCTGAATTCGACATTTTAAAAAGGGTCAATGGTAATTTCAATCTAGGATTTGCAACACGAAATGGAACATTGAAAGGAGAGCATCGACGGTTTTCATGTGCAATTCCGTTACATCACATATTCGGATTCTGTAGAAATGTCAGAAAAGTCATCTATGGAGCAAAGCATACAGTCGTGTTAGTGCGAAAAGAAAATGACAATGATGCAATTTGGCGTGCTAATGGTGTTGATGATGGTAAAGTCATTTTAAAGAAATTGGTACTATGGATACCCGTCTTGACACCAGCAGTTACAATAGAGCAACAATTACTATCGTTTATGGACACAGGTGGAAAATCATTGCTAAGTTGGCTAACAACAACGACTGATACGAAGCAGGATAATGTAAATGGCACATTTACATGGCACTTAGCATCAAAACAAGGTGTTTCAGCTCCACGTCATATCTTTATAGCGTTACAGGATGCAAATCGAGTGGATCGACAATTATCTAGTCATATGATATTTGATAAATTAGGAGTAAGTGAAGTTTCGTTGAGAATAAACGGACAACAAGAGCCAGCAGAGATTGTACAGCTTAATTATGAAAACAACAATATAGCTCGTGTATATCATAGAATATTGTCGTATATGGGTCGTGATCAAAATGTTGATACTGGTTTGCAAATATCGCAAATTGATTTTGAAAAACACTATCCGATTTATTACTTTTCATTGGAACATCTTGACATGATGAGACAATCTGTTGTTGATATATACTTCCAAGCTCGGGTACAACGCCCTGCTGGTATAGCCGATTATAGAGCAGTTGCTGTCATTCTCAGTGATAAATCAATGTTGTTAGAAGGAGTTGGCGGACGAATGAGACTTATTGATGCACCAGTGGAAAATCTTTGATTTTCCAAACATGTAGTTAGGATTTTCGCAATAAGATCAATTGAAAGTGTAAATTACATTTAGAATAGAATGACATATAGCATTGTTAATGTCCAGTTGACTGATGGTCAGGTCAAGAAATTGAAATCAAAGTCGGCTAAAGAATGTGGAACTACAATAACGCTGAAACCCACTCAAATGTCTGGTGGTGCACATAAATTATCATTGACAGATCGTCAAATAAAACATTTCAATGATGCGCTAAAGAACAAACGAGGAGTTCAAATTGATTTTTCGAAAGCAGCAATCGCCAGTATGATAAAATCAGGTAGAATATTCCCGCTGTTAGCTGCTATTCCAGCATTGATTGCAGCGGCCGCCCCAGCGGTTGCGAAGGCGGCAGCGTTAGGAGCCGTTGGTACTGCTGCAGGAATGGCCCTGAAAAAAGCTACTGGGAATGGCTATAAAAAAAAAGGAAAGGGTCTAAGACTACCAGGAACCCCATACAATTGGTACAAGGGCACAGGCCTAAGAATACCAGGAACGGCTTATTAGTGGAAAAATCCCTAGGATTTTCACCAATGTCCAATTTTGATTTAATTGATGCTGTAAAATCATTATCAATAAAAAAAACTTTAGAGGAGTTTTCATGAGAGATCAATTACCGTCAAAACCAATGAAAAATGAAACGGGTATAATCAATCTTGATAACAGCAGCGGAAAAGGAACTCATTGGGTCGCATATGCAATTGATCCACGTGGAATTGTCTATTTTGATTCATATGGATTAGCTCCACCAAAAGAATTCATGCGATATGTATCCACAATAATAAAGTCATCTCCAATTTTTTTATTCCACGCTACCAACACAACAGTTAAATGATCCACCGATATGCGGTCGTGAAGTATTGTCCTTGCAGAGATATCTAAATTTCCAAGGAAACCACCACAAGTTGTTGTTAATGAATATACTAGCAGGCAATGGCAAAAACGATAGCGTTATGATTTAGAAAAACGTAGCGTTTTTGTATAATGATTGATATTTGGGGACGACCTTTATCAGAATAAAAAAAAACAAACCGATAGTAAATTAGCTGTCGAAAGTGTAAAAAAAATAATCGAAGATGAAATCGCCGAGACATTAAATTTGTCAAGTGTAGATCCTGGGGAAATAGTTGTATTTCAAGATCGCCAGGGCAAATTGAAATCTAGTAATGTTTCATTGGATGATGTCTTAATACGAAGACGTGACGTCGTTGAAGATACAATAGTGTTATATTCAAATGATGGAAAACTCAAACCAGGTGTACTTGTTTCTACAATCACAGATGCATTAAAAAATTTAAATGAAGAACTTGAAAAACATATAACAACATATACTTCCCTTCGTAGAAATAGTATCAATAAATTTTTTGGAACACCAGCGGTAACCTCTCCATCTCTCGCTGAAATTAAATCCAATTTTGATGAAATTAAATCCAATATTAAAAATATTAATGATGCTGGATTTAGTATTATTAGAGATAACATTAATAATATTAAAAAATCTATCGAGGATATTACAAAATTTAAAACAGACAATCTTCCGCTACTTGAAAGAATAAAGATTCCTCATGAGAGGAATATCATAAATATGATATACACAGTTCTCTCTGGATCATTAGATTGGGAACCTAAAAAGAATACAATAACTCTCACTGTGTCAAAGCCGGGTATTTATCGATTAACAATAGTGTCACTGAATCAGTTTAATATATCATCATCGACTTCATATGGATACAACAACGTGATTTCAACGACTATTGACCTGGATGAATACAAACGGTTTACAATAACAAGCACTGATCCTAATTTAAATAAGACATCATTTGTATGGTACATGGAGTTTGTAGCTGATCTAAATTAGAATTTTTAACAATTAGAAACCACTTGAGATTTTAAAATAATATGATTCCGTCATCGCAATATCGCTATGATACCGTCAAAGAGTTCTTAACAAAACTCAAAACACTCATTGATGAATATGAAATAAAAATTAAAAAGTATCGCAGGAGAATTACCGTAATTGATGTTTCAGTATACTCAGTATCCGGTATAATGGCCGGTGCTGGTATTATACTATCTTCAGTAACAATGGTAGCTCCGATTGCTGTCCCAATTGCTATTTCCGCGGTGACAACATTTGCTGGAATTGCAAATGCTATTACTAAAAAAATATCATCGTGTTCTCAAGAAAAACTTAACGACTATATAGTAAAACATCAAGCAGTATCTAACGGTTACTCACAATTATCCTCGTTGATGTCATCATCGATTGATGATACGATAATTACCGAAGACGAATTCTCCGCGATGATACGTATTTATGATACTACGATTAAAAACGCTAGCGTTTTTTCATCTATTGCAAAATTAGACATTGTAAATAATAATAATAATAATGTCGCAAGAGATTCAGCTACTTCAGCGGATAGCAGAAAATACCACTCCGCGGAAAACAAGTATGATATCAATATCGTCAACAAACCCTAAATTCAGTGTGAATTTTCCTTCACCTGTTTCAGTAAAGGAAATCGCGTTGGCAAAATTACGAGTGTATCATAGTTGGCCTAATATCAGATCGGTTCCATTTGGCGGTCAGAGACCTAATAATTCTCTGGTATTTGCATATAGGAATAAAAAAGATGACACTCCAGATTGGAACGTTGTTTCAATACCAACTGGGTCCTATCAAATTGAGCAAATTAATAATGAATTACAACGTAGAATAAAATCCATTACTAAAAAAGAATCAAAAATTGCGATAACAGTTCATGAACCAACACTATCATCTACAATTGAAATAGGCTCTCCTGGGTACGTTGTAGATATTTATAACAGTTCAATAAGAACAGTATTAGGATGGCCCGAAGATCCACCTAGAAGTGCTGGTAATTCCACGCCCGAGCCTGTAAAATCTGATTACGTCACTGATGAAATAGGACCTGAAAATCCATCAAAAACTTATAAAAAATTCGAGGATATAAACTTCACAAAAAGATATCGATATAAGGATGAATATGGTAAAGATGTGTGGAGAATTCCATTTTTTAATGATTATATCCCACAGGAAGGTGAAATTCTGGAAATACATGAAACAAGTCCAACATTTGTAGACATTAAAGATCACATCCTTGATAGAATGAATAATGATTTTTTGTTGCTATTACCGTCGTTAAGATCTGGCTTTCTTACACAAGCTGAGTTTACTAGTGTAGTCGCCGCGGGTAATAAAATCATCGATGACATGGAAATATTTAATTCGAGGATTACTAATCTCTTCACTGATGAAAATAGCCCGATTTCAAAAACTAGCTCAGCTCAAGATTATAAAAAAAATATAAATGAAAATCCAAATTATAAATTACCAGGATATAATGTTCCCGAGTTAAAGAAAAAACTCAGAACTGCCATCGACGAAGGATTTAATAAAATTTATCAATCATGGAAAGATAGCCAGCCGAAGCCTATTATCCTCATTTATAATAATTCTCCCGACGGCGACGGTAGACATATCGCACCGAACAATGTGAATATTTCATCGGTGATCGCACTTAATTTAATGTGTGATGTAATCGAAGGAAGTTATCAAATTAATATGGAACAATCAAATCAAGCCCGACAAGGTTACATTCTTTATTCATTTTCACCAACAGCACCCCCCGGATTTTTAATTGTTGAAAATCCGACTAATCCAGTCTATATGCAATGTCAAAATGATTTACTAACTAGAATTAATTTTACACTCACCGATCAGTCAAATAATTTGATTGATCTACGTGGTGAAGTATTATCGATTAGTCTGTTTGTGAAAAGCTAACAAATAATTTGGTTAAATAATTTGTATTAATCAGCAGCAGGGAGGGTGAAATGACAACATATTTGCGACGTAGATGGCAGCAATTTCGAGGGTGGTTATGACAATGTATTTGCGACAAAATCGCTAAGGCTCCATTTGTAAAATGGGGTCTTTAATTTTTTTTTGGTTAAAATATGAGATTTCGTAGAAAGGTTCCATTTGGCATTCTGAGGCTTTAATCGATTTTGTCGCAAAAATTTGTAGGATTCGCCCCCCCTGCTGCTTGGTATATCCAAATAATCAAAAAGGTACATGAGTAACCCAGCAACAGTTAGAAAAATCAGACCAACTTAATTTACAAATATTTTCAGTCAAACAGTGATGTATGGTATTCAACACCCTCCACCACCTTTGGAAATTGCACTGCCCAGGGGCATCTATTACAATAACTATGGTCTTTATGGAGGCTCTCTACAGATATTATGTACTACAGTGAACTGAGAATGTAACATGTGTAAAGTGAAGTTGTTTACATTTGCAATATGTACAATGCAGAGACTGTTGATATTCCTCTCTCTTAATTTTTATGTTCTATGGCTTAAGTTTCTTTGAATATTGTACTTGTGGAAAACTGTACATGATCTAAGCACAGAGTTAACCAAAATGGCTGGCTGGCCTTGTGTGCTCAGAGAGTCAGCATGAAGTAGAATAATCTATTTCTAACAACTGATTCAATAAGGGAAACAAAACATGTCAGACAAGACAATATCAACTTTTGCAAGTGCAATGAATTTTTTATAAAATGCATAAAATTTTTTAAAAGTTAATGACTCAGCTTTTTTACATTTTCACTTTAAAGTCCATTAAGTGAAAATTACCAAGCTGAGCTAGCAGTTTTTTTTATAGGTGCACATCTGAAGTATGCCCAATCTGTATACCCTATAACCATAACTAACAGCATTAACACCCATCAATCATTCATCAAAAGAAAGTGAATTAAAAGTTCTTTAAACAATACCTAAGATATACAAGGCAGTTTTGGAAAAGGCAGGGTAACCAGTGCAGATAACCTGCAAAATTTGTTTTCTTTACAAAGCTAACCCAAAGCAAAATAGCAAACTGTAGATCACCATCTAATACACATGGTAAAATTATGTCAAGATTGTCTGATTCACAACACTATAAACCCTCTATTCTATCAAAAGACCCAAGTGAGCATGAGCTTGCTTACCTAACTAACATCTATCTAACAACTAAATGCAGGATCTGTTGGCCAAGAAATCAATCAGCAGTATGCCTGCTGAACAAAAAGAGTTTTTCCATACTGTTGATAACATGTGTTACGAAAACAACTGTTTCAAGGTTTCTTTAGTTTTTATTTATTCATTTTCACCTGAAGGTACATTAGCATCAAAAATCTAATACTGAAAGACCTCCAGGACACATTCTGTCAAACTTGGTCAAATTCTGTTGAATCATTTCTGCTTTGAGTGAATGTGAAAGGCCTTGAAGATAGAACACTTTCTGTCAAATTCAGTCAAGTAGGCTTCTTTTAAAAAGAAGTTACTAAAAGGTTTGTCCAGTCACAGCAGCCACATCGGATGACTGATTGGCATCATCTGATGACTGACTGGCATCATCTGATGACTGATTGGCA
Organism: Potamilus streckersoni; assembly: GCA_016746295.1. Classification (NCBI taxonomy): domain Eukaryota; kingdom Metazoa; phylum Mollusca; class Bivalvia; order Unionida; family Unionidae; genus Potamilus; species Potamilus streckersoni. Next base: position 1,007,213 of record JAEAOA010001578.1, on the reverse strand, counting down.
TCAACTGATGACTGATTGGCATCAACTGATGACTGATTGGCATCATTGGATGACTGATTGGCATCATCTGATGACTGACTGGCATCATCTGATGACTGATTGGCATCATCTGATGACTGATTGGCATCATCTGATGACTGATTGGCATCAAGTGATGACTGATTGGGATCATCTGATGACTGATTGGGATCATCTGATGACTGATTGGCATCATCTGATGACTGATTGGCATCATCTGATGACTTAATGGCATCATCTGATGACTGATTCGCATTATCTGATGACTGAATGGCATCATCTGATGACTGATTGGCATCATCTGATGACTGATTGGTATCATCTGATGACTGGCATCATCTGATGACTGATTGGCATCATCTGATGACTGAATGGCATCATCTGATGACTGATTGGCATCAACTGATGACTGATTGGCATCAACTGATGACTGATTGGCATCATCTGATGACTGAATGGCATCATCTGATGACTGATTGGCATCATCTGATGACTGATTGGCATCATCTGAACAAACTGTCTTTTGGCAACATGTGTGATTATGGTAATTCATAATCTAGACCAATATTTGTACTTTTTATGATTTTTTTAAAAAAATGTGATATATATCAATAACAATGTATATGTTGTTTCCAGATAATTCTTACCCCTGTCTACTTCAAGCAGAATGATCTCTTAATGCAATCAGAGTACCTGGTTCTGTTTTTGTAAAATTGACAATCTATCATTTCTCTCTATGACAGTGTATAACATGTTGATGCTGAACAGTATTTCAGGAAACATTAGCATTGAGGTCTATGGAAAAACAACTGGTACAATGATATCAGCATAAGAAGACAAACTTTCAAAATGACGTCAAACACAGTAAATGAATATAGAATATATGTGACTCCAAAAGCATGCATGTAGCTTCTTATCACGGCTGAAACTGCTTGTATCAGAGATATGTCATATATATATATATATATATATATATATATATATATATATATATATATATATATATATATATATATATATATATATATATATATATTCATAAGCAAGACAAAATTTTATTTTTATGAAAGCCTTCTCAAAATCTCAGAATAAGATGGTTATGAATTTACCATAGTTGTTACCTAAACTGTTATGTGCCTGCCAAATGATGAACAGATAAAATACATACCATACTGTTTGGACACTGCTGGAATGCATACAGCTTCACCTTCAATATGTGGCTGAGATTCCTCTTGGGTATCCTTTTCCTCTTCGACTTCTTTATATTCATTTGTTGATTCAGATCTAGGTGTAGTATAATTCATCACAAAACATGCAGGCGAATTTCCATTTTCTACCCCTTCTATTTGAGAGGTTATGTCTTTCAAAGTTGTCTCCCCTGACATTAAATCTCCCACACACTGAGAAGTCCCACCATCTGATAATATTTTGACTACACTTTCATTGCTTAAACTGTCATTGATTGTTTCATCACAGTTAATAGTTTTTCTACTAATTTTAGAAACAAACTTTGATGCATTTTTACCTCCATCTAAATGTCCATTGCATAAAACTGCAACATTTTCTTTACTACTTCCAAATAAGTCTGCATTTTTCTTATCATCTAGTGACACATTTGCCTGCTGTAGGAGACGTTCGTACACTGAGTTTGGGGATGTTGATCTACTGTTTAATATTGGGTTTACCTCTGCTTCATCATCATTTAAAACATCAACATCAATATCTTCATCACTGTAATTGTCAGTACTACCATTTACACCAGTTTCAATTTTATCTTCATTAACTTTATCATCTTTATCTTTCCCCCAACGAAAATCAGTGCAACCTTGTGCCCCTAACTTGTCCTCTTTAAAAAAGCTAGTCAAACCTACAGCATATGAACTTGTGTGTAAATCAGCACTGTTAATGGTACTATTTGGACCACTTTTGCCAGCTGCATTACAGTTTGATATGGCATCTTCTTCCGAGATGCATTTATAACTTGATGAATAATATGATGATTTAGTGGTCTTTTGCTTTTTCCTAGGGCTTTCTGGTATGGATGGTTTTGACAGCTTTCCTCCTCTTCTAATCAAAGGTGAGACCAGGATGGTTGGCTGGCCAGTGTCCAAATCTGGTGGGCCTCTTTGATTATTCAGGTCATCACTGCCTTCTGATTGTTCATTCTGCTGTGAATCATTCTGTAACTTTGTCTGCAGAAAAAGAATATATGCTCAGCTAAAAGTAACACAAGACAGTATTTCCAGTTAAAAATAAAGATGATGTAAGCCTTTCACCACTATTGATAGATAATAATATTTTATAAGGCTATACAACAGTTTCCTACATAAATGATTCATCATCTAAATCAAAATAAATATAAAAAGCCAGATGGATAAATACATGGAAAATATGTGAATTTTTAACATATAAGGAGTAAATCCATGATTAAGATTTTACTTAGGATCTGTGACAGTACTGAAATGATAACTTTAATGTCTTTCTTTTCATGCCTGCATGTAGAAATATTGACATACATAGTTTCTGCGTTTACCTGAAGCCTGAAGTATTGATGTGCATAGTTTTTAATCTGAAGACTGGTTCTGGATGGGATTAATGAGGCAATCTTAGTCCAGCTTCTTCCATACAGCTCCTGATGAAAAAAATAAGCAAATTTTATCACATATGGAAATGGGAAGAATAAAAGGATTTTACTAATAAAACATTTCCAATCTAATGTGTAGATTTTGAGACAGGATTTAGACAAAACAATTTCTAACCTGCCATAGTGTCTGACATAACATTCTGAACATTTATCTCAGAAGTCTATATCATATTAAAAAAATCTATCAGTGAACAAAAAGTCTGGTAGATAAAGTTTAAATAACTTCAACACAACAGATGGAGGAATACAACAACTTGATTTTCAATGAAAATATTTGTCAATAATATAAATAAAAGGAAATGTACAGTAATGTATTTTTTCAGTTTGCTACTTCTCTGAGTAAATGGTTGGGAAACCAATTTTGAGTAAAAATAAGAAACTAATAAAGAAATGTGTCAACCCTCTTGATCTTCCTAAACTAGGCACACAAGTAGAAATCAGCAATAACACTGACAGAATTTATGTATGCCTGAATGAACATGCAAAAGAAAAAATAAAATGAACAAAATGAAATTGGCATATCTCAAGAAAATCATAAAAGTGTGACAACAAAACATGTTCACCTGATGTTTATTTATATCTGCCAAGTTCCGGGCAATTCATTAAAAATGTGCGAGACTTGATGCACAAAGGAATAATGATATATAGTACAGGCAGTTAACAAACAGGGGGTATATCTCCAGAAAAATGCATCAGATCAATTAGTGACATGATACGCACATATTTATTTTTTTTAATAATGTTAATGTATCTTTAACAACAAGCAAAGGAATAACTCTGAAAAGTCCTCAAAGAATGATGACAGAACAGGATGTGTTCATTGACTTCATGTGTTTAATGTCTATAAAGTATCTAGGCATTTCATATACTGCATGGGACAAAATGCAAACACTGGAATATTACATATCATTAACTTGGAAAAAGGGCATCACTTTAGAAAAATTGTTCAGACCATGGTGGCAGAACTACACATGCATGTTGGCTTTATGCTGATGTCTGTCAAGATTTTGAGTCAAATCATCAAAAGCACTTTATAATAGTTTCACACACAATAATAATAAATAATATTTAGAACCATAACAAAACATTATTCTATGCCAGGCCATGAATTACTGGATTTTCTGATAGAAAAATGCTACTAATATTTCACTGGATGACATTATGACCATGAAGTTATTCTAAGATACTTATGTAGCTGAAAGGTAAATAGGGCAACCTCCCATTAAAGATGCCTAGAGTTCAAATCCAAATGTGCAATTTTACTTGGAACTAGGAAAGAAAATTAAATAACTTTATATTTCTGTACAAATGATCACAAAACCCAGCAGAACATAAATGGTAAATTGCTGACATAGTGTGGGATCTGGTAAGAAATCTGCTACATCAATGTGTTATACAGTACTTGCTCGCTGATAAGCATATGCATAAAATAAAAGAAAATTTAATGCTATGAGAGAACGAATATATTTCATCTTGTGAGTTAAAAATTTAAGTATTTTCACAACAACTCAATGAAGTATGTTGTTCACTCATTTCAAGCCAATATCCTCTGTATAAACAAAAATTTGCACCAATGGTCTACAAATTATATGAGAATGTTGTCTCAGTTTAGGAATATCTTGAGGACAATTCAGCAAAGAGATGAGAGCCAATACACATAGGAATTAACATATATCTCACTAGTATGTACCTTTAACTCCATAAAGAGCCATAGCTCAGGAAAACAAAAGTAAAACAATGAACATGAATATGACCATGTAAACTGATGGATTAATAAGATTTTCAAGATGGCCACAATTTCAGATCTGCATTATTTTCATTGAGGCCCCAAAAGACTTCATAAGAAGTCACCTGGTGAAGACTCCGTGCTGATGAGATTTTCCATTTAGGATAAGTAGTAATAACAAGATTTATAAGATGCCAGTCTTGGTGCTCATCTTAGAATGGCATCACTTTCATCAGGATCAACAAAGAAGTCTTTTTGTCAAAGCAAAATGTCATTATAATCATCCATTCAGAAGTAAGTAGTGAGATGGAGATCAGACAAGCACCATTTTAATTTGGAGCCAACAAAACAGCATAAGAAGTCTTCTGGTGCAAAACCCATGTTGGTATGACTCTCCAATGAGTAGTGATAACAAACATGATAAAAATGGCTTCTATTGCAGACATATTGGACATTAGATTAGCACCTTTTTCATTTAAGACACACCAGACACCATAATAGCAGCAATATCAAGAATTGAGGCACCATTTTCATACAGGACCAAGTAAACCACAGAATGAATGTGTGTGTGTAAAGTTTCATTGCAATTCTCCAAGTAGTTTAGGAGAAGTGATAACCAAATTTTCAAGACAGATGCCATGACATCCATGGATATCTGAACAGCACCATTTTCACTTGATATCAATTAGACACTGTAAGAAGTCTTTCAGAAAAAGTCCTATGCTGATATGAGCATCCATTCAGGAGGAGGTGGCAGCCATACTGTATGTCTGAGTAGCACCGGTTTCATTCAGGGCCAACCAATTCAAGAGTTGATTTTGTGTGTAAAGTTTCCTTCGCAACTCGAAAAGTAGTTTAGGAGTAGCAGGAATAAACTTGTGTTAGCAAATGGAGACAACAGTCCACCCCATAAGTTCTTCTGGTCTTTTTGACCAATGGGGACAAAAATAAGAGCAATGATATGCACGTCTCAACCCTATGTCAATAATATCTGACAGGTTTCAAGACCATCTGCGAATGGAAAGATGCAGGAGTAGTTGAACACAAGAATATAATTGTGCATGTTACACAGAGGATGGATGGATAAGCCACAAACAAAGCCATGAGCAATACTGTTGACAGGAGCATAATAAATTTACTAAGTGTCATAACAAATAAATGTGTATAACAAAATGTTATCATGCTGTTATTATCGCCACTAATATATGAATATATAAAAAAAATTATATATATATTTACATGATTAATAATTTAGACATAAGATATTACCAATCCTTTCAGGAAAAGTTGTTTTTCTTCGTCTGACCACAACCTCTTTTGAGATGGTAATGAAGCCTTTTCATTTTGCAATTTTTCCTGCAGTATTTGCACATTTTCATCCTTGGTTGGGCTTTTGATCACACCTGATTCATTGAAATCCTTTTTCCTTGATGGATTGCTGGATAGTCTACCAATATTCCTTCCATTTATATACTGCCTGGCATATGGGTCAAGGAGCATGTTACAAAAAGTTACAAAAGTTATGACAGAAATTGATTCTTTATATGACACAGGATAACATCATAAAAAAAGCAAAAATAAAAAATAAAAGTGTTCATATTTTGATTTTGTTTTGTTTGGTTTCTACAACACAAAATTAAAATTTTTAAGTAAGAAATATTTATCAGGTTCATTTGAAGGTTTCAATCCTTTATTTCATGAAAAATCAAAATGTCACAACAAAGACAAAAGCACAACCTCACTGTATTACCACCAACAGCAGTGTTGTCTTTAGTCTGCTGAAGTAGGACCTACCCACTGTCAGGTTCATTCTACCCAATGTGAGGTTGACTGTAACTGCTCAAACATTCACTCTACCACCTCTGGGATGAAAGGTCTTAATCTTAACTTTAGTACAAGTTATATGGTAGCATACATGTACATTTTTGGCATCGGCTTAGTACTGTTTATCACTGTTTTTGACTTGCAGAGGAATGTAAAGATTAACTTAAAATAGTGTACTGAACCAAAATGTCTCCTCTGCAAAAATGGGTAACCTCAAAAGAAGATTTACTATGCTTAAATTGCCCTCACTGGCAACCAGCATCCTCATCTGACAAGCAAGCAGCACCAAGTGCTAAACTAGAGACAGCATTACTGTTTTTTTACATCAACAACAATAGCAACTTCACATTTTATTCCAATTTTTTCCTGATTTGATGATTTTTTTCCCCCTTGATATAAATGGAATAAACAAGGCATATAATTTTCATTGAGAAAAATCTTAGGAAAGACAAATAAAAATTGAAACATGCTAAATTACTTTTCAAATAATGAGGATTTTGTCTGTATACAGCTTGAGAATTTCTATGCATTATGGAGGTTGATGCAGTAATCTTCCTCTTACTGAGTGCTGTCAAGCTTTTACAGAATGCTGTCATGCACTAATTGGATGCTGTCAAGCACTTATCGGGTACTGTCAAACACTTATTGGATGCTGTCAAGCACTTAATAGGTGCTGTCATGCACTTATTGGATGTTGTCAAGCATTTACTGGATGCTGTAAAGCATTTAGTGGATGCTGTCAAGCATTTACTGGATGCTGTTAAACAGTGATTGGGTGTTGTAAAGCACTTATTGTAGGCTGTTAAGCACTTATTGGGTACTGTTAAAGTAAATGTATTAGTCAATATGTTTTCTGTTATGTTATATAACACCATAGCAGTTACATTGTATCATAAGGGTACATAAAATTACATCATGACATACTGTTTACTTATGCATGACTCAGTCATACAAATAATTAGGACATGACTTTTCTTTAAACATGTATTTGTATACCCTTTAAATTTTATACAAAGCAGATAAAATAATTATAGTTTTGCACTGTTGCATTGTGGTCTGAGGCAACACACACTGGGTTTGCAAGCTTGCCCAGTTGTATTTCAGACTCAGAAACAATATTCAACAGTTCACACAATAATCTATAATTGTTATTAATGGAATGGATACTGTTCTTCTAATAACATTTTTTCGATTGTAGCCTTGGATTTCTCATCAATGTTACTATCCAATGTCCAATGGCCAAGATCCTGAAATCAAAAGAAACTAGAAATGAATGAAAGAGTGTCCTATAATCAGTAAAACAATGATAGCATCATATTTTAAACAAAGGCACTTTGTGTATTAAATAATGAAACTATTATAACAATATTATAATCAATACAGAGTATTTGAATATCATCTGGACTTTTTGCTTCTTCAAAGTCTGTAAGTTACCGCTAGTTATATCTTTCTTTTTCTTTGCAATGAATCATACATGTTGTTTTTAGCGAATTAAATGAACACAATTAATCTCATTGGCTAGACACACCATGTTGTATAAGTAATTCTGTCTCAATCAAATGAGTAGGAATGCTAAATTTACATAACAAATCATAAGAATCACCAACAGCAACTGATTATCAAGAGGGAAAAATCATTTCTATAAGAAATCATTCATTCAGTATCAAGTATCTTCAAGTGTTCTTTCTTGAATCAGTTCACAAATGCAGAAACTTGCCAAATGGGAAATATTTTTTTCTTTTTAAATATGCAAAGATAAAACAGGAATCGGGGATAAAATTCTACAGTGGAGAAGCAATTGTGAGGAAGAACCAGCATGAAAAATTCCAGAAAGTAATTGTTTCCTGGTATCAGACATTGAATTCTTATTAGCTGTACCAGTCTGATATTTATAGGTGCTAGCTTGAGACCAATTTGGTTTCTTACTAACCACCTGCTTAGAGGAAAGCTTACTGAAAAATGAAAATTTGTTAGCCAAGGAATACCTGTCAGCTGTATGAACAATTTTTCTAATATCTATCCTGTGTTCATCAAGTCAGGATTATTAAGGATTTCTGATTAGTCTTATCAGACAATGAATTCTTATTAGTTGTACCAGACTGAAATTAATAAGTTCTAACTTGAGATGATTTGGTTTTTCTCTAACCATATGCTGAGAGGAAAACGTACTGAAAAAAGAAATATAGAAAGCCAACATTATGTTACTTTTTCTACAGAAACTTTGGCAACTACTGAAAAAAAAAAACATGTGACTAATCCAGGCCTTCAATAATTTTCAAAATACCTGCTCAAGCATCCATGGAGGATTAATATATTCTGGCAGCAGGTTGGCACTCTTTGATGGCAACTCATTGGTGTCATAGATGTCACTCTCAATCCTTAAAGAAAATGTTAAGCAAAGCATTGATATTCATTGTTTGTAAAGCACAGCATTGTTATTCTTGGTTTGTAAAGCACAGCAGTGTAATTCATGGTTTGTAAAGCACAACAGTATAATTTATGGTTTTTATAGCACAGCAGTGTTATTCATGGTTTGTACAGTACAGCAGTCATGGTTTGTTCAGCAAAGCAATGTCATTCATGGTTTGTACAAAACAGAATTGTTATTCAAAGTTTGTATAGCACAGCAGTGTCATTCATGGTTTGTACAGCTTAGTATTGTTATTCATAGTTTGTATAGCACAGCATTGTCATTCAAAGTTTGTTCATGGTTTGTACTGCACAGCATTGTCATTCATGGTTGTATAGCACAGCAGTGTAATTCAAGGTTTGTATAGCACAGCAATGTAATTCAAGGTATATATAGCACATCAATGTAATTCAATGTATGTATAGCAAAGCATTGTCATTTATGGTTTGTACAGCACAGCATTGTTATTTAAAATACCCAACAGTTGTCTATCAAGGTTTTGTATTGACTCTAAACAGATTTTAATATCTACCTTCCTCGTTTTTTTACCTTTTACAACTGCATAAATTGATATAAAAGTGGAGAAAAAAAAAACTGTGCACCACTACAAGGGGATGTTACTCCATCTAACTACCCATATTAAGTAATCCACATGTCCAATTTCATTTTTTTTATTTTATTTTATATACTTATTTGATAAGTTATATTTATTTATTCATTTTGTTTAAATACGTAAAAAAACAAAGTTTCTAATTTGAAAATATTTATTCAATTTATTTTACTCAGTTTTAACACTTCATATTTTTTAAAAATAAATTCAGGTTTTTTTCAAGGTTGTACATACTATGTTATTCATACTTTAAAGGAGTCCAAAAAACATTTATATTATAAACATTACTTTGATCTTTTTCCTTTCACATTATAAAATGGCTACACTTAGACTGCAATTGTTTTAATTCTGTACATCATACCCATGTTCTATCACCCAAATACCTGCTTGAAGTAAGTTTCTGTAGCTATGATACATATACCAACTCTTAACATATTAGCAACTTCTGCTTCTTTTATGAAAATGTTTGCACACATCTCAACAATCTCATTTAATTTATAACATGTCATTAATAGTCTACATTTAGTAATACTTTATGAAGCTCAAAATTTACAATTTCAAATTAAGTAGAATATAATCTGATAGAAAAATATTTTTTTTCCTGACACAAATGCATTCAAAAGCATCTCCACATGTATGTATTCTTTTTCTTTTAAAGACAACTGCCTCATTTGTTTTCTAAAAAGTAATGATGCAAAGATAGCCTTATATATCTTTCTTGGTTGATATGAGTTAAAATGAACTGAAGCAATGCTGTAGTGAAGTTTGAAATGGCATAGTGATAGCACTTATGCAACAGCTCATTTATAACTACTTAACTAGGTAATAATACCCATCATCTTAAACACCAAATGTTCTGTCTGATTTGTCCCAGAAAAGACATAACTTACTGTACAAGTATTAGATTACAATTTTAGTAACTACATGTATGGTGAATCATCCTCAATGACATTGATAGTGATTGCAATAATTTCAGTTCACAGTGGCTACACTGTATAATTCCAACCTGCACTAACTACAATAATTCCAATTTGCAATGACTATAAAAATTCCAATTTGCACTGACAACAAAACCTTAAAATTTCATTGACTATAATAATTCTAATTTCCACTGACTATGAGTACCATTTGCACTGAGTACTATTTACTGGAATTTAAACTAATCTAAAACTTTGATTATACATCCAATGAAGGAATCAATTTTTGGTTTTAAAGGCATTATTAGTCAAATAAATGTTTGGCCTTTGCAAAGTACAACTCCAGAATCAACCATATGGTGCGTTTTTGCTTCAAAATATTTTAACTGAAAGAAATACCAATGAAATAAATGTTAAAATTGCAGTTTTAATGATTTATACTAAACAACATTCCATGTTGTCCCCATCTTTGAAACCATGGAGTTTTTTGTATGCTATGCCAGTCTTAAAAACTACTTATATATGGGACCAGTACCTCAAACAAAGAGTGTGTCCCTTGTCAAATCCACTGTCAGGTGAATAGGTTTAAACACTGAGCTCAGAAACTGGTGGACATGTGTACATACACTACTCACACTCACCATTTTAACAGTTGTGGTAAAACTTGCACAAATTAGAACCATATAAAACTTCCAAAGCAGACATATTTTTAGAACAATAACCAAGCTTTCTTCTACATAAATGTGAAATTCAGGAATTTCTCAAAACCTGAATTTTAACAGATATTCTTAAGGGAAGTTATTATTTACATGCTCCAAAAAAATATACTGGGCAAAAAGTTAAAGCACATGGACATCTTTAGACAGGGTCAACATAAAGGTATGATTCTGAACAAACCAGATTGAATGTCATGTACCATACTGTGATGTCACCATTAAAGCTGTGCATGTTGGAAAAAATGTTACTACCCATTTATTTGTTATGACAGACACAATGTCATCTTTTCTTGACCCCGTTTAGTAAAAGTCTTTAGCCAGCACTGTAAAACTCAATAGATATCCTTAATTTTTATCTGGAAGCCTTTGGATAACATATATGGTGCAAAACATATAATAATAAAACTGAATAGCCTAGTATTATATTTTAGAACAATTAATATTTATTTTATTTTTCAGTAAATATGCATACATGATCATGGTGACATACATGTACATTTAAGACCCATCTACCTACAGCTATAACTGTAATGAAAACCAAACTTATAATAATGAAAATGTGTTGCTACAAACCCCTAAAATGAGAAAACCAGTGTGAAAGTGCTTCAGGTCAAACCTCATCATTACACAGGCTATATATATCTACAACCCATGATAGATCTGAGAGCTTGCATAAGTTTTGGATCATGTTTCACATGTACTAATGATGCCTGTGAATTCTTCAGATAATCTGTATATATGAAAAGGACCAAGACCCATTGCAGGGGTCAAAGTATATAATATTGATTGCTGTATTGCTGTTAATCATAGTAGCCTTAAACAGAAGAAAAGTCAAAGTTCTTTATGTAATATTCAATTACAAACAAATGAAACAAGTACAGTAAAGGTACGGAAAAGATGACACATGAAATCATTATGGGCAAATTACACCTTCCCCTCCCCACCTAATAATGAAATGGACTTTACACTAATATTACACTAATATCCAAGTGCATGCATGTTGCTTTGCTGTTTACATGCAGCTCAATATATATATAATATTGATTACTGTATAGCTGTTAATCATAGTAGCCTTAAACAGAAAAAAGTCAAAATTCTTTATGTAATATTCAATTACAAACAAATTAATGAAACAAGTACAGTAAAGGTACGGAAAAGATGACACATGAAATCATTATGGGAAATTTACACCTACCCCTTCCCTTCCCAATATTACAATGGACTTTACACTAATATCCAAGTGCATGCATGTTGCTTTGCTGTTTACATGCAGCACTATCAGCAAGCAATTTTGACATCCTTGCAGATTTTATTTACAATTTATAAGTTGTTTTAGTTGCATTTCTTTTTTTTGCCTTCTTCTTCTACATTAATTTCACTAAAGTGCACATATTATCATTCCTAACTTTGTAAGTAAATGCCTTTAGTGATGTATATGTCAATAACTTGCTAAAACTGTCCTGCAAAAAAAATACCTATCCTACCAATAAATACATTTTTGTATTGTTGGAAACTGTCTCACATAATTTTTGCCACATGAAAGCTGATTTTCACTAATTACATGTGCAGCGCTAATAAAAATCCAACTACACAGGGCTCCTCTATATCTAGAATGGGCCTCTATTATATCATAAGTGAGTTAGATACTGTTGGGCTAAAAAAATTGTAATCACATTTGCCTTCAATAAAAAGCTATAAACCTGCCAACAAAATAGTACATTTTCATTCTGAAGTACATAAAAGCCACTGGAAAATTATTTAATTATCTAATTATTATATAAATTTTTAAATCCCTGTTAGGTTCTATCTGTAGATCCTTCCATATTGTGAATTATTTCCACTTAATTGTATCAAAAGCTATGCACAAACATTGTACATAGTGAAGGACATGTCCTGCAAATGGGGAACAGTACTATTTCTGTTTGCCATATTTCCCTGGCTTACTGGTTAACTATAATTAGCACTCACTTATACAGCACAGTGTATGAATAATAACAAATCCCTTGCTCATACTGACTTGCTAATGCACTGCTGGTCAATAATTTCAGTTTGCTGGAATATAATGGAAGCCATGAATGCCAAAATTGGATTAAGCTGAAAATGTTTTTTTTTTTTTAAGGAAATGAATAAAAATATACTAATATTGAAGAATGTGTTTACATGACTTCATTTTGTTAAAAATACTTATCCTTTTAACTGATTTCGGCATTTCCCTGCTTCCATCACAATCCAGCCAACAGAAATTTAGGTTAATGGAACTTGAAAACATGTCCATTGCTTGTGTGTGGATTCAATTTTATTTGAATAAAAGGCAACAGATTAAGAGAAGTCCATCCAAAGCAATGACTTTAAAGTCATACTGATATAATTGGACTTTATTTACTCTGATGTCTTTTTTCTATTAAATTCAAATCCCCACACAAGCGAAGCCCATGCTTTCCACTTCTGCTTACCTAGAATTCATTCAGTTGGAATGCAATTTTAGCCTTTTATAATACCAAAACTAGTGAAAAGGATGATATGTATTAGTACTAATATTAGTACCTTAGTCTTTTTGTGGACACAGTATTAACATGAGTCTATGTGTGTTACTGGAGCAGCCGAGTGTGAATCACACCCGGCTCATTTTTAGCCTAATATTAAAATTTCTGACTATGTTTTTTTATATATTATGAATTATATTGATTAGTCCTCTTATTTAATACTGGAATAATCGCAAATCATTGTAGAAATAGTGATAAAATCTCGTTTACCTTTCTTATCCAATATTTTTGCTTTGATCGTCCGCCATATTAATTCAAATAATGCCTACTTCCGTTCTCAGCCTCATTTGTTTGTGTGCCATATAAGGACCATAATGCCTTATTTGGAAATGTAAACAAATCATAGTAAAAAAAAATGGTGGTTTGAATCAGAAATTCTGCGTATTAAAAGTAAATATGGTTTACCGGTGACTTTGAAATTGCACCAAGAAGCAATTATTTTCTCAACAAAACCCTATTCCAAAATTTATGCAAGCATCCATTGTTCATCTCGTGTTATGTCATTCAACAACTAATACCATATAGTAGAATATCCATATATAGTCTGGCAAGCCTTATGTAGAAAAGTTGTCACGGCGAGAGTCTCACGTTATCTGTCATGGTGGACACAGTGAGGTTAACATAACAACACCAATTTATTTTACCGTGTAAGGGCTGAATAAATTCAAAATAAGCCAAACTTCTTTGACAAAATGTTAAACTTATTTAGTAGATTTCTAAACTATTTATGTTTCTGACTTAGGTGAGGATTTTTTTGCTCCATTACACGATATTGGATCAGTTCATAGCCTCAACCACAACAAAACAAGTTGAGGCTACGACATCGTAGCTAGATATGTATATGTATCTTAAATGAAATAAAGCTATCAAGGCACCTTATTCAATATTACTATATTTTTATTCATTTATTAAAGAAACATACTTCAACTTAATCTGATTTTAGCATTCATGTCTTCCACTGGCATTCCAGCCTACTGAATTGTATGTCAATAGAACTTTAAAACCATGTTTCTTGCTTCTGGCTGAATTTTATTTTATTAGAAAGTAAAGTCTGACAAGAGAAGTATGACTTTAATTTGTACAAAAACGTTGATATGGTCTGCCAAGTGTGTGACATTCTTAAAATTTGACTTCTCATTCCGATGTCAGTAAACCAATGTCCACCCTACACAATGCCATTATTTATGCAGTAAGATGGCGACCTAGAAAAAAAAAGCGACGCGTCTACAATTGTAGGCTTAACGGTACTCTAGAATAGGAGCAACATAGCAGCGGTATCAAAATTAAACGATCAAAACCAATTCACTTTAAAGAACCAATAATATATTTAAAAATAATGTTTTCATTTTCACTTGAGTATATTGTATTCAACGTGATGATTTGTACAATGATTACGACTCCCAAAAGAAGACAATAACTCCCCAACTGCAATCATTCACTTGCTTAAACTTAATGTACATTTCAATCATTTACTAGCAACAAATAACTATACAATCTTTGAGCTAACAGTAAATATTTTACAAAATAGTCAAAATCAACAAACTATTAATACTAACGCAAAATCAAAATCTCCTTCTATGTCGATATCTCCATCGTCCGCCATGTTTGTTGTCTTCTGTTATTGTTTCTATTCCTCCAATAATGTGGCGCTCACCAATAATGTGGCGCTCACCAGTTATTATGTACTTTTGTGAGAGTGATGTATGTAAGGTGAAGTTGTTTGCATTTTAAACATGCGCAGTGGGGAGAATGTTGGCATACCTATATACTATTTTCATGTAATGTGGATGAAATTTCTTTGGATATTGTACTTTTGGAAATTTTAAATGATCTTAGGACACTGCTAACTAAAATGAATGCTCCCTTGTGCTCCAAAAATCAACCTAAATTTGTCAAAAGTACACTATTCCTGGCAGCTATTAAAATATGGAAAATGAATTTTGCCAAAATAGATAATACCAGCTTCTAAAAGTGCAATAACTAAATCACCAAATACATAAAATGTAAAAAAAAAAGTTATCGGTTCTTTTTTTTTTTACAATTTACCTCTGAAGTTCGAGAAGTGAAAATGAGCAAGTAGAGCTAGCACTTTTTTTGAAAGATATACATCTTGAGTAAGGCCAAGCTCTGTACACTCTAACCCATATTACATCCATCAATCATACATCAAAATAAAGGGAATTAAAGGTTCTTTGAACAATACCTAAGATATACAATGTCTCTTTTAAATAACCAGTATAGCTAGTGAGGAAACCCGGGGAAACTCTTTTTCCCTATGCTAAATACGAAACTGTAGAGCGCCACCTAAGCAAGAGAACTTCTAAAAGAGGGAAAATACTAATAATAAATAACCCAACATAGCATTAGAGACCAGATTTATTTATGGTTATCGTGACTGAGGTGGCGCTCTACAGTTTCAGAATTTTACAGAAAAAAAATTTCCCGGATTCCCTCACTAGTTATATTTGTTATTTAAAAAAGACTCTGTATACCTTAGGTATTGTTCAAAGAACCTTTAATTCCCTTTATTTTGATGTATGATTGACGGGTGTAAATATGGGTTAGAGAGTATACAACTTGGCCTTGCTCCAGATGTGCATTTTTCACATCAGAGATAAATTGTATAAAAAAAAAACGATATTTTTTTTTTACATTTTATGTATTTGGTAATTCATTTATTTATCGATTAATAATATTTAAAATTTATCGAAATTTTGTTAAAAAGATATCAATTACTTATAAAGATTTAAAAACAAAAAAGCCAACTTTTCTGAACCCAATAATTTTTAAAAGCTTTGATACATTCGGTCCAACTTAGCAGTGACTAGGTAGTATGTGTTTTCTGTGTTCTTTAAAACAGATACATTCAAGAAGATTTTGAAATGTATCACCCACACAGTTTTGCACAATATTTCATGTCTAGGTAAATTTTCCCATCTTCCCTTCTCTGTAGGTAAATAAGGATTACATGTTCGAAATTGTATTATATTTCCCTGATATTTTTATACATCTTTTAACAAATAATGTTCTAATTTTGATTCTATTTTAAAACGTTCTGCAGGTATCAGAATTTTTCGAGCTAGTAATGGACGATTCCCATGGCTGTAAACACTAATCATGAAGTCTTTCCTTAAAGATTTTATCTAACCAGAATTTACTGGGAACATTTTTATTAATCAAAATAAAATGAAACCCATTTTCCGATAAGCTGATATGAATTCATTTATTTCAGCAAGGTCCATTATTATAATCCTGCAAAAGACTCATACATATGATATAAGATAGTTTAGTTTATTTACGATCAATGCGATTTAGTCAGTAGCCAAACCATTCCCCTTCTTTTTTGTAAATGTATAGGAGGAGTTCTACCAAGCTCACCACAAAGCGTATATGTTGGCGTGGATTGAGAAAACAAATTGCACATATTTTTGAAAGTATAAATGAACTCAACAGTCATATCTAAATTTTCGCATTGCCAGTTTTAAGCAATGTTTTCCATAAGCCGGCTCTCTATACTCTTTCGAGCGAATGAGAAACATCCACAAAAGTACAAAATAACTTTTTACGTCTTTGATTTAAAGTTCCATAAAGAAATAAATAAAAAAATATAACCCTTCTCCCCAATAAAAAAAAAGCCAACAACAAAACAAAACCTCAAACTAGTGTCATTTGCGGAGTACTCTTTCGAAAACATGACTGTGCTTCTGATAGTATTTTTTTTTCTTGTCCCAAAAAAGGAGAAATTCTCTTGTTACAAAGAGTAGTAAAGATCTCAATAAGGGAAACTGATTAGTGTAATAGGCTTGACAGTGGTAGATTTATCTCCCTTAGTTTTATATATCGGTTTAATAAACTTTTAATTAGGATTCTGGAACAACACCTTTGTTTAAAATCAGGTTTTTCTATATATAAAAAACCATTTACAAAACAGGAAGAAAAACTTCTACCGTTCATTTTAAAAACTTCATCATGTAGCTTATTTGATTTCAAATTTCTCGGTATTTTGAATATTTCCTCTAAAGTGACCGGTCCATTTATTAGTGTGTACTATTCTATATGCAATTATTCCTCATTTTCATCAGGGTTAGAGCGTTCACCTCGGATGCGAGAGATCGCGGGTCCGAACCACGACTGAGCCATACCAAAGACTTATTAAAATAATACTAATAGCTGCCTCGCTTGGCGCTCTTCATTAAGAAGTTAGTGTTAGGACTTGTCGGCCTGTTGTCAGGATAATGCCACTGTATGGGACATGATGCCACATTTTGCGGCATTATGTCCTATTGCTAGAGAGCACTATAAACTGTCGCACTGCAGATATCGTACCGATATCACTCAAATTACTACAGTGAAAAATTCCAAAACACACACACACACACACACACACACACACACGCACACACACACACATTTTCATCTGCTTCGTCATTATTCTCCTAGAATGAGTGTATTTTCCTAAAATAATCATAAATTTGTTAATATCGATAGGCATGTCTACATTTGTTTTAGTCAAATTGTTGATATTGTTGGCCTGTATTGTTTTGGATATGTCGTTTGAACGTTTCCTAGTTTATCTTGGGTTGCAGGTTTGCAGATTTTCTGATCGTTTGCTTGTGTTTCTTTCTTTTAATTTTTCTTCTAGCGCAGGACACATCGTACTGAATGGGTTGATTTTATCACGAGTGATTGTTTTTAATAGTATGATATTTATTTCTAGCTAGCTTCAATTCTTTTACTATGTACTTTATTTTTTTTTTATATATTTGTGTATTTTTCTATTTGCAACCGTATTATTAGCACTGTCTAAAAGAATTGCCTTAATTTCATCAGAAACCTCATTTACCATTTTTGATCGATATTCGTAGTGTCTTTCAAGTCTAAAATATTGCTAATTAAGTCTCCTCTAATGATTGCTATGAAGTTAGGTAAATATAAAGATAGGCTCTAATTAAAATAAAGAAAGAAAACTGGTTATATATAGAGTCGAAACTTTTGAAATTTAATCCACATACTAAGGAATGTTACATAGACCTGTTGTTTTTCATTTAGCTACTTCTAATGGATGGTATTCAGTTTTCAGAAAATTGAACCGCTGTTAACCGACTCCATTTACAGTTAAACGACCCCGCGCGCCCATGCATAATTAATTGTGTGCAAAATGTGTATCCCTGGGTTTCCATGTTATGACCTACACTCGAAAGTCTGCCTTTCTGGAAGGTACCAAATAATAAAGACTACCAAAGGAATAAATTTCAGTTGGGTTATTTGAAGTCGTCTTGTCATGCGCAGTAAATGCATACGGTGGGTGTAAATAGTCTCCAAGTTATAACATAGGGGTTAAGTATTTTAGGGATAAGGAATGACAGAGGGACCAATGTCAGTTGCATGTATACATTGTTTTTTCATGCTCAGGAAGTGAATTATGGGGTTATGGGATGGGGAT
Source organism: Potamilus streckersoni (assembly GCA_016746295.1). Taxonomy (NCBI): domain Eukaryota; kingdom Metazoa; phylum Mollusca; class Bivalvia; order Unionida; family Unionidae; genus Potamilus; species Potamilus streckersoni. The sequence goes on along the minus strand of JAEAOA010001578.1, from coordinate 988,362 downwards.
ATCACAAATCTGTGCTATGACTCATGGTCTACGTTCTTTATGGATATGTAAAGACCCTATTGCGTAACCCATTGGCCTTAGACTAGCATGTTGATAAACTGGTATTTAATCATATATTTCTATTTTCAGACAAGTTAGAGAACCATCTCAGAAATAATTTTAGGTCGAATCATTCCTAACCCCAAATTATTGACAAAACCCAACTCATAGAATTATCATTAACCCAGTTCCGCATGTGTCTCGCGTAAGCAGTGTAGAATGGTGTTTCGTGCTTTTACGGGTTTAACGGCATTTGTCAATGCATGATAGGGTAGAAATGACGGACAGCGGAAGCGTGACATAGAAAGGCCCGGGAAAGAATCAAAGACCCACGGGAAGCTACTGCTAAGCTTTATCGCCTGCCCAATATAGCCGAGCCGAGACTCCAGGTAACGCGAACAAAGGTGAAATATCAGTGATCGGTAAAGGTGTACCGTTTACCCCAGATGAAGAAGGGGTCCAAATATATTACAGTACATACTTAAGCAGATACGATGAAATGCTCGTACGTACTGGCAAACGGACGGATTGATTCTCAAAACCTTGCTTAATTGAAATCGCGGAGATTAAATATCACAATACAACGCTTAATGCATTTAATGTTGATTTCATTGGAAATGTGGATGCTAATATTTACTGCCGTCTGAAGATTACCGGTATTTGACAAAAATATTTTAAGGAAAAAATGAATGTAAACCATATCTTTGTATATATTACAATGGGAAAATTAGCCTACCTCCATATATAATAAAAACAATACTGTCATACAGGTTAGAGAATAGAGAAACTATGATTCGTACTCTACGGAGATTCGAACCCAAGTCCGCGGGTAAATGGACCCCATCGCCTTCCTGAACATACCATCCCATATTCCATTACGACAATGTATTCATCACAAAAACTGATACTACTTAATCGGTGTTATATGCACTCGTGTGTAGCAGACACTCGTATGACGACCTAATAATTAATTATCATCTATCTACACTGTCATTCTAAATTCCTATGAAAGATATCAAGGTATATATACTTAATTATAAAGAGTTATAAAAATACACCACACAAAATGAAGTGCTATCCCTGGATTCTATAGAATAATGCTTGATAATTGTAAGCAGAATTAATATTTAATACAAAACAATACTATCACACAGATTAGAGAATTTGATGTGCTGGAAGGAATATGGGCTGGTGTGTCCAGGCAAGACGATGGATGTCGTTTACCGCGGACCTGAGTTCGAATCACCGTAGAGCACGACTTAAACATTCTCTAATCTGTATGATAGTATTATTTGTATTAAAGAATTATTCCGGCATACCTATATCAGTTTGTTAGATATATAACACCTTACTGGGCCTTCATCCCGATCTAATGTGATCTGGATGTATTATTGTAGACGTATGCAAAACGTTCATGGGAGGAAAACAGTACGGATCAACACGTTAAGTACATATTTTAGTCGGGGTTTTAAAAGCTGACTTAATGTCTCAGCAATTCATTTGCCACCGCAAACATTCTCACACAGTGGTCAGCGTGATAAACCCATCGTAGGAGGATAGGATTCTATTCCCAGGTCGAACCGGGTTGGCTGCCTACCTCGTTTGTGTATCTGGACAAAATATTTCAGTCTCGTTGCTAAAAAATAAGTCTAGAAAAAAAGCATGAAAGCTAGCTTAATCTTAAACAAACTATACTGTTGTAATGTGTCTCTTTTGCACACATTTATATCTTTTCTTGTCGAAACTAAATAATTTATGTGAGATTTTCTTGCTTTAGTATAGAGACGGAATACCTCTAATGTTTCTGTTGTTTATTGTTTATACTTAGGATCTGCTTATAACAGGATCCTACTACCGCACGAGCTTTACTTATTCTTGTTTCTGTGAAATTCATTTTGAACTGAAAGAAGAAACATTATTAAGTAATGTAAGGCATATTTGTTCGCTGTAACTAATAAAATATGGTATAAAATAAAAAAGTACTGTATAAAATAACAAATGTAATCATGCTGTAATTACTTCATTGCGGCAACTGGTACATGCACTCTACATTACACAGGCTACATCTACTGTAGCTAACAGGATATGCAATAAGAATGCATGTGCTCTTAGGTAGAACTATTTGTAAGAAGAAATTATTGTTTGAATACTTTTGTATTTTGCTTTGCTATACACACATTCTTTTTTTGCGTTGGCTAAACTTAAAAGATGGGAAGAACAATTACTTCTTTGCAATATTTATCACTTCTGGGTGGATGGTGTTCATTATTGTTTAATAAAACTTGTTTTCAAAGGTAGTATCCTTTATTATATTACCTGCGAATACTAAATCTTTTATATTAGGTATTTTTAATTTTTTAGCGCATTTTGGAATTCGATTTTAAATAAGAAAACAGTTTCGGGTTCATGCAACTACCCCGAGCGCCAGGCGAAGTGGTTGCAGTCTGGATTTCTTTTCTTTAATTGCAGCTGTAATTTGAATAGTATTTAACCTTCATTTTATTGTAACAAAGAAATTCTGAACTAAATTTCATTTAGGAGGGAGATGGGTGTAACTGACATAGAAATTATTCTCATTAGAAAAGTATGGGCGCCACTAAAAATAATAATTAAAAAAAAAAAAAAAGAAACGTCACCTCCGGGCGGCTCGAACTCTTGCACAACCACCGTAAGGAAAATAATAGCTGACCACTACATGTTTGCACCTAACATACCTCTGTCGTTTCCGCTTGACTAAAGAACGATTGCTCGCAGAGCTGATCCATATAATCCAATTTTATAATCCACCCAATAATCGGCGGTATTACGTATACTTCGTGCAATAAAATTGTATCATTTTCTTCGCCGAAGGGCCATATTTTGTATTTGTTACAATTCAGTTCAGGTCAATGCCATCATGACCTTAGACACGAATGTCTTCATCTATTTGCACGTGGTTGTGACGATGATCCCGGTGAAGGTACAGCTTTAGATTGGATTATATCCCCGTTAAGTTGATCGTCAGTATTGGAATCCAGGTTGACGGTAATGGTGAGTTACATGGGTGCCTGCACATAGGCGCAAGGAGAGGGGAGGCGGCACTTGCCCCCTCCCCCTGCCTCTAAATATATTTTGGCCTACATCCGTCAACTTAATAGCTGACCACTACATGTTTGCACTCCCCATCCCACCCAGGAAAAATGTCTGCGGTCGCCTTTAATGAATTACGTTAATTGTTTTGCGGTTCAATCTTGTTACCATCTCAGTTCACACAGTAGAAACATGTGCAAAACAGGCTATGATCTATTTTTGAAAGAATACAACAACAACAACTAGTTGAATGTCATATTTTATGAAATTTCTGTCTCTTTCCTATGTCTAACCCTATCAGTCAGATTTGAGCAATATAGTGACGATATTTCGCTCTCTTTCTCTTTCCTATGTCTAACCCTATCAGTCAGATTTGTGCAATATAGTGACGATATTTCGCTCATCCAAGATACAAACAAACAGAACCTTAAGTACTGTGTAATATATGGTTTGTACAACTTCTTGAGTCTTTGGTGGCGAAAGTCCAACCTCAGCTTGAAACAATAGAAGTCTCTTCTTTGTAAATTGTGTACCGATGCAATGTACCTCACTGAGCGCACATTTGCCTGCACGGCATTGTAAACCACTCCTTTTTGCGAGCTCGTTCAGCTCGCTCAATGACTGACGTTGGAAGCCGTCTGCCTGCAGGTCAGCTTTAATGGAAACTTAAGTTTTCTTCAAATTTTATGTCTAGTAGCGGTGAGTTCGGTGATGAAAATGTAAAACAAAAATTCTAGGCAACGTAATAATTTTGTAATTTGAATTATATTTTGAAAAAATATAACTTTAAATCTTTAAAATCATTGGTGTGTAACTGAACCTTTATTATAAAATAATATTTCTTTTTAAAGGCGTTACACCGTTATATCAATGATAATAAAGCATAGAGACGCTAGCTTGTGAGAGGAGTGTAAGCGGGAGTTGCGTTTCTTGAAGAGAAGCTTCATCATTGTTAGGTGGGACCGCAAACAAATAGCAAATGCAATACAATGAACAACAAATCAATATATAGTCGTTCGATTTACGCCGCTATTAAATCAGTAGATATATGGCTTTCTACAAAAATTAAAATAGATCAGAAAAATGCTTGGTGAATAGTTAACATGAGATACCCAAAAATGTTTGTCAGGATTTATCAGCATTCAAGTCATGTAGCAAACCACTGGCATGTTTTCTGTAGGCTTTCATGGCAGGTTTGATCTGTAAATTTTTAACATAGAAAATTTATTTCCTTTTCACAAAATGTACACCTTCAAAATATCAGTGCGTTTCCGCTATCAACTTAGATACATTTACTTCTTTTAAAGCATTATAGGTGAGATACACATGCTAGGAAAATTGAAACCTCGCGAAAACGCACAATCTGTCCCTTACACACTGAACACTCCTAACTAAACGCATTAAAAACGGGAGATTTAAAACTGGTTGGTTATACTTACAGATGTGCAAGGTGAGAATGTCCAATCGAAACAAGTGGGAACATAACTGACCATTCAGGTGTCTATTTAGAGTCATATTCGCTCAAATAATCAGATCAGAAAACAACCATTGCACATTTCAATTATCATTTTATACTTCAGCTCTGTCATTTGTCTTCACTTGATTATTTCTTTACTTCCAATGTCTATAGTCTACATATACACATATTGATATAAAGCAACACATTTTTAAAGTTCGGTATTTTCCTTTCAAACTTTATATCGAGTAAAAATATTTGAAACGCTGTTACAATTAAACTAAACTTTATCAACATGTACTCTTTTATCCTTTCCAGACATTTTCCTCGTTATTGGACTGATTCTGGTGTATGCTAGATTTTATCGTCTTGGTTGATCTACATATCTGTTTTAAGCAATGTTTCTCAACCCAAAGTACGTTCTGGAGCGTCGCTGATGTCAAAAGTTTTGAGTGTAAAAAAAAAAAAACTTATCAAAATGTAAAAACAGGGTTGTGAGGCTAACAAAATATTTTTTAAGGTCGCGGCTGAAAATGATTATCAACTTTTTTCCCGCCACGACAACTTTGACAGGAACAACAACTTCGTTATGAAATATAGGTGCGTTTGCATTGTTGGAATGCAGCTTAGATAAATCTTGGTAAGGTATCTTAGACAGATTAGGAGGGAAAAAATCGGATATACGTATTTATTATTATGATACAAGATAAACCACTACTACATAATAATTTTATTGGGTTTTGTAGTTTTGAAAATATTTTTAAACTGGAGGTAAAATTGCATATGAAAACTGTACAACCAATATAAAGCACTTTTTAATACAACTCTCCTTTCCAGGCCAAAAAAGAGCTGCATCAAAAATCAAAACAGTCAAAAATACACACTGGAAATCAATAAATAAGTTCAGAGGCAATTAGACACTTTTTATAACACTATTTTAATTCCATTGAATGTTTATGTGACTTCATAGCTTTAAAGGAATTCAAAAAAATATTTTTTTTTAAATGTTATCCGTGTTTATTTTTTCACTGTACACTAAAAGGTGTGTAAATGCATCCATTGGGATAATCCAATGCCGGTATTGAGAACATAAAAGGATTCGTTGTGAAAAAATAGTTTATTATTCGATTTTATCGAACTATGAATGTGTCTAAAAGGTACATGTAGTAATATAATAATATAGTAATTATACTATTGTGGTGAAAACAATAACGTGTTTTCATTTGGTGGTTTTTTAATGACACTTTCAACACATTATTGACTATACATAATGCCGAGGATATGTATGTGTGCTAAATTCCTTTTCCAAGGACAAACAGCTACCCGGCTCAACCATTGAGACAAGAGGGGGGGTGTATAAAAAGCTTTGAGGAATACAATGAATTGCTAAGTTTCCTATTAATAGCTTAGTTTCGATATTGGAACAATAAATGGCTGTACCGTAATTGTACAATAGTTTGCCTCGTTGTCAATGGTTGTATGCCAAACATTGGTTCTTTTTGAGCTAATCATGTCTTTACCGCTTACCTCTAACGTCTTTGTTACCATCTGTGTTAAGCAAGAGGTTGCTTTGTTTTGAATAAATAATTTAAATAAATATATTGTTTTCGATCGATATCTCCCTGTTACGTATTCTTCCATATATTTAGTCTAATATACGAAAAGCAAACTCTGACACTGATATAAATTTCATATGAAAGGAATTTTAGCATTTGTACATGGAAGCAGATCTATGAGAAAATCCATCATCGGTCCTTTTGTATACAAATGTGGATACAACACAATTAGATTTTCATTGTTTCTTCAGACAGACTGCAGCTTTTTTTTCTGACGTGGTCTATTTATTTCATTCATTCAGAAGTTGTAATTATTTATATTTCGTTTGAAACAAATTTGGGTGTGATGGGGTGGGTTGGGGTGGGACGGCAGTGGAAGATATATATATATATATATATATATATATATATATATATATATATATATATATATATATATATATATATATATATATATATATATATATATATATATATATATATATATATGTGTGTGTGTGTGTGTGTGCGTGCGTGCGTGCGTGCGTGTGTGTGTGTGTGTGCGTGAATCGCCAGAATAACCACCAACCCGCTGAAAGTTACTTTTTCACATGCCAACATTGGCTGATGCCCTAGATTCGAACCCATGCATTAGAGTGGAGATGGCAGCAATCAATACGGGCAATCGTCTTAGACCATTCAGCCACTAGGAGCTCCGGCCAGTTAAAGAAACTTTTGTATTTGAAAGGATTTTCACTGTTTGTCAAAGACATTTGATCTCATAATATTAGAGCATATAGTTATTTACGATTCCTTGGGCACCGGTTTCTCCAAATTTTATGGTATCTTATACACTTTTAATATTGATAAGTATATATGTTATTTGCGTGAAAGTTTCGCGTGTTGTTTTACCTTTATCAGTAGCAGTTGCTGCACCAATAGTGCTAATGCACCTGATCAAGAGTTCGCTATTAACATATATCAGGTCTTGTACGGTTTCTTTGAACACAATTATGTACATAAAGTATAGGTAGCGATACGTGATACCCCTTCACACTCCATAGCGTAGATTGATTTGTGTATTACGATAAACTATTTTTTTGGAATACTGGCATAAACTTAGAAATGTTTTGGTTACCCCTTTTAGTCAATATGTAAAAGGAAGAGAACTGAAGCATCGTCATGGCAGATTATAGCTGTTCATCTGTATTGATCCTGCTATTACTCACCGTTGCTTTTATTATGCAGGTAGGTACACGTATATAACAGACACTTTCAATCATAACACCCTTCATGAATTATTTAAGTATATCAAGATTTGACAAAAAATAAAAACTTTTTTTGGAGGGTACTCTCCCTAGTTGATCTTTCCAGACCATTTAGGGAGGCCCTCCTGTCCTAAATGTATAGATTTCGCTATTATGGTCAAGTTTGTCTAAAGAGTATTGTAAAATTTACATGTAAAGAAAAAATTTAAGAACGGTCTAAAATAATGTATCAAAAATTATTTAGTCTACGAATGTGCATATACGTGACGATGTAAAAAATATTTCTCAATGTGACTGAAAAATGTTGCTTGCAGAGATAAAATTAAAGGTAAGAACAAGTTAGAAGATTACTCTTTTGTTCCCTAAGTGTGCTTTGTTATAGATTAGCATAGGTGCGTACATGTTTGCTGTTAATCGTCTTAGCTAATGATGAGTTAGTTTACGTACAACGATGCCCCTAAGTAAAATGGGGAGTGTTATATATCGCACGAGTTGTGCTTCTAAGACTTGCACAATAAATATTACTTATTTCGAGAGGATTGAATGATTCTCTGTAAATAGCAAATATTGACCCTAAATATTTTGATTTTAGCTCTTATGTTATGCTTCGTTGCAAGGGTTGGGACTCTGCGTGTGTGCACGCGCTTGCCAATGGGCATATGTATGATCTTGCGCAACTCGCCGCTGAGCTAAGAGACTTTTTAGCCGTATCACAGGATTTTGTGAAGCTTAGAAACTTGGTCATACTCAGTGGTGAGGATAAGCTGGATGAGTTAATACGAACGGCGGAGGTGGGGTCAGATAGATGGGTGGTTCGGTGCGCAATAATTAAGAAAAGCGTTTAAACATACTGCTTTGCTGCAGGTGCACTCTGCCTCATCAGGTTTATTATCACCGTTTATGCAGTACCCGTGTATTTTTGGCCATATGACTTCGTACGTGCACAGCAACATCTATAGATTATTATTATGATTTATGGCTGCTAGTAATACCTAGATAACATTATGATTATTTATAATAGGTAACTATTTATTAAGCTACAACTAGAACAAAGTTTTTGTTAGTTTCTAAAACTTTCCCCATAACTCAAAAAGTCTAAAATATTTTACATAAAATTTTGAAATGACCTCTTCTACAAGAACTTGTATAGTTGAAGCTACTCAGACTTAATATATATGAGGGGTTACCACGTTCAGCATAAATTGGGTGAGAATTCGAATCTGGGTTGACGGTAATGGTGAGTTACATGGGTGCCTGCACATAGGCGCAAGGAGAGGGGAGGCGGTACTTGCCCCCTCTCCCTGCCTCTAAATATCTTTTGGCCTACATCCGTCAACTTAATAGCTGACCACTACATGTTTGCACTCCCCATCCCACCCAGGAAAAATGTCTGCTGTCGCCTTTAATGAATTATGCTAATTGTTTTGCGGTTCAATCTGCACACACACACACACACACACACACACACACACACACACACACACACACACACACACACATCTATACTTATACAATTCAAAATGCATCGTCAGACAGATTAAAATTGATAAGTAAGAAATGATAAGAACAGGCAACAAAATGCACTAAATACGTGCCACAATTTAGGGTACGTTTAATAAGGGATACAAATACATACATACATACATACATACATACATACATACATACATACATACATACATACATACATACATACATACATACATACATACATACATACATACATACATACATACATACATACATACATACATACATACATACATACATACATACATACATACATACATACATACATACATACATACATACATACATACATAAAAGTACTTATTATACCATCGGCCCTAGTTTTCTCATTGATTCCGAATATTATTGTTGTTTTTTGTTTAGAAAGCAAGTGTTCGTTTAATTACATGTTCTTCATCCATTGTAACAGGTGATTTGAAAATATGTGTGATAGGTGGTCATCCCAGAAAAACGAGATTTTGTATTGACAAAAGAATGTGTTTGGGGCAGTTTTGATTCTATTTATTTAAAGCATCTAAAATCGAGGTCCTGGGCAAAATTTTCATTGCATCATCTAAGGTATGGGCAGATTGTGGTTTTATTTAGTAACAGAAAAAAAATTAAACTCATTTACATTCTTCTTTATTACTAAACACAGTTAATTTGTTGTACACAAATGCGTGTTTGTTCAAATAATTTTACTTAAAACAAACCTTTATATCATGTATTTTATTTCTAATCATATTAAGTACAAAAAAATTTAATAAGGTCATAGTGAGCAGCAATTACAATAGACATACAACTTCCTTTTACAACATGTTATAGCCGTAAGTCTAGGAAGAAAGTGCTAAAGAAGAAGCTAATTTTCAATTTTGATCAAGCACATTCAGGAAAAATACAAATGATACAATTCTGTAACCATATTTGTTGTTAAGAGCTCTCTTACCTTCTATTTCATTATTGGATTAAACTATACAAATACTTGTAACATATATTGGTGTGAATTAACTTGATCTGATTTATATCATTCTGAGAAAGCACCAAATACATTTGTCCAAAATGGATTAGGATTCTTTATTATAAACTAAAGAGATCTTTTATCCAATAAGGAATAAATTATACATAATTTGCACTGAAAGTTGTGAAAGTTTTTAAATATAGAATTCACAGAAAATCAATGAAAGGTTTAAAGCATATATAAATTTAAAGTTGCTTCTTACCATTTTTGTTTTTGATTCATTTGGTAATATACAAGGAATTGATGCTTAAGTCAAACTTAGAAATTTATATTAAATAATCTTCTTCAGGAAACGAATGTTTCATTGTACCTTATAACATTATGTAAATTGCATGTTTTCTCATGTACTTTGTGCAAATGACATTTGATTCATTTCATGAATAGAATAGTTTTCTGAATTTATATTCATGTGTAAAAGTCAATGTAGAAGAGTATTTGAGGGGAAATAATGGAACTTAGAATTCTGTGTGTGTGTGTGTGTGTGTGTGTGTGTGTGTGAGAGAGAGAGAGAGAGAGAGAGAGAATTTTAACTGAATTTGCTAAGAAGACTTATTAAAGAGTTGTATAATGTCGACTATAGTTTGCTTTACAATCGGAGCAAATATTAATTAATTATTGATTCTGATTATTATAGACTTTTATATAATCTCTTTGCAATTAACCGTTTGCACTAATTGTTTGACTAAACCTAATCCAATAAATTTGTTGTTTCCACGTCTACCTTGGTGATAATAGGGGCTAATTAATGTCAGAATATGTCGGTATAAATGAATATACGCAATAATTACACCAACTGGAGCCGATGTTACACTAATTACTCCCAACTGTGGATCCGCCACTGGAAGTTTGGTATCTTTGATATTTTGTTTGCTTGGAGCCCCGTGCTTATCGCTTGCTGCCTTGGGCTCCGCATGCAGCACATCCTACGGTCGGGTCTGCCTGCCTGTTATGGCATACACTCGAAGTCGTTGCCTCTAAGGGTTCCTGCTTGATGGTAAGGACCGCCACAGCGTCAATTGTCAGTTTGGTATGCGCAGTCAACAATGCCCATTTAATTAATACTGGGGTTGGGGTAGGATGGGTTCGTTACATCATAAACGAGGGATGGCACAGGCGTTAAGTCCTTTGTGGGGTAGGGTAAGGATAGACATATGGACTAATATCAACACATTTATACGTTTGTGTTGCGTTTTGTGGAGTTTAACGACATTATTTAACTCACGATACATGGAGACCGGTATATTTGGTAGAGGAAGAACCCAAAAGGAACCCTGGAATAACAGCCGACATAATGGAAGCTACTGGCAAGCATTCACACGTACTCATTTGTAGTTAAATGTCCAGAAAGTGTACATTGTGCTTATAGGGCGGGCATTTCACTAGTTTTTGAGCTATGACTCGAGTTCTAAGTTCTTTGTGGGTAGGGAAAACCCCAGTAAGTGACCCGAGGCCTCAGACTGACATATCTTTTTTACATGGGTGCTTAATCATATATTTCAATTCCTAGACACGTAAGAAAATCATCTTGGGATTTATGTCAAATCACTTCAAATCACTAGCCGCACTCCCAGGGAGGACATCAGAATATCAAAATTGATGACAATGACGCTACGCGCATAAACACATAGGATCGAATACACGCAGTTACTGGGAAACTAAATGATTGTTTCACAAAACCCCACCGCTTTCTTTTAAAGCGCGATTATTAAAACTTATCATATAACGTTTAATGCATTTCATCATTGATTTCACATAGAAATGGGCATATTATTATTTATTATCACCGGGTTTTTAACAATACCGTTGCAAGAAAAGGGAAAGTTAAAGTAAACCAGGCACTTTATTCTTAGAACACTTTCTAGAAAAGGTTCTGTCCACAAATGTTTACATATGTTTGCTATTGATTTTCTGTCAATATATTTTTTACTGATTTACTATCAGATATTTGGTTTATATCTGTATGAATATGCAAAAGTATATTTATTAATATTCTTATGAATATTTCAGTTGGTTGCATATTTTACTCCCTACTGGGCGTGCACCCCAAGTCCATGTAATCTGGGTGGATTGTTTTACAAATGCGTACAGGCCACATGTGAGAATAAACGTGAGTAAAGTTTAGTACATATCTAAGTCTTGGTTTTAAACGCTGACTTCTTATCTCATTCCGTCATCAGTTTGTCACCGTAAAAATCACACACACACATACACACACACACACACACACACACACACACACACACACACACACACACACACACACACACACAGAGTGGTTAGCGTGATGGACCCCAACGTATACTATCGAGTTCATTCCCGGCCAGGTAGGGTTGGCTGCCCGTTTTTGTATCGCGGCAAAACACTTCAATTTCGTTGCGCAAGAAAACTAACGAAAACCTTTACCCGAAAAGCTTGAAAGTAAGCTGACAACAAACCAAACCAATCAGTTGTTGTGCATCTCTGGTACACACAATTGTATTATTTCTTGTCGAACTAAATCATCAGCAGCAGAGGGGGCTGATCCGACCATTTTTCTAGACCACCCCCCCCCACTTTCTCTAATTGAATTGACCCCACCCCCCCAAAAAGGGGGGCTGATCCGACCATTTTTTCTAGACCACCCCCCTAATTGTATATCACCGACTCCGATTATGTAAGAAATTTTAGGTGACTATAAATTTACAATTTAATGAACAGATAGATTTATATTATGGAGGTTGGAGAAGCACCATCGAAAAAATATGCTCGGGAAAAACTCGAAGCAATTAAGAATTTTCTACCAGTTCATGAACGACTGAAGGAGAAATTACAAGGCCAACAGATGGCAAAAGCTAATTTACTTGAAGGTCATCAAGAAATGTTTGCGCCGATTACAACAGGTATTAAAACTGCATTATATGGTAGCGATGATGTATTTAAATCCACTAAGGATAAAGCACCTATAGCTGAAATACTTCAGGAAATTTCTAAAGATGTTAAACCTGTTGTACCAGTAGTAGTAAAAGAAGAAAAAAAAAAGAGAAAGAAAAAGAAAAGGAATTTATTGAATCATGGAAAGAACAACAAATAAAAAAACAACGTAATCGATTTACTGAAGATGGATTAGCGGAACTAAAGAAGATTGATAAAGAAAATCTTCCTATATTTGCGGTAGCATCGTATGCTAAAAGAGACAAATATTTAAAAGATAATGAAAAAAAATATTATAGTAAATTAAATGAAGATGAATGGGCTGATTTATTATTTAGAGTAAAAAATGATATTTCTAGGGTTAGATCAAAAGATCCAGAATATGTGATATATTCTAGAAATTTTAATTTTGCAGTTAGACATTATAACAAAATGATACAAGATAATAAGGAAAAAAAAGTTGAAGAATCAGGAGAAGAGGAAGATTATACGAAAAAATTTTACAGACAAAAAGAAGAAGAATCAGAATATTATGATACAGGCGCAGAATCTTCAGGAAGTGGACTAAAATCGGTTAGATCAACTTCTTATCATGATTCACAAATATGTCCAGATAGTCTTGTCAGAGATGTTTCACGATTAGAAGTTCTCATCGGAGGAAGAAGAGCTGGAAATAATTCATTTGAGGTTATTAACGAATCAGCTGACATCGCACAGCGACTATTTCAGAATAAAATAATTGATCTTCATACATACCGGGAATTCATTGATGATCTCATGGAACATCAAGGATATTATAGCGATTAAATCTAATTAGAATTCCAATTATTTTACAATAAGAATGATAATTCACTACAATCATGATAAACCTGTTCAGGTATACGTTGTGAATTCACGTCTACCAGTATATAAAACATTTTACGGTGATGGATTAGGAAATACAATATTAGGATTTTTTACTAGAATGGCTCCAAAAGTTGCTCCATTTGCTAAACAACTCGGTACAAAAGCTATCGGGGTAATCAAAGATAAAGCTCTTGGAGTTGTTGGAGATGCAGCCGGTAAAACATTTTCATTCGTGAAAGATAAAGTAAGTTCATTATTTAGGAAAAAACCAATGATTCAACCGTTGCCTTCAACTGAAGATATGCCAGCGAGGACAAGTAAGGCTATAAATAATGCGGCTCAAGAAAAAATAACATCGTTGATAATGAATTCGCCAGAATTACTTCAAAATATTAATCTCTCAAGTGCTATATCAGGAAGCGGTCTTAGAAGAAAAAGGTAATTGAAAATAAAAATACTAAAGTATAAAAATGTCATTTAAGAAAATAGTTGATACTGCATTTGATATGGATGCTCCTGTACCTAAAGATGATTCCGTTGGAAATAATCAATATTTTGCTTACAAAGCAGTTGAACCAAACTCAAGTGGAAGAATTGATCTTCATGTTCAGGATAAAAGTAAATATTTTCTTCCGTGTGAGGCATATATCGAAGTTGAGGGAGAAATTTTAAATAAAGCTACTGGAAATGCCTATGCAGCAGGAGTAAATGTTGGATTTGTAAATAATGGAATTATGGCATTATTTGAAGGTGCAAAATATATGATCGATGGAAATGATATCGAATCTATAAACAACGATATTGATCTTGCTACAACTATTATTGGATTAGCCAGATATTCCGATGATTACATAAGATCTGCTGGCCCAACAATGATGTTTGTTAAAGATAATGCCGATGGCGTTAATACAAGACAATTCAAACTTATAAAACTCGCGCGTGATGCATCGCTGGATAATCCTGGGGCTGGATATGAAAGACCAGCAGCTGCATTTGATGTGTTAGGTCTATTGGATGTTCCCGCCGCTGGTGCTCCAACCAATGAATATAATCTAGGTTATGTAACTCGAAATGCGATGTTAAAAGGAGAACGAAGAAGATTTTCATGCGCTATTCCACTATCTCATATATTTGGATTTTGCAGAAATGTAAGAAAAGTTATTTACGGAGCTAAACATACAGTTGTACTTCAACGAAGATCTGATGATAATAGAGCAATTTGGAGAGTTCCTGCTGATGCAGCAAATCCAGCAGTTGATGATGCAAAAGTTATTTTATCTAAATTAATTTTATGGATGCCAATACTTACTCCATCGTTGGCGGTTAATAAACGTTTGCTATCTTGGATGGAAATAGGAGAAAGTAGCTTGATAAGCTGGTTAAATACTACAACGGATACTCTTTCAAGTAATCAGACAGAATTTACGTGGAATCTTCCAGGAAAAAGAGGTATTTCAGCTCCAAGACATATTTTTATTGCGTTGCAAAATAGTAATAGAACTCGTGGTGCTGATCAACAAAGTCGCTCACATATGATATTTGATCGATTAGGTGTAACTCAAGTTTCTTTAAGAATAAACGAACAACAGGAACCAGCTGAGCCGATAACATTAAGATCCAATGATGATGAAAATAGTGTCGCGAGAGTATATCATCAACTTTGGTCTTTCATGGGAAGAGATCAAAATGTTGACACAGGATTGCAAATATCTCAGCTTGATTTTCAAAAATTATATCCAATCTATTACTTTTCATTGGAACATCTTGATCTGACAAAAGAATCTGTCGTTGATATAACTTTTAATGCGCTAGTAGGAAATCCTCCTGGTGCTGCTGCTGGCGGTGAATACAGAGCAATTGCAGTTATTCTTCATGATAAATCTATGCTTATTCAAGGAATTGGAGGACAAATGAGATTAGTTGATGCACCATTGTAAATATATTTAAAATAAATTATATTTAGAATAATTTCCACGATGAACTCAATTGAAAGAATAAATATTTACAATAAAGATGACATATACTACTATTAGTGTTCAATTAACTCCTAGTCAAAATAAAAAATTACAATCAAAATCCGCTAGAGAATGTGGAACTTCGATAACATTAAAATCAAATCAAATGTCTACTGGACAACATAAACTATCGCTAACTGCAACTCAGTTAAATCATTTTAATAGAGCAAAAATAGCTGGAAAAGGAATTCGTTTAGATCTCTCAAAAGCTGCTATCAGCGATATGATTAAAAATGGAGGAATATTTCCACTTTTTCCAATACTTGCAGCTACAATTGCACCTGCAGTTGCTGCCGCTGGTAAAGCTGCTGCGTTAGGAGCTATTGGTACAGCCGCTGGAATAGGTTTAAAGAAAGCTCTCGGACAAGGATATAAAAAAGGTGGAAAACAAGGTGGAATATTACCTTTACTTCCATTTCTTTCACCAAAATTACTTCCATTTGCACTTCCTGCTATCCTTAAAAATGTAGCTGCAATAAAAACTACCGGACAAGGATATAAAAAAGGGAAGAGGATTAAGACTAGGAAGACCGCCGATGTATTAACAAAGTCATTTAAAATTCCTATGTCTAATTTTGATCTCATCGAAAAAGTAAAAAAATTAAAAATAAAAAATTTCAGAGGAGTTTTTATGAGAGATAAATTACCATTAACTCCATTAAAAAATGCTGGAGTTTTCAAAGAAACCGGAATAATTAATCTCGATGATAATACAGGACCTGGAACACATTGGGTAGCTTACGCGATTAATCCAAAAAGTATTGTTTATTTTGATTCTTATGGATTAGCTCCACCGGAAGAATTTATAAAATATATATCTCATATTTATAAATCTGGAATAAATATTCCGTTTTATTATTCAACATTACCAACTCAAAAATTAACTGATCCACCAATTTGCGGTAGAGAGGTATTAAATGTTCTCGATGAAATATCTAGACATCCTGATAAACCACCGCATACAATTGTTCATAGATATACCAGCGAAAAAATCGCTGGTGAAAAAATATCTAATATTTGATGATTTAAGATAATAATAATAATGGTTGATATTTGGGGACAATCAAGTATAACTAAAAAAAAGAGAGTAAACTCGACGTAGATTTAAAGGATTTAACAAAAAAATAAAAGATGAAATAGCTAAAACATCCAACTTGGCAAATGTTGACCCTAATGAAATAGTAGTATTTGAAAATACATCCGGTAAATTAAAAACTAGCAATCTTTCTCTAGATGATTTGCTAACTAAAAATCCTACCGCGGATGATGATTCAATAGTAGTATTTCAAAAAGGAAAATTAGCGCCTAGTACACTCATGTCTAAGATCACTGAAAAACTCGCTGAATTAAATAATTTTTTAAACGATTTCTTAGGTTCTCCGCGTAATTTATTTAATTTACAGACAGCGCATATTAAAGCTTCTCTTGATAATCTAGTACTTCTTAGAACTGAATATGACGCGCATATTACAAAGTTTAACAAGCAAGAAGTATATAAAAATTTAGGAGAATTAAGAACCGAGTATACAGATCATGTGGATAAGTTTAATGAACATGTAACCAAATATAACACGCATACATCTCAATTTGATATGTTAAGGAGAAACTATAATTTGACCGATAAATCTTTTGAAAAGTTTTACGGTAAGGAAATTAAAAAATTAGATGATGTTGATTCTACAAAAACTCTACCTGTTATTTTAGATACTCAACAAAATACCATCAATGATGTTAATAGGCTCAATGAAACAGTCAATAATAATTTAACGCAAACCCAGAATTCAATAAAAAATGTAACTGATACCGTAAACAGATTTGGGGTAAATTTAGTTACTCTATCGAATAATTTTAACTTAAAAACTACCACCATTGAAAAAAAAATACAAGATATTGAAAGTGGTATTCCTGCGATAGATGAAAGAGTTGAAAAAGTAAAAATTACCCATCCAGAAAATAAAATTAAGCAAATTAATCATGTTGTAGATATTAATATTTCTTTCGAAAATATTTTTAAAAGTGATAATATTCCCAATAGGATTAGATTGATTCCACAACCTCATGATGTTGGAGGAATTTATCGTTTTACAATAATATCAGGTAAACAATTTAATATTACATGTTATGAAAACGACGACACAAAACCAATAAATAGAGGTAAGGTATTAGGTAGCGGAATTAATAAAATAACATTTTCATCACCAAATTTTAATATATTTTTTGAATTTGAGCCAGTTGATAGTACATTAAAAATTTTTGAATATTCACATGTGATAGAATATTTAGGACCTCCCCCACATGATATTAATTTCATTAACTTACCCGATTAATTAATATCTAAAATGTTTTAAAATAAAACATGAATAAATCATCAGAATCACTTGGAAACGCTAGCGTTTTCAGATATGAAACTGTCAAAGAATATTCCACGAAATTAAAATCTCTCGCGGATCAATATCAAATAAAAATAAAAAATATCAACGTAGAATTACTGCAATAGATGTTACCGTATACTCAGTTTCCGGATTACTTGCAGGAGCTGGTATAATACTTTCTTCAGTAACTATGATAGCACCAATTGCAGTTCCTATTGCGATATCTGCGTTATCAACTGTAATAGGAATTTCTACCGCGATTACTAAAAAATTATCATCTTGTGCGCAGGTTAAATTAACGGATTATTTAACAAAATATACCATAACGGAATCTGCTTATTCAAGAATATCATCGTTGATTTCAAATTCACTCGACGATGAGGTAATTACCGCTGATGAATTTCATACGATAACTCAATTATATAATTCCACCATGGCGAAAATCGCTAGCGATTCCACGATTACAAGTAATCTTCCAATCACAAGTGATTCGACCTTGATGGAATCAAGGAAATACAAATTAAAAATCCTAGTATTTAGAAATTGTTGGCAATTTCAAATAATAATGTCAGAAATTCAATTTCTCCAAAAAATATCTGATAATACCTCACCGAGACAGACAAGTATGATTTCTATATCGTCAAAAACACCAGAATTTTCCGTTAGATTTCCATCTCCGATTCAAATTCATGAAACTGCATTAGCTAAACGTAGAGTTTATAATAGCTGGCCTAATATCAGATCTGAACGATTTGGTAATCAATTACCTAATCATTCCTTAGTGTTTGCGTATAAAAATCGAGATAATAATACTCCAGATTGGAATATTGTTAGTATTCCAACTGGAAGTTATGAAATTGAAGTTATCAATGAAGAATTCTCCCGTAGAATAAAATCTATCGCAGGTGAACCTCCCTCTGATCCTAATAAAAAAGAAATAGAAAAACCAAAAATAAATATAATTGTCGATCAACCTAGATTATCGACGATAATTGAAATCGCAGAAGGATATTCCGTAGATATATATGCTAGTTCAATAAGAACAGTACTAGGTTGGCCTGAAGCTCGACCTGAAATTGTTATCAAAGATGATCCTGAACCAGAGCCTAAAAAATCGGATTACACCACAGATGTAATAGGACCCGAAAATCCAGCAAGAACTTATAAAAAATTTGAAGAAATCGATTTTACGAAATTAACAGATTTAGAAATTAAAAAAATTTATGTAAACTTTGAAAAAGATCTTAGGTTATTGTTACCATCGTTGAAATCTTTGATGATGAAATTAATAAAAAGGAACGAACAAAACTAAAGTTTGGACTTGCAGGAATAACAGGAATTATCGTATTATCTTTATCAAAAACACATCTGAAAACTGCTATCGAAGAAGGATTTAATAAAATTCATCAAGCGTACAAGGATAAAAAACCTAAGCCATTTTATCTCACGCATAATAATTCTCCCGACGGCGACGGAAGACATAAAGCTCCCGGTAACGTAAATATATCTAACGTTATTTCACTTAATTTAACATGTTCTGCAGTTCAAGGAAGTTATCAAATAAATATGGAACAATCTAACAAAGCTCATCCCGCAGATTTACTTTATTCTACTGCACCATCAGTAAGCCCTGGGTATTTGCTCATCGATGATCCACCTAATCCAATATATATGAGAACGCATGATGATTTAATCTCCGAAATGAAATTTAAACTCGCAGATCAAGACGGTAATTTGATAGATTTGCGTGGTGAAACTTTAACAATCAGTTTATTTATAAGGTCCTAAGATTATTGAATATTATTAATGTTCAATAAACTGCAAAATTAATTGGTAAAAAAATTAATATGTTATTAAAGATTATCAATAAAATTTAATATTATTATAATCTTGTTAATGAAACTGTAAAATTAATCGCCGTTGATAAAATCAAGGAATATCATATTTGAAAAAAAAATTATTTATGTCACAACTGTTAATATATATATATATATTTATATTACATGATGAGTAATCTTGATAAATTACATTGATGAGTAATCTTGATCAAATATAATATTAGATAATCTCGATCAAAAATAATACAGTTAAAAAAACCCTGCATTTTATTTTTACCCTTAATATTTTCAACGTCACGGTATCAATAATTATGGGAATATTTACTGTTATTTTTGATCAAAATTACCTAATATTATATTTGATCAAGATTACTCATCAATGTAATTTCTCATAATTATTTTTCGAATATATATATATATATATATATATATATATATATATATATATATATATATATATATATATATATATATATATATATATATATTAAATATATGCCAAACCGCGCGCAATATTTATCATACGAGCAACAACAACATATTATTTAACTTCGCGGATGTTACAAACCAGCGGAAATATCTAAACATTATAAGATTGGATTAACAAGGTTGTATAAAATCTGGACAGATGCATCCTCGAATCAAAAATTTCCAGGAGGGTTAGCTGGTACTCAAGCTGGTCAAAATTTAACAAAAAAATAAGTACCATCAACAATGAAATCAAAATGAAACGGCAACAATATGAAAAACTACAACAAGAACTCAATAAAATAAATAATGCGATTATCGAAGAGGAAAAAAAATAGAACAAAGTCAGAAAAAGTTAAATCAGGCGACAAATCAATTACAGGAGAATATTCGCGCAATAAAAATCAACGATGATGAAATTAATTATAAAAATCTGGAATTACATAAACAATTGATTGAATTAAGAGACCTAGATAAACAAATCCAAGAAAGTAAAGATATTATTCAACAACTGAAATCTACCGTTGAATCGCCAGTAGAATTGATTCCAATTGAAATTGAAATCACTAGTGATTCTACTAGTGATTCTACTGGAGAGAAATCTATCGATCAAAAACTTGGTGATGAATTACGTAATTTACAAGAATAAAATAAATTTACCGTAGATTTATTTGGAATTGAAATCACTAACAATTTCATCAGATAACAATTTTTCCATTGTATCACAAACATCTCTGATTGAATTTTCCTGTTGAAATATATCTTTGACGGCTGTTTCTATGTTTTTAATAATTCTACATACGGGAATAAATTCTTTAAGATGCTCTTTATGCATGGCTAATACTTCCGTACGAGCATTAATAAGCGTCTTTATAATTCTGTATTCGTTACGATGAGAAGGTTTTCCTCGATTTTTCATTTCGGTGACAGTTTTATATTCACGGGCTACCCAATCAGACGAAAAAATACCATTACTGGAATTTGTTGAATTGTCTTTGATAGCTGCGCTATTGATTGAATCAAGAGCATTACATAATTCGGCAATGTTTTCATCGTTCATTATTATTTTATATATTTTATATCTAAAATGTTTTGTGTACTATTTTTATTATCAAAATAATTATTCCACTTATCTAATTGAAATCCTGGGGTTTTTACCTGATGTTTATCAGGTAGTAAAATTGCTGATTTTATCACAATTTGTCATCAAATTTGGTATTTTTATCTGTTTTTTGATATATATTTAATATTTTACAGCTTTTTCTAATTGATTCTATTAGAGACTGTAGGGTACATTACCCGACTGATTTTACAAATTTGTTGCTAAAAACCATCGTTTTTTGCTCATTTTTGACCTATTTTTGCTCTTTTTTTGTCATTTTGCGATAAAAAAAAATATTTTATAATAATTTTTAATAATAATTTTTAATAATAATTGATTACCTGCCTTAATTGCAAAGTAATAAATAATTTTTAATAATTTATAATAATTTATAATAATTTATAATAATTTATTGATACAGGAAAGAAACCCGACATTGGAATTTTTTTGAATAAGATGAATTTATAATACCATCACAACATTTTTTTAAAGAAATGCGGTGAATATCATAATATTTTTCTGCAGAATACGTTGATGAAAAATATTTTTCAGATTCTTCTAAAGTTTTTCCATTTAAAACACCAATTATTGGACGGCGTTTTGTTGATTTAATTCCAGGTGATTTATTAAGACAATTTTCCTGCTGGGTAACTAAACGTAAATTTTCTATTCTATTATCGAGTTTATTACGGTTGATATGATCGATTACCATGCCCGGTGGAATTGGTCCATTAAAAAACTCCCAGATAAATCTACTCAAATAATACTTTTTTGTTTTTCCATTAACTTGGATACTTACCTTTATATATCCCGCATTGTTGATATAGCCGATAATTTTTTTATTTTTTTATGCTGAATATTACCATCATGGTACTCGTATTTTGAATAAATACCATTTGCAGTAAATAGATCTTTATCCATATATGTTATAAAAAAATTATTTAAAATTTAATTTCTTTCTGTAATCTCCTGTAATAAAATCATCCTCGGTGAATATATTATTATATATTTTTTTGTAATATCTAGCAAAAGTTCTATATCTCATTCCACCGCAATCGTAGCATAATTTAGTTTTACCTTTGATGGCGAAATTACATTTAATGCATAATATTTTTCCAGGAGATCCTTTCTTTATTTGCTGATTATGCGTTGCACAGTATTCTCCTACGCAATTTCTGTTACATTAACCTTTATCATCCTTCCATAACCATTTGCATTTATTTGACATGTTATATATATATATATATATATATATATATATATATATATATATATATATATATATATATATATATATATATATATATATATTTATTTTAATTTTTAATTAAATATATTTATTATTTATATAGTTATGGAAGATAACAATAATAATATTCAATTTTCTGGAGTGAAAAATCCTCGGAATTTAATGATAGAATCTTTTAGTAAATATATGTCTAAAAAATTATCGAAGTTAGATGTTATAGAACCTGCTCGTGTTAGACAAAGATTTGATTTAGATGATCCTATAAAACCTTTAAAGCATCGATCACGGATAATTCATGGAATCAGAGAAGCGAAAAAAATTCATAGAGAAAATGGAGCTAATTATGTTTATTCATCATATTTAACTAGCCGAGATGAAAATATTATCACGATGGAACGAGCCAGGGAAATATTATCGATGATAGATTTTGGTTATTCTCGAAATTATAAAAAATATACAATGGAATCTTCATTTTTAACTTTTAAAAGAATTTTAACGCAAGAGGAAATAGAATATAGAAAAGATAAAGTTTTAACAGATTTATTTAAGATAAAACCCTTAAAGAGGAGTAATAAATCCGTTAAAACCTGGAGATTATTTCATCATCGAAATAGAATTAGTGATGGTAGAAGAGGATTATTTGTGCTAGATAGAAATACTCCACCGGAAGCTTTAGTTTACATCGATGGTAGATATTATAACAGAGATTATCCATATAGTGTTACAATATATGGTATATATTTGGTACCCACACCGAATGAAAATGAAGTAGGTGGAATGAGATTATCGACAACGCTAAATTGTGTAGCAGAACAAGTCATCAAACATTTTTCTAACATGAAAAGAGGAAATGGATTAACTTCACGACGAAAAGAGATTATTAACGCGTGGAATAACCGAATTGGAGATTTCGGAGCAACTAAAAAAGATATAATCGAGTTAGAAAAAAATTAAAATTTCCTATTGTAGTTAAAATGTTTCCTGATAGAGAATTTTATAATTCCTGTTGTTATACATCTAAAGGAGCACCTATTGAAATTCTCGATCATAATTTTCATTGTTGGGGAATTGGTGAAGGCGATTTTCCAGGAAAAAAAAACTGTTAGATATTATTTTCTTGATTCAGGAAAAAATATGTTTGATTGGATTAAATCAAATATGGAAGATTTACCTATAAATATGTGGTTATTTGGCAACGAAGATGAATATAATCAATTTGTTGTAAAAGATAATTCTTCTGGGATAATTTATAGAAAAAAAGAACTGCAAGATCACATGGAAGAAATGGCTAGTAGATATACCACCGATGATATTGAAAAATTAACTCAAATAAGTTTTTCAGTGGAATCTGTCACGTATCAAATAACCAAAGAAAAAAACTACTGGAAACCAACTAAGAAAAAGTTTATCAATGATGTCAGAGATAGTTGTATTGAATTTTCCCATGGTGGATTATGGAATACGGAATACAAGTTAAATAATGATATAAGATCCGTCGATATGATTGCATGTTATCCAGGAAGTTTTCTTGGAGGTGGAGAATGTAATGAATATTTTAAACGATTCGGGATTCCTAGCCATAATATGATAAGAAGATCAGTTAATGGACCTTTACCTGATTATGATTTAACAGGATTTGCAAAAGTTATAAAACTTAAACTTGTTGATGAATTACATCCGGTAAGTTATTTATGGCTTGGAAAACATATTTTTAAGAAAAAATGGATACCAACTGTTGTATTAAGGTGGGCGTTGGACGCTGGAATATTGGTAGATTTAGTTATCAGTGAAATAATATTTAATAAAAAACAAACCGATATTTGGCTACCAACTCCAGAAAAAGATAAAAACTACAACGATGAATCTCGCCGTGAATCAGTTATTAGCGAAAGTAAACGAATTAATAGAATTATAATAGGAAAATTTACTCAAGGAGAATATGGATATGATGATATTCGTCGAAGAAAAACAGCAAAACTAATATTAGATCCTGGAGAATTAAAATTTGTCGTCGATGATGCAGTATCTAAAGGTGTTTTACATCGACAAACAAATGCTTTTTTATCATCAGGAGAATTCTTTGGAGTTATTGTTGAATATTTTAGCGATGAAATGCCTCAATATTATCATTTGAGATCTTATATGCTAGCTTATGTAACAATAAATTTGTTAACCATGGTAAATAGATTTCCTAGTACCGCAGTTAGAGTTGCTACTGATTCTTTTTATTTTGATAAAAAATATACCAATGATGTTAATAAACACCTCGGAGATGGTGTCACATGGGGAACTTGGAGAATCAAAGATGAAGAATTACATAATTATAATTCAAACAATGATTATTATGATATAATTAATAATATAAATTTTATTTCCTATGATGATGATTTTGTTGATCCTGAAATCAAAGATGATGAATATTCAAATGCTCCGAGCATACATGATCCTATCGGTCGGTGGTGGATTACATATTTGAATGGTCCTGGTGGTTGTGGTAAAACAACTAGAGCGTTGGAACATTTCAAATGTATTAAAAATGATTTAATTGTTCTATGTCCAACTCATCGATTAGTTAGATATTTTAA
This sequence comes from Potamilus streckersoni, assembly GCA_016746295.1. Classification (NCBI taxonomy): domain Eukaryota; kingdom Metazoa; phylum Mollusca; class Bivalvia; order Unionida; family Unionidae; genus Potamilus; species Potamilus streckersoni. Next base: position 963,083 of record JAEAOA010001578.1, on the reverse strand, counting down.
AGAACAAGAATTCAACGCTGATACTTATCATAATTATTTTAGATACAGTGGTGGAGATTGGTCACCAACACGCATGGGAAATAAGTTTATTCATTCGCTGATAATCTGGGATGAAATTTGTACTGTATCTATACCAGTCAGAAGAATGTTTCTTTGTTGGTTAAAAACAAAAAATACCGTGGTTGTATTTTGCGGAGATCACGGTCAACCACCACCATTTGGAAATATTTCTCCACATTGTTGGTTAAAATTACAAGTTGATTATTACGAGGAAATGAAGGTTGATCATAGATCTTTAGATGCTGAATTAGCTGAATTAAAAACTTTAATGAGATGCAACAGCAATGAAAATCAAGTTAAAATATTTTGTGAGAATATATCTGGAAATACATTTAATGAATTCCTAGAATTATGGAAACCGTTGGATTTTATTGTAGTTAGTAGGAAAAATGCCCGAGATAGTGTTACAAAACAATTATTTGAGATTCATAAAAATAAATTTCCCGATGTATTAGTACCTTTGCAATACAGACCCGTTGATACGCGATTACAGAATATTTTAGTAGATATTCCTGGATCGAATGAGAAAAAAAAATTAGTTTTAAATGATATCGTTGAAGTGAAAATGATTAACGTAAATGATGCATTAAACATGAAAAATTCACCATGGCGGCTAGGATATGCTTCTACGATTCATTCAACTCAAGGATTAACTATAACCGATACAATCGTTTGGATCATCGATAATTTTATCAACTGGGATAATTTAGTATATTTAGCTGTTAGTCGAGTCCGGCGAATAAATCAAATAAAAAGAGTTATTTTAAATTCTTTGGCGGAAGTTGAGTATCATCAGGAATAACTAATAATTGTTCAGAAGTAAAGTTTCTTTGTGGAGCATTAAAATCTAGCGAATAATAGGTTGGTCTATATATCGATGAATGTATTCCATATATTTTATGCGCCGTAATACTCCATATAGGATCAGTAGATCTTCTTATTCCACCTTCTAGTTCACCTGGTTCATAGAGATATCTGACAGTTGAATCAAAAGGAATTCTTTTTTCTGGAGAATTTGGTAAAATATTTCTTGGTTTTATTTTTTTTGATTGATATTCTTCATTGATTGTTTTTATTACCTGAGGAAGTCTTTTAACCCATTCCCTGGACCGAGATGATTGAAGAAATTCTTTCGAATATTGATAGCTAAATAATTTATCCGCAAGAGTTCTATTAAATCTTTCAACGATAGCTTGATCACGATGAATATTTGTATGTCCACGCCGGATAGTAACATTTTTTTCTGTCATCGTTGATGTAACTTCACCACGAAATTCATTTCCAGGATCAACTTGAAGTAAATTTGGCCACGTTAATGGACCTCGTTGGTAAATATTTTTAAAAGCTTTTATAACTTCTGTAGATTTTTTCGTTGATAATGGTTCAGCATCCTTATATCGAGTAGCTATATCAACTACGGTTAACGCGTATTTATAATTTTTATCATGCGGAAGATATAAAATATCAGCTTGATGAACTTCATTTGGAACATAAACATCAAATGATCCATATTTGATAGATTTTGGTTTAGATAAATAAATTTGCCATATTGCCTGTTTTGATAACCAAGTTTTTGCCACATCATATGGAACTTTAGCCGCAGTAGATAATTTATCAACCGCAGATAATCCTTTCCAATATCCTCGTGGAGAATAATAATTTTTTTTCATTCTTTTTTCAGCCATTATTTAAACACTAGCACCAACCAACAATTTACCTTTCATTGCGGATTTAATAATCCATGTAGCGATCTTTTCTTTTAACTTTTTATCTTTTATTGAATTTAGCGCATGAATTAAATTAACATCAGCGAGATGTCTTTGTTGAAGATCATCACTTCTATAAGCAATATCATGAATTCTGCAAGCTTCATCGATGGCATTAATTGGAAATTCACCTGGATTAGGTTGATCATTTTTATTTAATCGTATATCTAACCTGGTACCGGGACCACAGTAGCTATATCCTGGGAGATGTTTTTCTCCGGGATATTTAGCCCAAGGGGTACCTGGAAGTCTTGAGAGTTTTCTGGCGATGTCACCTCCGGTAGTTTTTTTTTATAAATCTAATTTTTTTTGTATTGCAAATTTCACATTTACCAGATTCAGCTTGTCTATTATTTTTAGTTGTAATCGTTGTCAGGTCATTTGTACCTATACGAGCCTTACATTTCACACGATATAAATCCATAATATTATTATGATATAATTAAATGGAAGTTCTTGATTTTTCAGCTAAAAAAGGAAAACCTTCGATTAAACATCATGAAATGTTACCAAATTCGATTCGAGGTATTATTATAGGTCCTTCAGGTTCTGGTAAGACGCAACTTTTACTTACCTTGATAATGAAATATACCAACTGGGATAAATTATATTTAATTGCTCCAAATGCAGATGATCAAGATTGTTATACGGTATTGAAAGATTTTAATTCTACCGCAGCGGATAATATAGGTTTTGATCCAGTAGAATTTATCTATGATGTTACAGAATGCCCAGATATAGATGATCTAGATGTATCTTTGAACAATATGCTAGTATTCGATGATGTTATGTTAGATAATCAGAAAGGACCGGCTTTGTTATTTTCCCGAGGTCGTCATAAACACGCTGATATGTTTTATTTAACTCAACGATATACTCAAATCCCTAAAGTTATTCGAGACAATTGTAATTTTCTTTGTGTATTTAACGGAATTGATCATCATACATTAAGAAATATCTGGCAAACGTGGTGTTCCGGTGATATGGATTTTAACAAATTTAAAAATTTATTTAGTCATGCTCAACAGACCCCTCATGGATTTATCACGATAAATTTAAATGCACCTCTGATGAGATATCGTATCGGATTGGATAAAATTTTCACCTAAAATTTATAGTCACCTAAAATTTCTTACATAATCGGAGTCGGTGATGTACAGTTAGGGGGGTGGTCTAGAAAAAATGGTCGGATCAGCCCCCCTTTTTTTGGGGGGTGGGGTCAATTCAATTAGAGAAAGTGGGGGGGGGTCTAGAAAAATGGTCGGATCAGCCCCCTCTGCTGCTTCATCTATGTGAGTTGTTTGCTTTAGTGTAGAAACTAACCATTCCTGATGTTTCTGTTGTTTATGTTTTATCCAAAGGACCTGCACTAGCAAGGAACCGATTACCGTACGATCGTGTTCATGTATCTTTGTGGTACATTATGAACTGACAAGAAATATTAGTAACCTAATGTTAGGTACATTTCTAACTAACAATAATGCTGTGTAAAATCAAAATTGCGATCGTCCTGTAACTGCTTCCATGCAGTAACCGGTGCAGACTGTCTGCATTGACCGTAGCTAATAGGGTATGAAATAAGAATGCACGTGGTCTCAGAAAGTGATATTTATAATAATACATTTTGTTTGAATCTTGTTTTCATTTTATTCTCCTATATTCATGTTTTGTGTGCTAGATAAACTTGAAAATCGTGCAGTACCAATACGTTAACTTTGTAACGAATTTTGCCTCCTGGTGGTCCGCCCTCGTTCCGCCACGCTAAATTATTGCGATTATATGGTCTTAAACTAAGTAACAAAAAAGAGCGAAAACCAGACGTTTTGTAAAATTCAACAAATAATTTATTTCCATAGAATACAAAGTGAAAATGTAAAACAATTAATTACGGTATTGAAAATAAAAAGCTAAAACAGACTAGGATTTCTTGCATAATGAATGATTAATTTCTAGATAAACAAGATTATATAGAACTCTACTTGATTTAAAAAGAAAACTATTATCTAATGGCAAATATTATTCAAGAAGATTCCAAATGGTTGGAAGATAAAATCTTAGTTATACATAGAAGACCTGTTATTAAAATTATAATATAAAAAGTGGTAAACAAAAGGTGGACCTGGCATTTCGTGTGCAATTTCCAATGTTCGTGACTGAATGAGATATGAGATTAATATGTTGTTTACAAAGCCAAAATCAATGATTCAGGTCAGGTAGAAAATGAACTTGATTTTGGACAAGGTAATGTCCAAAATACAATTATCAGTAGCATATAAAAAACATTTCTAATACAAAATTAACTGACTGAGAATTAACGCAGGTCAAATTGGCGTTGTTTGCAAACCTAGTTAAATTCACATGGGCGCCTTCCCTGTTTGTGGTACTAGTTATTTCAAGAATAGCTTCTAAATGACAACGCACAATCGAAAAGCACTCGTGATGTCGGTGAGAAAGCTTTGCTTCCTTCAAGCGCATAACGAGATGTTCACCCATTGGTCAATCTGTTCGAGTCTGCAAGGGCAGAGTTGAATTAAACAGCGGTGATGAATATTGTTTGTATGCAAAGCGTCTGTATAGACAATTAAGGATTTCACGTAGTGATAAAATTCGGGATGAGTCAAAGTATAAAGATGATGAGGCGTTGCATCGTATGCATCCCAATGAGTTCTAAGTGCTGGTGAAGAATCTAAGTTGACGGTTCTCGCGTACAGTGGATCATCTACGGAACTTCATTCAGCAAAAAGACCCATCTGAAATGCTTGACTGAATTTGTCATCGCAAGTAAATAAACATTTATTAGCGGCGAGACCTCAGCCGAAAATCTTTTCCGATCGAGATCATTGGCTACCCACTTTCGGCAAATCGAGAAACGTTTCCTCTTCTTCTAGCTCTTGCATGCCACCGAAAACGATATGTTCAACTAAACGCCTTACTCAGGGCCATCCCAAGTGCGTTGTTTTGAAACAAAGCCTTGAACATTGCTGAAATAGACACAAGAAATGTAAAATATTTTGCTGACGTGTTTCATCACGGTGAACCTCGCCACTGAGAAGTTAAGAACTACCCCCTAACTTTGACGTTTAGCTGTTTCGAATTGTTGCATATGATACCGTTGTTGACAAACTTTGGCGTGTCGTTGTAATTCTTACCGTCGTGAAGTAAGTTTTCCCCAGATTTCCAAGAAGACCTCAAACAGGAGAAATTACATCTACGTGTCCTACACTTCTAGTCCTATTCGTCCACGTCCATTCAGGACTATGATTCGGTACAAAAAATACTAGTAATCTATGACGCTTCAGACTCGCAAGACAGGCAAGTAATGTCCAACGCTGAATTGGGTACATCTTTGAATTGGGTGACACCTTAGTTTTCGCTTATACATTGTCGGTTTCGAGTAATACCTTTGAAACTGCTTACAATTGCCAGATTTGCAATCATCGTTGTAAAACAGCTTCACTGAAAATTTTAAAAAACAGTGTGGACATTATTGTCGTGGACGGGAGTGAAATATTCTCTCTCCGGGATACGTGCTTCTCTAATCGTTGAAATCGATCTTCAATTGATTGAATCGACTGCGGTCTTGATTTTCAAAGGATCTAGGACGACAAAACTAAAACTATCTCCCTAAGATGTTGCTTAAATGGCATTTACAACTCTAATGGGTCTTACATGTACCCAGAGATCCAACGCGTGCCTGTTCTGGTAATATAGGTCAAAACAAGCATGCGTAAGTCGTGGATTGTTGCATGTAAGTTACACAGGCACTGTTGAAATAATAGCAAATCACCTGAGAGTGTATTATGGGAAACCCAAACTAGAAGCAACTCTGCGAGGTTAACTTCATCGTGGATGATGGCATCAAAGGTTAGGCTCTCGGGAATCCTTGAGGTGATCCTAAGAATGACTGGCCAGATATTTTAGCTAGTACCATTGGGTCTTGCATGCAGAATACATTGGTTCTTGGAAATCTCATTTATATCTTCGGACCAACCGAGAACTGTTCTCAGTGACGACTTTGCCAATCCGACAAGTACAGTGGATATGCTTTTGAGATGGGGGAAGTGAGTATGAGCTTGTGTACATATGCAAATATTAGAATATACGCTAGTCACAAACTAAGTTTCTCTATTGATCGATTCAGTATTATACGCGCCTGTGCAAAGTCCAACAATGATCCAGATTGCGTGACCACCTATTTAAGATATCACAAGCGTGTTAGTCTTGTCTAATCCCCGATACGGCACAGATCAAATATTTTAGGTCGCCTGCAACGACGCTAATGCAGTCCCAATGGTGTGCCCTTTTCCTGCGGTAATAGGTGTTAGTGAAAACCATGCGGGATTCTCTTTATTTACAAGACTTTACCATTTGGGTGATTCACGGGGTTGAAATTCCACCATCCTAGCACTGTATTCGCGTAAGACAAAACTCCTCCGAACATCAGTGTTTTACATACATACATACATACATACATACATACATACATACATACATACATACATACATACATACATACATACATACATACATACATACATACATACATACATACATACATACATACATACATACATACATACATACATACATACATACATACATACATACATACATACATACATACATACATACACACACACACACACATATATATATATATATATATATATATATATATATATATATATATATATATATATATATATATATATATATATATCATGCATGTCTTCAATGAGTTCATTCTTTAAAAAAAACGTCTTTGGGTCCATAATGTTGTTGGTGAACAACTGCTTACAAATCAAATGGTGTTAATGATTACATTTGACATGTTGTTCCCACCACAAACAAACCCCTTGAAATTTCTCGAGATTACTTTTCCCAAATGAAATTTATCAAATTGACCTTGAATTTAATCGTACAATTCCTCTCACTCATCACCCGAATCTGCACTCTATTAAAAATTTTCCCTAAATACCCACCTAAATAATTTTCAAAAATGCTTCACAGCTATATATCAGGAGCAAATCTTATAATTTCTGTTTGCGTAATCTTTCCAATTGTTGAGTAAAGAAGCAGACAATTTTACGGATGTGTTTTTCTATGGGGGCATGGAGAAAAAATCTTGTGGGATTGTCTTGCCGGCCAAATATCACAAAGTCATACAGGACAATATTATTCTTTCCGTTCAATCGCATGGTAGGGCTTTATCGATAGTGAAAAATAACTGAAAGGCTGATAACAAAGTCGTCTCTGCGCATCTCAGAAATCTTTGATTACTTTATTTCGTGGATGATCATCCTGGTCAATTAATCACATATACCCGATCACACCTTAACCATCGCGTAATGAGATTCACCCAAATTTGAGAGTTTTCCAGATCGGGATTATCCGAACGGTATCCGAAACACATCGTTCTGTATGAGTGGTTGATACTTTAATGACGCAGAGAAGTCAATGACGTAAAACTCATTTTTCCTTCGTTCGCATGCCATGTTGACTCTCATTTGTTGTGTAAGAAAGAATCACTAGATGGATTGTCAAAGGATACATGAAAAGCAAGATGCACTTGCAAGAAAATCAACGATGCAATGAGTACAGCTTCCGAGCCGATTTTGTCCGCGTTACGTTAAAGTTTTCGCGACTAGTGAAAGGGCAAGGAAAAGGTGGGAAAGTTAGCAAGCTTTTTACTTGTTGGTAATAGAGTAGCCATATCATGAGTGCCAATCAAGCTTTGTGGCAGATTCATTTAACCGTACCTATCAAATATTCCCCTTGATTTGATTTTTCGACACCCTGCGAGGTTCACATTCGACATCGATACTCTCACTTCAATAGGTGCAAACACGCCGTGGTCATGGCCGTAAACACAATTGTGCGTGTACGTACAAATAAGTACTAATCGTCGTAGGTGTTTTCAACGGATTCAATGAAGCCGAACCACCGACGAGTAAAGATTACACAAGTGTCCCTGTTACCTTGAAACGCATATACGCTGGTTTGCAGCTAACATCCTGAAAACGTTTGCGTGTGGATTGGTGGAAATAATTTCTCGGATAGGTAAGGTGTGATCGGGTGCATGTGATTAGCTGAGCAGGGCGATTAACCCTGAAATAAAGTAATAAAAGCGTTTTAGGCGGATTACGATGTTGGTAGTGGACATGCAAGCATTTATCGCGGATAGGCTATTGTGAAATGATTTAATTCGAGTGTGGGCGAGGAGGCTTCCCCTTAGCCATAGCAACGTTGAACAACCAAATTACACGTGCGAGAGTTATAACATCATCTGCTAAAAAGGTAACCAGAAGAATAGCTTCTAATTGCAAAGTGGTCCGTTTTCCTCAATTTGTTAGACTTAGTCATAAACAATTTAGCTTGGTATATGTATGCGCCGGGGAAGTTAGAAGGCTTATAACATGGCGCTATTTACCCTCTATGGTCCGTTAATATATTTACTATATCTAACCAAATTGATATTCTGGTCAGCCAACAACCTGCCATCTGGCGCCTTTGGCCACAAATAGACTTTGCTCACAAAGTAAGGCATTTGTGCCAGAGGAATTACAAGTCAACGAGTACCGATCTATCGCTAATGTTAATTTAGGGATCCGAGTATGCCTTAGTGGGATTTTATGAAGGAAAATCCACCATCTAGTATCCAGTAGAGATAAATTTACCTTAGTACAACTGTAAGAGTTGAGCCACCATTCTGATTCTTCAACAAACCTATGTCAATATCAGTCATGCTACAAATCTTATTGACTCGTCGATACAGATATTTACTTCATCAAAATTATACATAAACTATACTGCAAGTTAAATGCTTCTATATCACGAAAGATGAAATAAAGTTTAATGTTCCTTGGCTTATATCGAAAGATGGAACATAGTCGACGCCATTGGATTTCGCAGAATTTCCATGGGTTACCCTAACATGGCATTTTCTTTAAAAAAAAATGTGTTCGTGGCAGCTGTTCTCAGATCTGTATTTATCTGAATATAAGGGGCAACATATGTGTGCTGTAGAAAAAAAAACACATGATGAATTCATGAAACACGCGTTTCCAACGCAGATACAACAGCGGGCTTCCTATGTGGACGACACTATTTGATAAAGATTGATACATATTATAAACTTGCCAACCGAACCTTCCACGAGTGCACATTGATACGAAAATACCCACTCGCATGGAACAACGCTTCCAAAAACTAAAGGAAATCATTGTGTGTGGCGAAGCTTATGTGGTATTCCAAGTCGACCTCGAGAAAGTATCCAATGTCGCTGTTGTTGTGGTTTTTGGGTCTATCTTGTGGATATCCACATCCGCTAAACTCACGTCCTCCAAATTAATCCACGTATATTCGCTTACGGGCATGGTTTTCATCATTATTATTACTATTAATTATACAGTTTGTCTGAGTCAGATGTTGTTGGGATGGGATCATATCTGGCAGCGCATAGTTTGTTCGCGTTCGAGTAACTCAATATGGAAACCCTTCCACGGTTACCACATTTGATACACAACTGCTGGTCAATGTCAGTGAGCAATTCCAACTTTTCCCGTTTATCATTGCTCTTACACAGAAACATTCTCCATATCCTTGCTTTGCCGGTGCAAAATTCAGTGAAAATCTTCCATTCGCATGTAATTGTATCGCGTCGTGCGGTCCAAGTCAGAGTCGTTGTATGTCAATATGGGGATAATCGAATCACCTGATTTCTACGGTTTTAAATTTAGTCCAATCACCTGAAGTTCACTTTTTCAAAAAACATATTAACGGTCATGTCAAGGTTGAGTAGTAAAAACGTAAGATATCAGAAACATGTAAGGGAAATGCTATTTTCTCAAATTCAATATCCCCATGTGTTGTTGGTATTTTCGAAGTAGGTTTTGACGCGGCTAATAAATCCTTTGCAAAATATTGGTTGTCGTTTGTCACGTTTACCATTGCTTGTTGTAGAATACACACATCGTTTGACCATAACTCAACCCGCGTAAAAGCTTGTACAGGCAAAAACCATATGAACTTCTGCGCATGAAAAATGAGTTCATCCTGAACCTTCTCTGTGTAATCATCAAAATTTCTGAGAATAGTTCTTAGGTCTTAGCTGATTTCATCATTAATGACCTCAGCGTCTCAGTAGTTTCATACTACAAGGGCATCACTGGCAAAGTATCCGATTGAGCATGTGTCCTATTCAATGGTTCCGATACGCTTCGTCTCCAAGATCGGCATAGAAAAGTCCGCATGTAGTATATTGTCGACATTCGACCCGATAAGCCAGATTTTCGCGTGCTGCAAGTCTGACGTACGTGATTCCCGGATGCATGTTTGAAAGAAGCTTCACTGAGTCGCTGAGTGGGTTATATGCGTTGGAATGGTTGCCCAATAGTCTACAAAATCAGGAGAACACTCGTGTGAATTAAACTCTAAGGATTCAAATCTCTGACAGGCCTGTGTAGCAGCCAGAGAAAAGTAATACCTCTGATGTTTTCCTCATCAGCGACCACATACTGCATGAGCTGCTTCATGGTTAACTGTGGCAATTATATATGCCTTTTTTGCGCCTCTTTCTAATATAATTCAATTCTTTTCTGTGAATTGTTGGAGCGAATTTGTGGTATGTATGCTTATATAATTAAAAGACGTAATGTAATTGCAAATTTATGTAATATTAATGTTATTTTTCAGATTCGAAAGCAGCAATTTATATCCTGCACTTATTGTCTTTTTCCTTCACGGCATCGTCGTCATTTTTCCTTTGGTGCCATTGTCTTTTTGCACACTCGTGTTGACGAGTCTTCACATATGCGCTATCATATTCAGCAATGGATCAACACGATCTGCATTGCTGTTTATACAAGGTTCTGCTGTCGTAATCGTTACAACAAGGTGTATGAGCAAGTAAGATTAAAAATAGTCATAATTGTATTTTCTGTCATAATTTTCAAGTCTTCTTTGAGAAAAGTTTTTGCGTCTATTGTGTCCAAAAGCCATCAGACTTTCTCTCTCTCTCTCTCTCTCTCTCTCTCTCTCTCTCTCTCTCTCTCTCTCTATATATATATATATATATATATATATATATATATATATATATATATATATATATATATATATATATATATATATGTGTGTGTGTGTGTGTGTGTGTGTGTGTGTGTGTGTGTGTGTGTGTGTGTGTGTGTGATTATTCAATCGGATTCCTCTTACTTATTTCTACTTTGAATGCATTGGTATTTGAGAGAACACACCATAATGTATATAATGGTGCGAAGTTCACCGCCATAAATGGTACAGTGATTTTCACTGCGGTTATTCGAATTTGCAGTTCTTGTTCTCGTAACTGTATAAGTTTCCAATCTTCCCGCTCTAGCCAATAATGTTATTGCTGATCAAATAAAACTATAAAAGTCAGCTTTAGACCAAATTAGTCGATAAGATTCATTACCTAATATTGCACATACTATTTATGGTTAGAATGTGTGCGTTTGTTTCAAATACTATCAGACGTCTTGGAGTGCTTGAATACATTAGAAATGGATTGTCTCTTTGTTGACCAGAATATCCGTTCATTAAATATCTCTCATTCACTGTCTTTTTATCTACTGCGTTGTACATTTCTTCGTATCTCTTATCGAGATTAGTGAATGTGGATGCCATTTGTATACCATATACCAGAACAAGTCTCTATCAAATTTGCCTTTTGCGGAACGGAGTGAAGACTTGCATTGTCTTCGAACACGGGCGACTCAGTTAATGTCAGACACTTGGAGTTTTCTTGACTCAGTTAATGTCAGACACTTGGAGTTTTCTTGACTCAGTTAATGTCTGACACTTGGAGTTTTCTTGTACAATATAAAAGAAAACTTTTCTGTAGCTCTGTTCTGTTCTACGCCGAGATTTGGTCATGCTTGCTGCAACGTTATCGTTAACTCCTTTAATTTATCAAGATACTTCGGAGACATATTTTAAATATTTTACAGGATTTTGGGGCCTTTTTAATGAATTCATATAATGAATTCATACTAAATAGCAGTGTGATATTTTGGGGGGAAAATGCATAACGCATCATTGGTCAAACACTTTAATTCCCACATTACCTACGCAAATGAAAACTTTCACTGGTGCTTTCAATGGCATTATATAACCTTGTTGTGGGTATCTAATAGAATATACCCAAAGAAACGAAAACTACTTCCGCTAAAGATGTGCCTCTTGAAAGTATGTCTTTGAACTTTAACAAATATCATCTATCATAAGCTGTTGCGCATCATTTCTTACGTTTAATAGACGTATTTTGGTTAGTGTCAATTACGAAGGTTTAAATGTACAACCCTAAAAGTACTCTAGTGTGCCAAACGACATTATAGAATGTTTATAGGTTGTCTCAAGCTTGATTACCTGTCAAGAAGTGTGCGTGATTGCTAGTGTAATTTGCGATATAAGTTAATCGGCTTATCTGTGTTTTAAATTTATTGTGCCCCTCCCCAATATTACCGCCAGCGTGGTTTGAACCTAAAACTTTTGAATTAATCGTAACGATCTAAACCAGGGCAACTCTAACATATGGATGAAACGAACTCAAATTTAACGGTTTTAAATAGAAGCAAATAATGTACCACATGTGATGGGAAACTAGAAGTTGATTAGGGTTTAGCACCCTGGTCAGTCATCGCGGTATTAATCCCTTATAATGTTAATATGAAAATTAGAATAACTTCGTGGTTTTAGGTACATCACAGAACTTATGCACTTATTATTTATTACATTTTAGTTCTTGATAATGACATCATGACATTGGATACGATTGTCTTCATCTCTAACTTTATCCTCGTGGTTGTGTTGATATTGACATCGAAGATGTACAGTTTCCGTTTTGGCGGTTTCTCCAAAGAAGCCATCATCGGTATCGGAATCTGGGCTGGTATTAATGGTGAGTAAATTTTCTACTAACCCAGTTTTCAAAGAAGTAATAGTTCCATATCAGCATATACTTTCTTTTCGCAGCAATTGAAGAAAACACTTTGGTTTTAAAGTCAGCTTCTGTCCGAAGGACGACCGCTGTTAAATTCCAGATAATTTCATTCAGCGTTGTACAATGAAGAAGACGATGTTTCCATTTAGTGGTCGTTTAGCTCAGTCAATATACAAAACAGCAGACTCTTAAGTTATCTGTTTCATAGGCACGTATAACCTTTTGCGTCTCTGGCTGTGAGTCGCCTGGAGTTGTCTGTTGCGTGTTTGACGAAGGCATCATCCGTTTTACTCAGTCCCAGCAACAGTAATCACTTCTTTGTATTTTGTTTACCAATACGATGTGCCATATTTAAACATACGTTAGTGCGTTTTTGCCTACTTATTACTGTTAACTACCCTTTATGTGAGCATGTTCTGTTTGCAAAATGACTGAAATTGATAAATATGTATTTCCGTTGATTAATCTTCATCAAAGCTAAAAGTTTATTAAAATTTTATTTCAAATACGTTTGAGTTATGTGATAAAACTGTGAGGCACGATTTCTAGATATAGCAATACTGTGTAATTATAATTTTATTTCGAAGGATTATTACATTAAATAGTTTAAATCATTGCTGTGTAAGTTAAGCCTTATTTCGAAAGAATATTACTTTGAAAGCGTTACACCGTTATTTCGATGATACCTCCGGATAGAGATGCTATTAGTCTGTGATGAGTGTCAGCGGGAGTTCCATTTTCTCACAAGATGCTGCCTTATTTCTCGGTGTGACCTTCAAATAAATAGTAAATATAATTAAATGAACATCAAATCACCTGATAGGCTTTCGATTTATGTCACCTCTAATATCGGTGGATATTTTACTTTCAAGAAGAAAAACACGCTCAAAAATACTAATTTAACATGTATGAATTTCATAAGAAATATCCAAAGTTACACCAGAATTTATCACCACGGTTCCATTCATGTCGCTTGTCGCGAAGTAAGAAAAACATTATAGTCGTACAAGTCATGCTACAAACACTCGGCGTGTTTCTTTGACTTTCGTGGTAGATTTGAACTGTGTATTGTTAATACTAAAAATATAAAATATTCTTCCTTCATGCAAAATGTGTAGCTTCTAAATGTGCAATTCATCCATAATATTCGACACATATGGTCCTGAAAAGCATAATGGATGCAAAATATATGTTTGAAAAATTGCAACCTCGTGAAAACGTATAATTCGTTCCTTTTACAATGAGTTCTGATAACAAAACTCTTAAGAGAGGACATTCTGAAACTGAATGGTTGTGTATGTACACGGGTAAAGTGCCACCTTTCTATCAAAACAGCATAACTGACCAATCAGGTGCCTATTTGGAGACCTGTTCACTAAACCAAGCAGAGAGCAAATAATCACTGCTTACTTCAATCATCATTTTATTTTTTAAAAAACTCCACCTTTAAGGATGAAGTTGTTGTTCTTTGAATTCTTTATGTCTTTTTTGAATGCCTATGATCTATATTTACATTCATAGTTAACGTAATTCAAATTTCGCTTTCAATTAAATAATTATAAATAAATAATTTGTTTTTCGTAAAAGAACTACTTAAATCCCACAGTAGTAACTTTTGTTTCTTTTCCACTTTATGTCGATTTTGAAACGTATTAATCAATTAAATTACACTGAAAAACTTCCATATCTTTTTCAGACATTCTAGCCATTATTGGATTGATTCTAGTATACGCCAGATTTCAGGTTGTCGGGTGGTCCGCCAATCTATTTACAGGAACAGCAGTTTCATTCTGTATTATAGGCGCCATTGCATTCATGGCTTGCATCAAAGGGACATGTAGCAAGATTACACCTTGGTAAAATATTGCCAGATATTTTGCATGCAACCGTAAACTGGAACTATAATTCAATTTCATATACATAAACATTTTTGAAAACCACCTATAAAATTTAAAATTTATAAATACCTTTGTTCGGTATGTGATGACTTTCTATGCAACTGCAGCTTAGCATTCCAATTGATGGAATGTAAAATGGTTATAGAACATAAAACGTAAATAGAATAAGATATATTAAGATACGAATGTATTATTTTCAATAATAATTCAATAACCCATAAATTGTCGGGTGGTTTCAGGTTTCGTGAATATTGGCTGCAGACAATAAGCAACTAACCTAGATACATCTGTTTTATGTATTTGCAATAAAACGTACATGAAACCTGCAATAAACACCCAACAGAATATTCAGCAACTTGAGTGAAAGGTGCCCTTCCAAGAAGCTGCTTCATTGTATGATAAACGCAATCTTTACCCATAATCCAATTTTTGGAAAAGTGACAAATTTTGACGCCACATAATTACAACTATATGCAGTAGACAAAATCTATTTGTAATAATTTGTTTCTTAATATAAATTTTGAAACTCACATGATAAATAAGCATTTGACATGACATGAGTTTAGCACAGCCTCAATCATCGTCAAAGGTGTGACAACGGCTCTTATAAAAAACAAAAACACAACCTATTACAATAGTTTCGGATTAGTCCTGAAAATAGAAGCTTCTTGCGGTAACATTATATGATATTTATTTATAAAGTTCCATGTTTTGATTTTATTGTTGTTTATTGCATATTTTTTATTTTGTTAAAGAAGTATTGGTCAATGACATACTAAATTTGTTTAATGATTCTTCCCTTATTTATCCATCTCTCTTTCTCAGAAAAAGATGGATGTCAGTGCGTGAATAATATCTATTATAATTCAATGACATTTAAATATCTGTCTTGTCTTGTATGCATACAGAAACGCAATTGTTTACTACGTTCGAAATTTAATGAGTTGCAAAAATGCTGTCAAAGAAAATGGAATCATCTTTATATTACACTACACTAGGAGTTTTGAAAAGAGAAGACAGAGTTTATTGCAGGGCATACCTTTACAAAGTATTTCAAGATTCCTTATTCTCCACTTCACACGACCTGTATTTTAACACTATAAATTCAGTTTTACAGATTACTTTGCTTTTTATAAATGATACAATTTAACAGAATTTACCTATCACATACATACATACATACATACATACATACATACATACATACATACATACATACATACATACATACATACATACATACATACATACATACATACATACATACATACATACATACATACATACATACATACATACATACATACATACATACATTCGCGGTGTGTTCACAAAGGGAAAAATAAAAAAATGTGTAGTATAAAATACCAGAGAATAGCAAGACTATTTGAATGTTTAATTGAGAAAGAATATCTTCGATCGAAAGAGCAAAGTTACAAAATGAAGAAAAACAAAATCAGATGAAAAACAAAATCAGATGAAAAACGTCTTAAATAGGTGAACTATATATCTGTTGCATAGCAAACGTTTATGAAAAACAATCAAATGCTATCCACCTACAGAACGAAACTACTTTGTTCCAAGCTAAAGACTGATACAATACATGGCGAAAAAGTACGCCACTTGGGACAAGAAGAAACAAAGAAAAATGAGGTCAAACTTATATCCAATTAAGTCATGTGTGCAGAAGACTGAAGAAAATTCTTCATGAGAATGGTGTGGGATATTACTACTGCCATTACTACTACTACTACTACTACTACTACTACTACTACTACTACTACTACTACTACTCTAATATAAAGAATCAGGCAAATTTATATTGGTAAAATCTGTATTAAAATGTGCATTTCGAATTTTGAATTGATGTCTGGCTGAAATTTTGGTAAGATTTCATTGATTTTGTTTTTCTATATACTGTTTTAATTCGCTGCTTCCAGTGTCTACCATGCTTCTTGTGGCTTTCACTCTGCTTAGAATTAGGCAATTCCTACTGAAAAAGTCATCCTGTGGTTTTAACATGAGCGGTCAACATGCATTCTTCCAATGTGTTTATTCATATAAGCGGTCAACATGCATTCTTCCAATGTGTTTA
This sequence comes from Potamilus streckersoni, assembly GCA_016746295.1. Classification (NCBI taxonomy): domain Eukaryota; kingdom Metazoa; phylum Mollusca; class Bivalvia; order Unionida; family Unionidae; genus Potamilus; species Potamilus streckersoni. Next base: position 946,286 of record JAEAOA010001578.1, on the reverse strand, counting down.
TTCATATAAGCGGTCAACATGTATACTTCAAATGTATTTATTCATATAAGTTGTCAACATGCATTCTTCCAATGTGTGTATTAATGTAAGCGGTCAACATGCATTCTTCCGATGTGTTTATTCGTAAAAGCGGTCAACATGCATTCTTCCAATGTGCTTATGCATGTAAAGCGGTGTTTGAAACGGTCTTTCTTAAACCATTCTCCATTTAATTGTCTATTTTAGTTTAATAAATCTAATCGTTAGTACAAATAATGAATTGAAGGTTATGGATTACAACCAGTAATAAACATCTACATGGAGAAGAAAACAAATCAAACACACATTTGTCTACAAGAAGGTCAATGCCTAGAAAACAAAAGATTTCTACAATGAACCACATTAACAGAGCTGCAAAGGGACCATACTTTCTTGGTAATCATGTCAAACGGCTGGATGCTATATTAAATCGAGCTTCATGAATGAGCGACATGGATGTGTGTGGCTTACAAGTAATAATGATACATATCTGTTTTCACGCTCACCATGACTGATAATACAGCAGTTACAAGTGTGCAATTATTAGAATGTCTACAACCGAAGAAGTGATTTAGGATCAAACAGGTAACCAATAAGCTTTTATCCAGTAAAATTATCTTTGCGTATAAGACCTTGATGGATATTAACTGTATATATGACTTGACTGCAGCATATCTGTTAGTAACAAATAGTTTTGAGAAACACAAAAACACAAAAATTTTGTTACTTATCGGTCGAAGTTCTAGCCTAAGACATATAATTACATTTCCAAACAATCTAGAATTAGACCAAGTATTGAAGATTGGCCTCATTTATTGTATTAAATATTAACTAATACTATCGGATCCACATGACCGAACATGTACAATTGTCCTTAAATATTGTAACGTATTTCTTTGGAAGTCTCAGAAAGGCATTCAAAGAATTCCTTTCAATGTCTGAGATTCAATACGTGTCAAGTCATATAAAATCAGATGTATAATTCGGCATTGTCAGAACTTAAAAAGGTTGAACAATTACGAGGCTGTCGTTGTACAGGGTCAAATAAGTGGTACTTCTCGCAAGATTTTAAGACATTTCCCTTGTCTTTAAGCTCAACAGTAGAAAGGCTTTTGCGTATTTTGATTCATATAAAAGGAAAACAGATACTGTTCAACTGCAGTTTTTGCTCTTGTTATCCTTCCAAGGAATCATTTTTGAATGGTGCCTATTATTATTATTATTATTATTATTATTATTATTATTATTATTATTATTATTATTATTATTATTATTATTATTATTATTTATCCGATCGCTTTGTATTTCATGGGAGATATACTAATAAGCAATGTATGTCCGTCTATTTATCCGTTAGCTTATAATCCCTATAAACGCTTGGTGGAACTTGACAAGAACGTAAGGTGGCACTACCCATATGGTAACCATTTTATAAGACTGGTGTCATCATTGGCTTTTTTTCTGGGGTCCCTAAAAAGATGTCAAAGATTAATTGTACAAAAATTGTATATTAATGCAAAGAGGTACGCATATATAAAGACGATAGCTTTCAAAAGGGTGATATCTACCTTAAACTTGAAATTTACTTCGAAAAAATGCAATTACCAAAACCATTAAATTAAATCATCGCAAACATGTGGTTTAAAAGAAAGCATAACGTTTCTGTCAAATAAGCCCTGGTCACAAAATAATGAAATTTCATTTCCTACGTAGTGCATTTAGATTTTGACCGTTGATTTAAACATTTAAACAGCGGTAGTTGAAATTTCAGTGTTGCATCTCGAGGATAATAATTTTACATGTTGAATCAACTTGCTAGTGTTAAAATTTCCATTGCATATGTGGACGTTTAATATTTAATCTCTTGTACTTAAGGTTGTGGTAGAAAGTTTCATTGTATTTGTCATAATTGTTAGTTTTATATGCTTGAAGGATACGTGTGCGTTATACTTTGCATTACACAACGAAACTGTCTACGATAACAATAATAAATATAGTAATATCAAGTATTAAAATGTTTTCATTTGTGTATTGAATGTTATCATTTGTGTAATAAAATGTTATCATTTGTGTATTGAATGTTATCATTTGTGTAATAAAATGTTATCATTTGTGTATTGAATGTTATCATTTGTGTAATAAAATGTTTTCATTTGTGTATTGAATGTTATCATTTGTGTAATAAAATGTTTTCATTTGTGTATTGAATGTTATCATTTGTGTTTTGAATGACATTGAAGCAGCGACAGTTTGCAAGTTACCATTCTCAGGTTGAGAAGTTACTATACATTTGTTATCTCTCTCTCTCTCTCTCTCTCTCTCTCTCTCTCTCTCTCTCTCTCTCTCTCTCTCTCTCTCTCTCTCTCTCTCTCAATCGATCTACTGATTGACAGGAGCACCTTGTATGTAAATAAGGATGTTGATCGTTGACTCTTTCTGATGATGAACGGTAATGCATTGAAATATCTCCTAACAGTATCATAGTCTCCTTTTTTAGATAAAGAGCAATCAAGAAGCTGCATGATTACATTTTTAATAAATATAATTTTTTTTTACAAATTTTACGAAATTATTCAGTTTTTATTGCAGACTTATACTAGCTATAAGTTTGTACTAAAATTAATAGTAATACCAGTTATCGGATGAATAGACAATGCAAATATTGTACGTTTTGGATACCAATTATTAGCCTCTTTGTTAATGCACTCTACTTTGATAAATGAATGATATAAGGGAGATAAGCCAGTACATTACGTACTATTTAACCCTCTACGTGTAAACATTCGGTTAATTCAAACTCGGCTTGCAGCAAAATTCCATTGCGCATATACAAGTGTGTAGGGAGACGAATGTTGAGAAGCAATTTTATTACAGAAATATGTAGTACGTAAGATAAATTTAGTGAGTGTGGCGCTACCGTAATCGAGGGGAAAATGTATCAAATAAATGTAGTTATTGACATAAGTGAACACGGGTTCATGAATTGCCAGAATAATGTTGCTCAGCAATTGCTGGCATCCAAAAGCATTCTATACACCGAGACAGACAGTTTACAATGAATAAATATAATGCACAAATTTCTATCCCTCCCACCCCATATCGGTATAAGATACATTTTTAAATACATCGGTTAAACCTTGTCGTCTGTTTGTTTCTATTTATTCATTCAACCACATGTCGTACAAGGTCGAAGAAGAGACTGAATCTTGGGATGGTGCGGTCTGGGCTAAAGAGGAAATTCCACGACAAGTTATCATTATAGCTGGTAGTGCATATACACAAGCATACGTTCAAAGACATTTGCGCACTGAAGAATTCTTCATAAGACCTGATTTATCTGACGGTGACGGAATACATTCGGAAGTATTAGACTTTACAATAAATTAAATGTTGACATTGCTCCACATTCATTAATTTCTGGAAAGCTGAAACAGTATTCAGAGTTTAATCCTAAATTTCCCCTTATTGCTTATGTTAATCAATAATTAGTTTTGTCTCTGAGGAACCCAAATGATAAAGGGTTGTTAACAATATCGGCTAAGTTTCAGACAATTAAAATATTAATGTTATTTTCTGAGTTTATCGTGGTATAAACTGTCATTTGCCGAATCACACAGCAAATAACGCCCGTCAAATCTTTATTTATGCTGTGTGATTCTGCAGATGACAGTGCGAATTCGAGTGCTGCTAATCCAATGCCATTAAGCTGTTGCCTGCTAGGCTTCGTCCAAGTCAGTACGTTGTATACTATTTTCTATTTATTTCTCACGCGTCTTCGTTGGTGTTTACATCAAACATTAATAGTTTGTTGCGGGTGGTTGTATATATCTTTATCGTTCTGGGTGGGCCGTTTTCGTTTGAATACTGGCAATTATCAGAAAACCAATGTTTTTCCTAATAATATATCACACTGTGACTCAAGGTGGGGTTACAGAGTCGTGAGATATTTATTCTGTGACAGTACGTTCATGGGAATACATATATGGTCGCTACTTTTATCTAATTACTAAGTATGGCGTGCATCCTTATCAGAGTCCTTTCTTGTTAATAATAATCACAAAAAATACCTTGCAACTTAGCTAGTTAAACATCTGTTGTTTTTGTTAGTTGTACATGTCAGTAAAAATCACAACGAAATGTTACGATATACATAAAGTATACAACAATTTACATCCCATGACAGACCATATTACCTTGGCAAGTGAACATTGTTGAAGTGTCTTCAGAAATTCACGTATGCATTTTTATACATTGAAGTCTATCTGATGTTAGTTCTGTCTTGTCCAGATTGTATCAGCATTGAGTATTTGCGGATATGTCTAGAGCAAAAACGGTAAAACATGGTTTTCTCATTCGTACATCAAGCGGATACATTTTGATCCCATTCTTTCAGCGAGTGTTGACATCATCGAGATTATGACGTCATAATTTGCATAATTTCAGATATATGATGTGAGGCTAATTACACAGAAATTGATCTTGTATAATTCTTGCTGACTGATATGGTTAATAAAATCTGTGTGGCTTGGGAAAAAAAGACAAGGAAATCCAAGTTGAGGGGTAACATTATTTGTCTTCAGCAAGGCTTTACCGATAGAGGAAGACAATTATCGTAACTCTTCAATTATAGCTCAGCATTTTCAGTAATCATCAATTATTATTTTTTCCTCACGTAATATAATAGATCAGCATATTCGTCACGTACAGTAATCATCAGGTATTATTTCTTTGGTCACGTTTTTTATAGGTCATTCGGACTTATAATGATTTAAGAAAATCGAAATTATTAATCACACTGAAGTCTATAAATATTTGCAAGAAAGATAAACCAATACACCCATCAACAGTTTAACAGCTGTAATTCTTAAGTGTTTTATATATTGTACAAAGAGCTTCCAGAGCCACGGCTTGCTTTTTTTTGTAACCGCAACTCATTAATACAAATATACATGCTGATCTCAAGTACACAATTCAAGCTGTGAGCAAATAATTTATGATTATGACATTTAGTTGGTTGATATTGTATGAAATTTTCAATAAACAATTACTTTCTTTGATAAAGAAAACGTAAAACATCAGTTCTGGAAAAGTTGCATGGTAGCCAATCATATGATACTGGGTACTCAACTTTAAAGAGTGTAATGTCGAACGATTGACTTTTCACTATTCGTCAATAATTAGAGAACTGTGACAATGTTACGAATAGCTCTCTTTTTCTTTGGAAGAGTTGAAACTCTTTGTTACTTATTGATATTATAATTGATATTGACTGCACAATTATTTCTGTGTATGAAATTACACCCTTTCAACCTCCACCAACACCTCCCCCAAATACTAGGCTGATATGAATATGAAGCGCTTTCTACTTCAGGATATCTTGAAAAATTGTTTGGTTTTTTTTTGTCTCTCGCTAAACACTAATCCATTTTTATTGAATCTCTCTTCTTCATTGTTTGGTTGGGGTTGATTGGTGAAGTTATTCATTTTTTTACTTCAAAATTGTTTGATTCATTTTGTTAAGAATCCGCGATTGTTTTGTTTCAAAACAATTTCATCCGGCACAGAAGAACAAAACAATGGTTGCATCCCTTGCAACGTTAGCTTCTAGTAGTAGAAGCAGCATGACATATTAAAATGAAGATTAAAAATCCGGTAGATTCTTTGCCGTAAGGGAGAGAAACATTGTACTTTTATGTACCTTAAAGTTGTGATTTGGCGTGCTTTGTTTTTCAGTGTGAATTAATTTAACGTTTCCACTGCTCTAGGGTATTCTTTAGGACAGATTTTTATATACCACGATGCATCTGTATTCTTTATATTTATCACATCGATATTTTCATGGAGTCATCATAGATGGACTTCAAATCTATCGTATTGATAGCAATCCAAAAAATAACACTTTATTTAACATGCAGGCTGTTACACAGTCAGAATTTACAATTTGAAAATACTGGGAGACAGTAAATTTTGTAAGTGATTTAAATTAGTAAATGTATAGACAGGTAAAAAAAATAATATTTCCATCGACAAAAATAGCTTGAAAATATTTTGATATAAACAGTGCTTAAATATATTTTGTCGCAAGTAATATAAAAATAAGCATTATTGAAAAAATTTCGAGCAGTGAATAACATTTGGGTATATACAACATGAAGGGAGATAACTTCGTCAAGCAAAACCTTTCTCCGCTAGAGTAAATAGATTTATACTAATATTTTTTACCAGTACAATGATATAAGTATACTAGGACAATTGTGATAATCAGTCTTATAAAAGGAAGGAAAATAATTAAGTATTTATATACAAAAATATTGCAAGGAATACTTTGATACTAACTAGAGATGATTTTCAGATAAGTGATATTCCAGCACCACATTGTAAACTCACAAAAAAAAACCATGGAGGATTGTTCAAAGCTTACAAAAATCGTCAATAAATTTTATCATGGCCTTTTAGAGAAAAATGCAATGTATTAAATCCCAATCCCGAGATGAATTAACTTGAAGACGATAACAGGATAAATTTGCCCGACTGCTGAATACAGAGAAATTATTTACAAGAGATATAACCTGGTCTTCGAGCTAAGAATAATTAAGCAGTTAGCCTTCTTGTTATTGCGTAATGTTATACAGCAATTAATTTAAAAACCCCAGAATGAATAAATAACTTTTTCATCGCCGTTAGAGAGCCGCAATGTATTATTATATGAAATGTATACTCGCTGCATCGACGATTGAGCCAAAATGAACAAATAAAAATTTCACCATAAAGGCCAGGGAGGGGTGCGATATTACGACAAACTAGTCATTATTGATCTTATTATAATTCCCAGACTACTAGAGTAATTTAAGCCGTTGTATCGATCTACGCAACATTGTCAAAAATCTGTAACTATGTTCTCAGGCGAGCTTTTAGCTCTACTTCATATTGGCATTAAAAATTCTGGCACAGAATTAGTGACCGCGTGTGACTGTAATGTATAATACAGAATGGGTAGTATAAATGCACAGACCTCAGAGCATCATTTTAAATATTTTTACTCAGACTCACAAATAATTTTATTTTAAGGAAAATAGTTATTATATAATGAATTCCGAAAATATTGTTGCATTTATTTCTGAAATTAGAAACTTAAATAACGAGGATATAGCATGATCAGAACAGTTGGACCCTGATAAAATTATGAACGATTTTGAAGATTTACAGGAACGGAAATATAACGGAATGGAGGGTATACACTATCAGCCAAGTACAGATTTATCAGGTTACTTTTACAGTCTTTAAGACAGTAGTCTTTACTTTATGTAGATGTTGAGGGTATTCAGAAGTTTGTTTCGCTCACAAAGGGGATCGAAGAAGTCAGATCAAAGTTATCATGCGAATACTAAACAATAAAGAGTATGAGTTCACATGTGCGACAGCTGAAGAAATTTATGTACAGTTACATGGTCGCTACTGACAAGGCCACTGAGCATGAAAGCGCTTAGCAAATAGTTATATACTTAATTTACCTGTTTGTTTGTAATAGCTCCGGTAGCAGTGGGATTAATGTGCTCAAGTAATGATTCACCAGTGGAAATTCTCTGCGTCTCGAGTCTCAAAAATGCTAAAGATATATTTTCTTACATTTGGCTATTATAATTAGTGAGCGTCTGCGGGGAGATGATGATGAGGCCTAACCTTGTGTATGGATTATTTTTTAAATAAATGTTCCAGGTGGAAACTCGCCTTGTACTCCTGGACTTCAAAGCGCACGGGGTTCACTTAGGTGGTGTTTTTATTACGCCTATCGCGCTTAGAGATCCAACAACTGCAATGAAAAACGATATATAACATTTACCAGACGTCAACAACCTGCTCGTAAAGTACTGATTTTTGCTCTCTTTTTTAATTTATTTATTTACATCCTAATTATAATTCATTCATGGTTTATTCCTGCAATAATATTTTTTTATATTCTGATTATGATATTTAGTCAGAATGTATTTATCATATAATATCAGAAAATGACTATTTGTATTATGATTCTAATTCATTTATGATTCATTTATATAATAATACTTATTTGATTATGATTATGATCAGAATCTTTTATTCTGATAATACGATTTATGCTGAAATAAATTCCAATTATTATCCCGAATGATTTTTTTCATATAATGATATTTACTTTTATTCTGTTTATGACATTTATTAAGATAATAATATTTTACAGAATCGGAGTATAATATTTTTCCAGATAATATTTATTCAGATAATAACATTCAAATAATAATATTTATTTGCACTCTGATTATGATACTTATTCATATAAAAAAATATGGAGTATCAGATTATAGTATTTATTTATATAATAATAATTATTTTTATTCTGATCATATCATTTAGTTAGATAATAAAATTGATATTCATTCTGATTAAAATATTTATTCAGATAATAATATTAATACTATTTTGATTAAAATATATGTTCAGATAATAATATTTATGCAGAATAATATTTATGTTGAAAATATTTATGCAGAATCAAATTAAAATATTCGCATAATATTTTTTCTGATTAAAGCATTTATTTCAATAAATATTTATTAGGATCATATTTATTCAGATAAGATTCATTTTTGATCTGAATCATTTATTCATATAATAATATTATGAAAAATCAGATGTTTTTGTTTTTATAAAATTATTTTTTTATTTTGATTACAATATTTATTCAGAATATAATATTGATGCAAAATCAGATTATAATTTGTATTCAAAATCATTTATTCATATAATGGTAATATTTATTCTAACTATAATAATTATTTATTCTGGTTATTATTTATTCTGATTATAATGAATATTTATATTATATTTTTTATTCAGAATCAGAACATAATATTTATTCAGATTTATTTATTCATATAATAATATTAATTTTTATTCTGACGATAATAATTATTCATATAATAATATTTATGCAGAATCACATTAAAATATTTATTCTGATTATATTATTCAGATTATAAGATTTTTGAGATAAAAATATTTATTCAGACATTATTTATTCATATAATAATATAATAATTATTCTGATTATAGTATTTATTCTGATTATACTATTTTTTAAGATTATGCTATTAATATTTATTCTGAATATCATATTTATTATTATAAAATAACATGGTGGGACCTGAGGTATAAATGAGTGCAAGATGTATCATTGTTGAGCTTGGCTAGATTTTTCAAGATCTATTTCGTAAAGGCTATCAACGACGTCACAAAAAAGATTGACTACGATCGTTGATGCGACATAAACAATACCAGGTGATACATGACATGACGATATCCACAGTGTGGATCGTTATTGCGTTTCAGTATGCCTTGTGTTCGGGTTATTTTCCCATGATTCGACAATGTTTGGAAAATATTCATCGATGATGTTATTAATTGTCAGTCCTATATTGAGCAGAAAATCAGGTAAAATTAAATGTTCATCATCAGAATTACTTTTTCCATAATATTTCAAAAAAGGATCACATAAATTATCATAAGATTTTATATTTTTGTGTTAATTTTGTTAATATACACTAGAACTGTAAGAAGCATGAGCAGATGTTGAATATTTTCAATAATCTGCCGCTTTACGTCATCCTATAATAGTGTGCAAAGTCAGAAAATACATTTTATTCTTGTGATTGTTCGAATAAATTCAGAATCAATTCCGTTTGTAAACTGACTAATAAATAACATATTTACACTTTTAGTAACAGTCAAAGATTTTTTACACCCGGACTTTTTCACCGTCTAGAGTAAAACGAATATAAATCTTGTTCAAAATACTTCCATGATTATTATTTGTTATTCCGGATATTTAATAAATATTCGTTTGATTTTTCAACGCTGTATCCGTTACTTTTCGCAATATCATGCCAACCTAATACAGTTCTCATCGATATATATATATATATATATATATATATATATATATATATATATATATATATATATATATATATATATATATATATATATATATATATATATGTATATATATATATATATATATATATATATATATATATATATATATATATATATATATATATATATATATATATATATATATATATATATATATATATATATATACACACCGTGTAATCTGGAAAATATACTTAAATTGCCGCAGATAAAGTTGGTTGGTTTATGAACTCTAACGGCTGTCTTAAATAATAATCCTGTGATAGATTTAATCTGGCGCTGAAGTTCATCATTGATTTGTTCGATTTGATAACTACCTATGGGAATGCTCACTACTTGCCAATCGGGTGTTCAATCGTCGCCATTAATATTTGCAAGTAGCAGCGAATTATTCGCAGGTAATCCAACAAGCGACTTTATTCTTATGTTCCGCAACTATAATAAACCCGCAGTTATGCTAGTGTTATTTCATTTGCTGAAATTGCAGTTGTAAAATTAAAGCTAAACTCAGGATTGGTTGAACTCGTTGATATCATTACCGTTGCTGTATTAGTGCCGATATGTTGTAGTAATTCGTTTGACATTATTAATAAATGAAAAGTTTAAATTAAGGTGACTGACATTCTGATAGAATAATCAGGAGCATTTCTGCTTATTCCTGGTCTGATATTGCTCCGTCACTGAGTCCTGTTGATATAAGTGCTAATAATTTGGCGTGTGTTTGTGTTACTCTGAGAATAATATTTGACATCTAAATAATTTATCAGCCGCACATGTATATATCTTATTTGCGATTATATTAAGAACACCAGCAATTGTTGTTGTAGTTGAAACACAAATTCTTACAACTGCTGGCGATGTCATTTTTACCGTAGACAGTCATACATAGATTTCAATGTCTACAGCAGATGCAGAATAAAGAATTATATTAGTAACAACGACACGACTACGACATTTTTATCTTTACTGTATACTCATATATGATATTTTTCAGTTAGGTCTGTAACAAACACACTTTTTCATATCTGTATTTGCTTGCCGTTTTATGTTTTTTCTTGTTTAATCAAATGAAGTGTTTTGGCGACAAATTCCATACACCACCAGTAGGACACTGCGGTTATTTTTTTATTAGCTGGTTCCAGTAAAAATATTATTTCGGTATCTTTTTTTAAAAAAACAATAAAAATGGTTCCAGAAAAAGTATTGGTTGAATGACGCCATCAAAATATAGTAAATATTCTGAATTTTGAAGCGCTGAATACTGACAGCATGTACATACCAGCGACTTCCGCTGTGTTTTGATAGTGTTAATTTGCTGTGAATATGTTGAAAATCCTGTTGATATCGTGTATAACACGTTGGCGATCTGCTTGAAATTTTTATAAAGATTAGGTTTTCTTAACACAATTGGGAATTCCACTGACGACATCGTTGAGTCTTGGGTTAATATCAAAAAGTTTAATATAAAAAAGCAAAGTAATACCGAAGAACTCTTCTGCGTTTTAATGAGATTTTGAAAATTTCTGCAAACATTTGAAAACATACTTACGTGAACGTCATATTCAGATCGCATCGTGGTTAATTTGTCATCGATTGTAGTTTCTTTATCATCCACATATTTCTTTGTTGTTGCGTCTTCATCACTTGTTGGTTCCCTCAAAACGATTATTTTATTTCCATTCATGTTGAGTTCACCTATCATTCTTTCACTGGTGGATTTTAAACAATCAGCAATATTTTTTTTTAATTTCATCTCTGATGGATACATTTGAGTTTCTGATTCTACCGACGTCAGTAAATACTGGAACATTATTCGTGCTAGCACCAATAACTGCACGAATTATATCAATCCATTTGATATTACTCCTCTTTAAACACCGTATCTATCCTGTAAAATAACTTAATCCCGATCAACTCCACACAGATTCATATTAACAAGATCGGTAGCGTACTTCGATAAATTTATAAATCCATATAATCTTTTTTTTTTCTTCTTGTCAGACACAGGAGAGTACCTTCCATAAATATCAACTAATTATTTAAAACAGTGTATTCATGTACAACTTTATGAGGTGCATTGAACAATTTTGAAAAAAAAAATGTCAAGTGCAGCGAGTACTTCACGGCAACATACTGGTGGACCAGTTATTTTTTAGTTGGTAATGTTGAATACAAGATTGGTGCAGTGATGTTTTTATTAACTGTTAACATATTTTAACAATTCCTTTGATGGTGCCAACCCAAACGCATAAACAATTCCACGTTGATCAATTGAGTATGCAACCCAATGAGTACATGGACATTAGTTTTTATCGAGTTTCAACATTGTTTGGTTTGCACAGTAATTGATCACTAATAAAAATCCTCTGAAATGGTTGATATTTAGCTGCTTAAAAGCATCAAATAAATCAAAATATGACACGGGGAGAATTAACGAAGTGTCCCTGGCAATCTTAAACCCTTTTTATACTGGGTTTCTGTCAGTTTTAGATCCTTTACGTTTACTTTCTGATTCCTTTACCTGTTGATGTCTTTAGGTCCATCCCAGAAGAAGTTCCAGCAGCACCAAACGCAGCTGCTTTGGCAAGTGCTGAGACTTCAGCGACTATAACTCGTGGAATAGCTGTGGGAAGTAGCAATATACCACCTGTCTTAGAGATATCTTGAATGGCAGCCACAGAAAGATTATGGAGTATGCTAGTCTTTGATCGTTTGGCTTCATTGAAGTGTCTGAGTTGACGAACTGAGAGTAATAGTTTATTTCAACTACCTTGGATTTGTTCTCGCATTAGTGATATTTCTACTTCACAATTGTCTTTTGATACCGATTGTAGCTTTTTAATCTGATCAGAAGGCAGTCTGACACTAGAATGATGATATGACATTTATAATTATCATCTTGATTTTAATTTCCTGAGAAAATCAGGAGATCTAATTACATGTTTTCTACCGGGGGCATTAATAACTCTCATTCGTCCACCAACACCATCAAGCAGCATTATATTATCGCTGAGTATAACGTCGATTGCTCTGTAATTGGTAATTGCTCATTTTGTCACACGAGCTCGAAAGTGTATATCAACGACAGATTATTTGAATAAGTGCAAGTGTTCCAGAGAAAAGTGTTATATTTGTAAACCAGAAATATTATTTCGATCACGCCCCATGAATGATAATAAACGATGATATACAAGCGCAACATGATTTTGATCGAAATTTAACAAAATGTTCTCAACTGGTTCTTGATGTATATCCTTCAATTTTTACTATAAGAATAACCGGTATAGAAGCAAATAACCGGGATATAATCTGCGTTACATATGTACAAAAAGTAAAAATAGATGTCGCTTTGGCTTGTAGACTTTTAGGGAATTATACAACGTTTTCAGTTACCGCAACTAGTCTATACAAGCTGGTTGTATTTATAGTTTTAGCACATGTGAAGACAGCCATGTAGAGGTTTACAAACACAACGTTTTTGTGTGTTTTTTTTGTTTGTCGTATATATGTTTTGTATTTGCCTTTGAAAAAGAATCATTAAGAGTCGAAAGCGCTGAGGCTAGTTAGTTACTAGTTTCGTACTGTTCGTCGTCAGTTTATTGCATCTATTTTAATTAATCCCTGACACACGTGATTCCTTGGTGGATCCAGTACGCTTGAAAGGGTTGTTATTCGTCATATGATTTGTATTCTTTATATATATGTGTATGTATATATATATATATATATATATATATATATATATATATATATATATATATATATATATATATATATATATATATATATATATATATATATCTTAAAGAGCAATAAATGTATCGTGGTGCAGAGACACCTTTGCTGTTTGCCATGTGAATAAATTATTATTCTTGCTATGAATACTATCTGTAGTCATCGTTAAGCATGACAACGTTGATTTGCCACCTTGATTCATAGATGAAAGTAAACTTTCTCTCTCAGATATCATTGGAGTTATTATTGACATCCACAAGGAAATTTTTGTCAGAATTACTTTACCAGCATCACTAGACAGGTTGCCATATTGCATCATCGAGTATGCTTGGCTCCAAAAATAACCTTCCTAACATTTCTACAAAATCCAAAGATATATCAGTGGAACTGCACATGAATATCTCTTACTTCCGTCATCTTTCAGCATTGATCGACGTGCCCCAAAATCCTAAATTAAAATCTAATCTGCGTTAACATTAATAATCATATTTTGCACATCCATGAGGGTATATCTGGCTCTGTTTTGTGGCTGTCCTATTTAGTATTGTCTGTATTCAGGAGAATCAAAGGTATCCTTATGAAACATCATTGATGGACAAGCTGATCATGAATAATCGTCACTGTCTGTTGCAAGATCAAGTATTGTTGTGGCAACGTCACCATCCTTTAGGATTGATTCATTATTTACTCCATTTATCATTTACGTAGAGCTGTCAAACAACGTCATAATACCGTTATTGATAAAACTAACACTAACATCAGCGTCATACTGAGTATTATCTGTTTTCAAAATTTCACCTTCCACATAAATTAATGACTCAGTGGGTATGAAATATACGCTTGTATCCTTAACTTGCAGCTCAGTTCGCCCACGCTGATTTGGTTGTCGTGTGTCATGCGAATTATATTGATAATCGCGTATAGATTTATCTTTGAATAATGGTGCATCCATGTCAGATGCGGCATCAGATAAATGTTTGAACATCTTTATTATATTTACTATCGTTTTTTACGAAAACCACTTCCTGCTAGCAGACTCACGGTTATATTTGTTTCTTTTTCACCTGCTAACGCTGCTCCATTTTGATTTTCAACTTGATTTATTATTTTACTAACACTTCCAGGCACACTGATCAGTGCTGGATAATTTTACTGGATGAGGTTTTTGTTGTGTTAGTTATTTTAGTCTAACTTAGTTGTTTTAGTCTAACTTTGATTGGCAAGATTTGCTGGGAACACCAATACCTTTTACACGAACAACATTAATTCACAGTGGTTTTACAATGGGTATCGCCTTTGGGGCTATACCTCTAAATTGACCCTGACCAACATCACCGGGTCCATCCCTGTAAATCGCTTTATAGGATGGTAATCGCGAATTTATCACCATGACCATGGTAGGTGGACGATGAGCATTATGTATAATCATCTTATTTTCTTACTATTGGTCTAATTAACCACTGTGGTAATAATGATCAACAATTTTATCAATAAGGGGATTGATAAACATTATTATCCATTATACCGCCTGTAAATAATTTTTGACAAATATCAACTGCTTCATTAATGATTTCTGGGAAATTATTTCCAGCTTGTTTTCCTCAAATGAGTATTTTTAATCGATGAACATCGGCAAGGATAAAATCGGGACATGGAGTAATAAGACCACTTCCCCTGCTACCTGTACCAATGCCAGATGTGTCATAAGCGTCTTGCCATTCTTCTGTTTTACTTGTTATTGGACTAGTTATTATTTTTTTTTTGTTTTTGTTGTTGTAAAAGATATATTTTTATCTCATCGTTAACCTCTATATGTCTTGGATTGTCATTTCATTTCTGACCTGATCAACCCAGTGGTGTATACGATATATCCATTTGTTCCGGTACTCACAACTAAATGTTTTATACTTATGGCTCTCCTAATATTATTAATGCTTTCTATGGTAAATTTGTCTAACGTTTGCTTGTTTTGGTGTACGATCTTTTGTATCACCTTAAGCATGAGCTTGGTCAATATCTTCAAGTGTTTCTTGTACTTTTAATTGTGGTTGAGCGGCAGCTATTTCAGCCGGAAGTTCTTTTAGATTACATCTTGTTTTTCTTAGTTCGCTCTACTATTTTCCAGTTGCTTCAGTGGTTTTCTCTAACGCGGGAAGAAGCCCTTTAGTAGTCTTTGTAATAGGCTTAAACAATTCTTCTGCACCTTCCGCAAATCCTTCTTTAAACTCCTGACGTGTTTGTAGTTATTGCTTGACAGAATCACGGACGTGAAGATATTTTTTGATTACCTCTAGTCGCTTTCGGGCTAATCTTGCTGAATGAGCTTCACCAATCATTATTAATGTAACAGTTTTTTAATAACAGCATCAGAGAGTGTGCTACCAAGCGTAGATTATCAGCTGGTAAACAAACACATAACGAGGGTCATCGATGGAGTAACCCTTTTGGTCGGGGTTTATGTCGTTATTGATTATTGTGACCATAATTTTGTTTTAATAGGTAACAATCCAAGCAAGTGGTCTGTATATACTCTCTGCTGCTTAAGCTCTGGTCACAAAATAATGAAACTTCCATTTCCAATGTTCAAGTTTTAGATTTTGTGTGTTGATTTACATAGCAAAGGTTGAAATTTCAGTGCTGGATATCTTTAGACGTGGAATAAACGTCCTTGTGTTGTACTATGGTTAATAGTAATACCAATTATCCGACTAATGCTAATTTGATTTAATGCAGCATAGATAATGCAAATAGCGTACGTCAGGAGAGCAATTATTAGCTTCTTTGTAAAACATTTTGCTTTGTTAAGTGAACGATACAAGGGAGATAAGACTGTGAAGGACATATTATATATCCCACTGCAGTAGTGAACCAGTTATATATCAAATTTTGGTTGATATAGACCCAGTTTGCAGCAAAAAATGTTTCGCGTATACATGTTTGTAGATAAGTAAATCCTGAGAAGTACTCTTAGTACATTATTATGTAGCACGTAAGATAAATGTAGTGAGTGTGGCGCTACCAGAATAGATGGAAAATGTACCAAAAAAAATTACATTAATGACAATAGGGAACACGAGTTCAAGAGTTTCCTAAAAAAAATAGAGAGCTTGCAGTTACTTACAGGGAGAAGCTTTCTCTACACTGAGACTAGGCCGGTTTGGAATGAATACACATAATGTTAAAGACATGCAAAAAGTTCTCACCCTTACAACCATTAACCTGTATTTTTCTAAATTTCTTTAAAGCCTTGTCTTGTTTGTCTCTGTTTATTCATTCAACATTCATCCACCTGTTGTACTAGGTTGACCAAGAGAATGAAGTTTGGTATGGTGGGGGCTAAAAGGGAAATTCCACAACAAATGATCATTGTAGCTGGTGGTGCATATATACAAGCATACATTCCAAGGCATTTTGCGCGCTGAAAAAAGTCTTCATAAGACCTCCTTTAACTGATGGTAACGGACTATATTCGAAAGCATTAGATTTCTGAACGGGAATACAAATTGAAAATTTAAAATACATTTTGAATTAGTTTTGCAGGGTAGCATGATACGTTTATATAATGGATGGATGGGATAAACTCAAACTGCCCCAGCATCAAGCTGGTTTGTAGTATAAAAGGTGACATAATCTTTTATTATAATAAATACATTTATCTTCATTAATGATACTGTACAATTTACAAACTTGCACCTAAAAGAATGGCTTTAAGAAAGGTCGTATACACAGCCTCATTTCAGTGTGCCACTTGTATTTTTCTACAAGAGTTTTTTTTTACTGCGAAATACAGTTGTTTTTTTTTAAAAAGCTGCTTTTAGCAGATTGCTTTCTATTGTTAACATAATCCATCTGTCATAGTGAAAAAAAATATTTTTTTCCTGCATCAACAAACTTCTATCTCAAATTCATATCCAAGTGCTAGCTAAAGTCTGTCTCGGTGGTCATTTTAGTTTCTGTTGTTGATAATCACAAATATTTTCAAGAGCAGAAATAGTTTCATTGGCTTTGAAAACCTCTCCCTATGTATTCGAAGAAAAGGCTGTATGCTGAAATGGTTCAGGACGATACGGACGCACCAGAGTTCTTAACACTTGAAGATGACTCAGTCGAAGACGTTCTTCTCAACCTTTCTTGTATTTGGTGATGGCAATGTAATTAACAATTATAAAACATAAGATAACCTTTTTCTAGAATAGCATCATTCAATTTCTGATTTTCATAATATCCTCTTTTCGCAAAGGTGGAAATAAAACTTAATATTAGGTGCTGTAAGATGAATTTAAATAATTTCAATTATTTCTCAATTGATATAAAATATTGGTACAAACTCAATATATAAACCGAACATTCCTAATTTCGTTCTATTTGATTTTACTACTTTTAAGGATACATCAGTCACATGGTGCTTAGCTAATTGTTCGTTCTTGCATCTTGTCATCAAACAGAAGATATGACAGTTATAATTACTTCAATATAGACATGTATTAATTTTATTGAATCTCTTTTGGAAATCACTTAAAAGAACAAGACTTAAATAATGCTGTCGGTCTTTGTCAGCAAAGGAGGTGGCAGGCCTAATTAATAAAGCCCATTTATTTAAATAACAAGAAAAGATAAACCTTATATTGATCTTTTATACCAAACAGAAACATCACAATTACATAATACAATTACATAATAGTGAGATAAAAAAAACTTTCTAAACTTGCTTATCTACAAGCATTTAAGCTATTGATAATTTACCTTAACAGCTACCTGAAACGATGCCATATTAGATGTCGACGCACGTGTCATGTATTTTAACTTAGCGTGTCCTTGTCTGATTTACCTGTTTTATTTCAGTAATCCATGTCTTTTACACAGTATACCTGACATATTGGTAGCAATCATCAATTTAAAAACAAAACATGGCAATTTGCATCAATGGCTGTCAGAATTGATCCAAACAAGGAAAGCTCAAACTAAGACTAAGTCATCGGACAAAATGTAGTAAATAGATCTCCATGTAACTGATATATACATAGATTAAGTTAGCGGTCCAATAAATGAAGACTTGGGATCAACAGTGGTCCGTAATTAATCCCCCTATTTATTGACCAATGCAAAAATGCTAACTGAATAGCTTTCCTCTGCAAGTAATGCAAATAATATGGATTCACTTCAATTCATGAACACTTTTTGCATAAACACGTTTGTAGGTCGATTTTGATTAATACTTTGAAACTTTCATTGAAAGCAGCTAAAGGCTGAGACTAAACAGAATTAATTCAAATTTAAAAATGGGTATGCTTTCTGAGAACCAGGCTAAAATTGGTTACTGACTAGAACTGGTAGGACACCAGCAAAGGTTCTGGGCACTATGCTCATTTAATTATTTTACGATGTTTGGTTGTACCCATATTAGGCAAAACCGTTTTCATTGATCCTACAGAATATTATGGTCAGTCAGAAACAGACAGCTAGGGCATGTGATAAAGACTGGGCTGTTTGCATCTTGCACTTGTGTCTCACTAAGCATTTAGTTGATTTTGTTTACACCGTAATTCACATTAATGAGTAACAGTAAACTGGACATCACCTAAATTTATTTATATACTAACAAATTTACACGGTTGGTATGGACCCAAGATTCTCTTTCTGTCAATCTTGTGTATATTAACTATATTTTAATTTAGATATAAGTCATAATAACATCATTGGTGTTCGTTCCATACTGTAAAATACATTATTGTGAGCATTTAGCCAGTTTCTCCATGCTTTTTCTATATACTTTTTTTAACTTGCTGACAACATTGATTACATTTGTATATTAAGAAACATAGCATATTACCAAACCAAGCACATATTGTACTATTGTACTGTATAAATAATACGAAATCTTACAGAAACATAAACAAAGAATATATAGTTTCACATTGTTTAAGCTATATAGATAACATCTGGAGAATCAATAAACCATAAATCAATTACTTCTACATGTGAAGAGAGTATGTTCACCA
The DNA here is from genome assembly GCA_016746295.1 of Potamilus streckersoni. NCBI lineage: Eukaryota > Metazoa > Mollusca > Bivalvia > Unionida > Unionidae > Potamilus > Potamilus streckersoni. The sequence goes on along the minus strand of JAEAOA010001578.1, from coordinate 926,565 downwards.
TAGAAGTTATAGATCTGCAGTAAATTTAATAATAGGCTGCAAATATGAAAGTTCTGTATACACACACACACACATATATATATATATATATATATATATATATATATATATATATATATATATATATATATATATATATATATATATATATATATATATATATATATACGTAATTTTATCAATAAATTCGAAAGGGTACAAGAATGAAAAAAATCATGAAGGATTATTCCAGTTATTTAAATCGGTTTGACTTGAATCCGACTTTTCCGATGCTTTATACAATACTTCGAATAGTGGCCATTCAAGGGAGCTTTTAGCCAAATCTGCAACTTCTTCCCACTTATTGTATTGTTCGTAGATGTTGTTGAATGGATTAGCCGGATCAATAACGTAGGGTGAACTAAAGAAGAAACAATGGCAGTTTTTTTTGCATAACATCTTAAACGTTCATTGTAACAGGATTGTTAATGTTTGTGACATTAAATTATCTGAAATAAAGACGTCTTTCCGCAGTCTGTTTTATCTTATTCTGTGGCAGATCCATTGTGATTGCTACTTACTTATGAATTTAACAGACATAATACAAGATGACTTAATTAGCAATAACTGGCATTTAATTAACAAACGGTAATAAAGTATATATTCTACTTGCGCGACATTTTAGATCATGAGAATTGTGTTAGTAGTTTCGTCTCCTATTTAATAATTTTGTGTGGTTATATTGGTTGGAATCTTGCACGTTGTATACAGCATACACGTACCGACTTTAATTTTTAACTGAGCGGGCAATCGCATCACAATCATGCAATTTACTAAAATAGCATATTTTTAACATGACAGTCACTGCTGACATTTATTTTTACAAAATGTTAGAGCTGATGGAACAAATTTTCGTTTTGAAATTTGTAAGGTATGAAGGAATTAAATAATCCTGGACTAGAATATAATTATGCGAAGTAAATACTTTCGTATACAAGAGGTTGGATAGTTTATAATGAAACACGACAGACTATGTAGTATTCGTTTACCTTTCCGTTTGTTTATACCTGCCCTCTCACCTATCTTTTAAAAAAGAAAGGTACCAAGGATATATAAAATGCACAAAACGTAGTAATTTCCTTCATGAATTTATCATTTTTAGTCTGGTGTCAACCAGGTGGTCGATAACTGTGACATCTTCTGCACATTGCAAACGCAACAGATGGGTATTATTGACTTGCACGGAGCCACATGTGCATCAAGCAGTCAGTTTGTTTCAGTCACCAGATATTATTTAGTTCGTCGTCTTCGATAAACTCTTAATAACTACTTAAATTTAAGAGTATAATGTTTGTATTTTGTTCATGTCTTTTAATAATATTATGACTAGACGTTACCAATATTGGATGCAGACGACAGTTTTTTTTTTCTGAAAAGGGACTGTTCTAGAAACGTGATAAAGACAGCGAGCAATCTGACTAGTTATTTCAACGACAGTGTCCGTTTGGTTTTTAAACGCCAACAAGATGGCACTGTAGTTAGAGGCCACCTGGCGATAACCAGGCTAGAAATGATAAATTCGATAATGAAAAAATGATGTTTTGTGCATTGTTTACATTATTGATACTCTTCTTTTCTTTTAAAATCGGTACAGTGTACAAAAAAGCAGGAGGAAAGCCAATACTCTAGTTTTAAAATAATTCGATAAATAAGCATTTTTGTCCCGATTAGTTACCTTTTCAGCAATACGCAAGCGTTAAAATTATCTATGACAACAAAATTATTCGATTCATAATATAAATATATATTTGTAAATATACGTACATAATTCTTTATTTCGATCATTATTTTAAAGTGTATACATGTCGGACCAAACGTTTTATCTATAATCACAGATTCTTAAAAAAGACATAAAATTCACTCCACTGCTATTTTTGTTTCATTACAATAGATTTCCAATTCATTTCTTTATCAATAAACCTTTCTTCATTTCCATTCAATATATTTGAGAAAGGGCAATAACTTAGTACATAAAAATGAGAAAGAAACACGACCTACCTATGCGATGGTAACGAGTCTTTACTGTAATGCTTGTACCACACTATCTGTAATTCGTTGTATTCAACCAGAGCATTGAGAACTGAATAAAACCCACGCTTGAGGTCAAATGAACGGGGACAGCCAGCTTCTTCCCACTTTTTGATAGTTATCAGTTCCAAGACATAAGATGTTGGCCATTTTTCATTTCCCTTTGCAGACCGAATCTACGAAGATGAAACTTTATTGGTAAGGAGAGGGATGGCATTTAGTGATTTAATTATCTCGAGTCAGAAAATACTTTAAATTACAAATTGAAAGTGATCGTACATGGAGTAGATTCAGAAAGTTAGCAATATAAAATCCTTAGCAAGTGACCAGTGCTTTATGTTTTCTTATAAAATAATCATTTATGGGGAAAAGACTTTTGCAAAATCGTTCGTCTCAAAGGCGACATAATTACTTGATTAACAAATAAATAATTATATAAAGACCGGAAAACACCCAAATATTCTCAACAAAAAGAGTTGAAATTAAAATATCGTTTCCCATAATCCTTGAAACAAAACATGTCACTGACTGAAACTTTTTATTACGAAAAACTGAAATTTCAAATAACTGAGACATGCTGAATCAAACATGAGCGGAACGGTTTCTAAGAAATTTCTTAAAATTTCAAAAAAGTCTGATAAGCTTTATTAGTAACATCAAATTAGTATATATGAACAAATGCAATTATTTTCTAGACATTTTGCCCACCCGGAACTCCGAAATCCGCCAGCTTTTGAAAAGTCTAATTAGACTCTTCAGTTTTGCAGGACGACCTACTACAAAGTTCCGTTGGAGTACAACTAGAGAAGCCGAAAAATATCGTCGCAGGTTTTCGTCGGATCTTAGCATATCCTCATAAACTTTCCTCTTCCTTGCATTGGTCATCTTTCCACCGACTGTAATCATAAATAAAATATATAATTTTAAATTTCCATTTGTTTATTTCATATTTTTGAACACTAAATCAATTAATACTATTGTAAGTCAAAATGTATGTATTGAATGTTTCTGTTATCATACATGTCTTAAAGGTCAGATAAATAAACAATTATTTAATATTTAATTTTCAATGCCTTTTGTAAAACAATATGTGTAAATTACAAATCTACTCCTTCAGCATACTTTACTGCCTAATAAATCCCAAATGATATGTAGTATAATAATAAACTGTTGCAATGAATGTTTCCCTGTAGCAAATTTGCAGTGTTATTGTGCCATTTCACCTCTGTTCGCCTGGGTTCAAGTCTCAATGTTAGAAAGCTTGCCAGTAGCTTCCCGTGTGTCGGTGGTTCTCCCAAGGGTTTTCCCCGGGGTATTTCTTCACCTTATACTAATACTGACAAATGTGTGCAGTTCCTTTCGTGTTTACAAGGGAAAGATATGAATGTAAAATTCATTCAGATTCTTACCAGTGTAAAACCATTTTCTAATTTCCCTGATAAGTCGAAATAGCGCCCTCTCGTGGAACTATTACTGTGTCGTGAAAAGTATTTTCGATGAGCACGTCATGTCAAAGTGAATCAAATTTAAAACTAAACAAACAAGATATACCATAACGTCAATTACCGTTATTTCAACAGCGTTGTCGTCAATTTATTTTTACCCATTAAATTCGGCATTAACAAATGTATAATGTTATATTTCGCTGCATTAACAGCTGTAATTTTTCAAACTTGCTTCCGATTTATTCAAACTCTCCAAGTTTCCTATGGTTTCCTTCGTAAATGTAGAGATTTAATATAATAAACATTACGCACAAGTTAATAAAGTTTCTAGGATATAGAAGTAAACTAGTAAGATACAACTGTAGTTGTGCTTGCTGCATCAAAAGAAAAAATAAGAGTTGTAAAATATTTATATCCTAAACTCACTCTCATTTCCAATGTTCAAGTTTTAGATTTTGTGTGTTGATTTACATAGCAAAGGTTGAAATTTCAGTGCTGCATATCTTTAGACGTGGAATAAACGTCATTGTGTTGTACTGTGGTTAATAGTAATACCAATTATCCGATTAATGCTAATTTGATTTAATGCAGCATAGATAATGCAAATAGTGTACGTCAGGAGAGCAATTATTAGCTTCTTTGTAAAACATTTTGCTTTGTTAAGTGAACGATACAAGGGAGATAAGACTGTGAAGGACATATTATATATCCCACTGCAGTAGTGAACCAGTTACATATCAAATTTTGGTTGATATAGACCCAGTTTGCAGCAAAAAATGTTTCGCGTATACATGTGTGTAGATAAGTAAATCCTGAGAAGTACTCTTAGTACATTATTATGTAGCACGTAAGATAAATGTAGTGAGTGTGGCGCTACCAGAATAGATGGAAAATGTACCAAAATCAATTTACATTAATGACAATAGGGATCACGAATTCAAGAGTTTCCTAAAAAATATAGAGCTTGCAGTTACTTACAGCGAGAAGCTTTCTCTACACCGAGACTAGGCCGGTTTGGAATGAATAAACATAATGTTAAAAGGCATGTATCTATGTTAGTAGCCATACGTTACCTTCCAGAACATCGCAAGCTGGCAGAAGATCAACCTTGTGTTCGTGGGAGGATCGACAACACTTAAAATTAATTTTCAGAGCAAACTGTGTTCTGCCTTCAATTTTACAACGACCCTTCCTCCCTAAGAATTCTTCAAAAACGTCCAAAAGAAACTTCATTTTATCCTTTACGTCTTGGACGGAATGGTAATCGGAAAGAAACACGACAAGATCAATGTCTGAGTTGTCCTTTAGAGCTGTTCCCTTTCCAAAGGATCCTGCCTTTAATGAAGTTAGGATATGATTAGAATAAAACATAAACGCATCACACATCATTTACTCAAATATTTGGGAACACTCGAATTACTTGCTTATTCCTAGTGTAGAATATTGTCATGGTAACGATATCAGACAACGCGAGTACTTTAGACCCCGACACACTTGAGATCTTGAAGGTCTGCTTGAGTTGTATATAACATAACACATACTAAAGTAAATATTGTTAATCTGAGAAAGCTTTATTAATATTTAAAACCCGCTATCTACATTTAGATGTTTCGTTTTGAGCAACATTAAAATAACATCTCTACTTGTTACCGTACACAGTTTGAAACTATCGAAACAACTGCGTTTCATCATTTATATTCAGAAAAATTGACTGCCTCCAAATTTAGATCAGCTTTCTTAAGTTCTATGATAGAACACACGGTTTTGTTCTAAAACTTCTTATCTTGTTCTGAGAGTTTATATGAAGAGTTACGAATCTACTGTCTTACACTAAGTAACAGGTAGAAGCAAAACCAGCAAGCTTATTAGGATAAAAAAAATAAAAAATTTTCTCTAAGTTACAAAGTAACTTGTTATAAATAACTTAAACTATTGCGAATTAAATATTAAGCGATCCTAAATGTTCTATCACAAGTCCAAGAATATGGTGTTCTGCATACATTTTAATATAGATATGTATATTTAATTTGCTTTGTTTGTTTGTTAGTTTTATTTTATTTTATTTCATGCTATTGTTATGTAACAGTATTTGGGACTTGACCTTGTCCAAATTGGCTTCATTTCTGCTTGACCCAAATTGTTTTTTGTTATTTTATTCATTGTAAACAACTACTACCTAGCTAAATTAATCTCTATTTGTAATGGTTTAAAATTAGTAGTAGTATTAATAGAAGAAGTAAATATGTTTAATTTGGTCTAGGTTTTGAAATTTCCTAAGTGAATTATATATAATTTAGGTTATTGTTTTAGCAAAATTCAGGATTCATTCTGGAAGGTTATTTTCCATTAGGTAATGTGCTTGTTTTAGCAAATGCTAATTGTGACCTAAGGTTAAGTAGATAACTAAGAATGTAACTGAGAGGAATTATATCAGATACTTTAAAACTCTATCGCCTTGAAATTGTATTTTATCTTGTGAGCAGTAATTTTGGGCTGGAATCTATTGCCTGCACATTTTTGAATTCAAGTGCTATTTTCTCTGGAAATAGAAAAGGTGCTCTGATACAATTCTTTGATAGAGACATTCACTGGAATTTATAGTTTATTTACACCTGGAATTATATTTCTGTGAGTCAACGAAAACACTAGGAGCTATCACAGACATGTATTGTCCGTCAGTTTTTGAATTTATTCTGGACTTGGATTGAGTTTTGTTTAGGACTTTAAATTATTAGGACTTTTGTCTGCAATTCTTGGATTATTTTTGGAATTAATTTGAATACAGTAAGTTCTTTTTCTCATTTTTTCCTTGTATTCTTTTGAAATAAATTATTTATTAAATTTTACAAAGCTTGAAGTCCTTTCCTCTTTTCTGTTACCTATTTTAAGAGCATAGACTCATAATAATATTGAATGTCCTGATATACCCAGTCTTGAATGTGATGATGTACCAACAGTCTTGATATATCACAATGATATAACCCAGATTGTATTTAAATGTGTTCAAAATAATCTAATAATATGTTAGTCCAAAAAGTCTATGAGAACTTTGTAATTCCAATGAGTGAATTAAATAATTGCTCTCATCTTCAATCGCTGATAAAGGTCAATCACTCAGTATAAAATAAATAAAATTAATTTATCAGAATGAAAAAAAAGAATTTCATAGATCATCCATGGCTTTGAATTTGATAATTATACTCAAACCTTCATAGTCCAATTCATAAAATGCATTTAATAGTACTTCACGAAGTATAAAAAGTAACATTACATATATACATCATTACCAATGCAGGCTCTGACGCATATAAGTAACAATGGCATCAATATGCAGGAAATTGCTTTGTTATCAAACTGATTGTATCAGGGAACAATCAACATTTGTCAGAGAGATAAAGGTGTTATTAATCGGTACAATTATATATGCGCTCACAAACAAAGGGTATAGTTTATGATAACACGAAATAAATTGTAAACTACATGTGTAGCAAATACAATAGGGTGTGAGATTTACTTTCAGAAGGTTGGGAGTTTGTGTCCTTTTTCAAATGATGATGACCCCCCATACACACACACACACACACACAAGTAAGAGAATAGACGATTGCATATTATTATACATTATACCTACCTTTATGACAGCCTTAATGTTTACGGGAACCTTTTTATGCATATCCCTTACAAGCCTATTGATTACTCTTCGACAGCTTTTCCTGTAGCCTTCGTCAGTTTGCAGATACTCGGCGTGTTTGTCCAGATTGACATCTCGGCCCAAATCGCGGAGATTGGGAGGCATCGTCATTTGTTTGGCGGCGGGCACTTATTAAATCGACTGTAAGACCTAGAAAAGAACTGGAATATTGGTTTAGCACATGAGTGGGAACAAGGTATGGTGACAAGATATATCCAACTACTTTTCTGACAAACTTTATGCCATTGGAGGAGAAAATATTGAAAAGGAAGTGGAGGATGTAAGCATGGAAATTGAAAAGGTCGGCAAGTTTGAATATCTTGACGGTCTGCTAACATGGTATAAGGAATATTGCAAGAAGATCTGGAAACGAAGAGCAAATGCAATAGGCGCCATTGCTGGATTCAACAATATTTGGATATCAAACTTGGCAAGATTAGGGTAAGTGTATTCATTGTTGTTCTCTATGCTTTTGAAACTAGGACATTAAGGAAGTGGTGTGAATTCTACACATCAGCTGGCAAATGAAGATAATCAATGGAGAAGAAACCGATGATAAAAAGTGCAGTAATTGTAGTGATGGACAGAACTGCAGAGGAAGAAAACCAAGAATAGAATGGCACGATAACATTAAAGAATGGTCCGATATAGGCATATAAAAACTCAGTGGGATAACAAAGGGCAGAAGGACCGTGTACAATAAAGATAATCTAGCAAGTACGTTAGACTGCGTAATTCATAGGCTAGGAATATATATATATATATAACAATACTATCATACATGTTAGAGAAATTAAATTCGTACTCTACGGAGTTTAGAAACCAGATCCGCGAGTAAATGGCACCCATCGCCTTGCCTGCACGCACCAGCCATATACCGTCACGACTAAGCATGCATCACCATAACATGATGGCACTGAATCGGTGTTATATGAGATCGTGCGTAGCAGACACACTCGCTTGAAGACCTAGTAGATAATTCTCATATATACACAGATTCCTATGAAAGAAATCAAAGTATATAGGACTTTTTATTACAAAGAATTATAAATATATACCAGACAGAACAGACTGTCCTATCCCTGGATTCTGTAGTAGAATCTTGATAATAGTGGGCAGAATTTAATAGTTTAATACAAAACATACTATCATACTGAGTTTCGAACCCAGGCCCGCGAGTAAATGGCACCCATCGCCTTGCCTGCACGCACCAGCCCATATACTGTCACGACTAAGCACGCATCACCATAACATGATGGCACTGAGTCGGTGTTATATGAGATCGTGCGTAGCAAACACACTAGCATGACGACCTAGTAATTATTTCTAATATATATATATATATATATATATATATATATATATATATATATATATATATATATATATATATATATATATATATATACAGTCGCTCCAGATTCCTATGAAAGAAATCAAGGTATACAGAATTTTTTATTGCAAAGAATTATAATTATATACCAAACAGAACAGAACAGAAATTTAATGTTGTAAGCATTCGATTGTCGAATTCTGAGACTGTTGGCAATTCTCGAAGAATATTATTTGTACTACTTCTTTGGTTGTTGAGGCAAAGGTCCACCGAAGATCTGATTTAGGTTGACATTATTTAAGCTCTGTTCACAACTAAAAATTAACTGAACGATGGCTAGTCTCTCTGTTGTTTATCTTAAATATAACAAATATCCACGATAAATAAGGTTAGACTCAAGCCTCTTCAACATACTTCAAAGAAACCTCCTGTTCTACAGAGGGTAAAGGCACTAGCAATTGATAGACAAATAAACAATGCCCAGGTTTTATAACTAACAATGCTTAAAAATGGGTGTGAATTTATGTTCACAGTTCAAATGTGGTGTCAAGCTACCGTTAAGATCCATGATTGTGTGTGTGTGTGTGTGTGTGTGTGTGTGCGTGTGTGTGTGTGTGAGAGAGAGATAGAGAGAGATGTGATGTGATATGATTATGATTTTTAACATAGCTTTAACAAATTTTTCAGTCATATTGCTACGATGTCTGCAGTGTGGCAGTTTATAGTGATGTCTAGCACTGAAGCATCATGCCGCAGACATATAGCACGATGTCCCACCTAGTCACATTATCCTGACACCAGGCCGACCAGTCCTAACTCTAAACCTCTTAATGCTGAGCGTCAAGTGAGGTAGCGGTTAGTATCATTTTTGTTAGAGAGAGAGAGAGAGAGAGAGAGAGAGAGAGAGAGAGAGAGAGAGAGAGAGAGAGAGAGAGAGAGAGAGAGATTACATTTGATAATGCATTTATTTCAAGTGACAAAAATCAAACATGTGCACAAACGGTGATGCGGGATGCGTGTATACATCGAAGCTAAATGTTACAATATTTAATTAAAGTAGTATAAAGATAATGGGGGAAAATTACTGAGGGGGAAAAGTCCTATTTGAAAGGGGAGGGAGTCCAGGTTGGGGAAAGTCCGGTGGTATAAGTCGGGATGAAAAGTCGTGAGGGTGAATGTCCAATGAGGATGTCCTGTAGATTCTAATGAAAGGGAGTTCAAACATTTTCAGATGCTTTTGTTACTACTGTTAGAACACTGACAGATGATTATTACAGTTCATGTCAGACTGAGGTTATTCAGGATGATTCATCTACAGACATGCAGCAAAAGCAAACAAAAAAAATGGCATTCAAATAAAAAGGACTGACATTGCCGTTAAAGATATCAGTAAATAAAATAAACAGTGAAAGTTTTACACTGAAATTCCAGATCCTAACACACTTTGTCTTTTATTTGATGAAATGAATCATGCTGGAATACATACATAACGAAAAGGAGATGGCAAAAGTCAGGGTTGCCCCAGATCTTTAAGACCAATAGATGAATTTATTTTAGTCATGATGAGGCTACAGCTTGGCCTTCTGTTGCAAGACTTGGCATGAAGGTTTCATATTTCAAAGACTACATGCAGTGGCATTACAAACAGTTGGATATCATATCTGAGTGACAAACTGTGCTTTTTGAATTCCTGGCCAACGCGTGCACTTGTTAATAAGTATATCCCTCACAAATTCAAAAAGAAGTATCCTTCTTGCCAAGTAATAATAAACTGTTCTTACAAAGAGTCACTTCAATCACTGGCAAACAAGTCACTGATGTATTCAAAATACAAATCGCATAATGACCTACAAGACATTAATAGATATTAGTCATTCTGGTGTAATAACATTTGCATCAGATTTGTAATCTGGACGTATCAGCGATAAACAGCTATATCCGGCTAGTGGGATATTGGAAACGTGTGAACTAGGAGAAGCAATTATGGCTGATGAAAGTTTTCCTTTTTTCTGACCTACTACTCAATGAGGAATCAAGATGATCATTCAACCAATGAAGTTTCAAAGATCAATAGACGTCAGGTTGAAGAAAAGAGAAGAATAGCAAATTTAGGAACAGATGTAGAAAGAGCTATTGAGAGGGTCAAGAACTTTCGCATTCTGCATGGTGTCATGCATATCACTTTAGTACAGCAGGCTAGCAAAATTTGGAAAATTTGTTTGCGGCCTTGGCAAATCTCGAACAATCACTAGTTCATAATAATGAGCATGATGACTGATTTAAATAATTGATTAAGTATGCATCAATGTGCTGGCTATGTGAGCAAGAGGCCAAAATTTGATACTGAATCTAACATAATTTGTATATATCTGAGCCAAAATAAAACCATGGTAACCATTTCGATTTTGCTTACCTACATGCATATATTATAATTAAATCTGAACATCCATATTTATCAAAATCCAATTCTACATTCTCTCTCTCTCTCTCTCTCTCTCTCTCTCTCTCTCTCTCTCTCTCTCTCTCTCTCTCTCTCTCTCTCTCTCTCTCTCTCTCTCTCTCTCTCTCTCTCTCTCTCATACATGTGATTGGCCCAATATTTCCTAAAAAATTGTATTTTACACGTACTTGCTCTAAGACATCAATTCTAACCCCAAACACTCAACTATATATATATATATATATATATATATATATATATATATATATATATATATATATATATATATATATATATATATATATATATATATATATATATATATATCAGTATAATAAAACTCGATATTTGAAAACACTGACACCAAAGTTCGTATTCAGAATGACTTGAATATGGTACATTTTGGACACAATATTTAAATGCTTTCATGTTAATGCACCTTGTAAATAGTCATAGTTCATTTGACAATATACGGCTGAGAGATGCGCATATATAAGGGTACAAAATAATTCTACAGTCTTTCATAATGTCATTTGATGTAAAATGGGACTAATGTGCAGTATAAATATTTATTACTGATTATATATGGACATGCCACACTTGATACATTCAGAGAAGAGCTCTGTATTAATTGCCTTTTAAAAAAATGAAATCAGTTTTTCAAGAATTAGGATCCAAAATCATTCATCAAAAAATATTCCTTCCACGTGATATCCCCTAAGGGTCCAGATCACAAAATCACACTACTTTCGGTCACAAACTCCCATTGACCTTGAACTCGATAATGATACTCATGACCTTGTTTAAGCTTAAGCTCAGCACCAATCACCTCACAACAAAAAGATGGGTCTTTGGATGCTTCCACTGTTGTCATGTTTTTCAATTTAAATGGACATTTCACTTCTAATACCCCTAATATTTCATTGCAGTGTTTGAAGGCCACCAAACCACCGAGACCGCTACCTAGATGGGGTAAATACATCATTTACCCATAATCCACTCTCTTTTACAATGTCAGTGTGGATTACCTTGGATTTAATCTGGTATAGGCGGTTTGCTGCTGGCTCATGTGTTCTATCCCATCTTACATTGTCACTGTCAAATTGAACATATTCCATGACTTCCCTTACAGTACAATTATACGAAGTACTGTTTTTCAATTTACAAACACGTTCAAATTGTAAGCTTGTTATTCTGTCAATACGTGCTGACAACCAGCTTTTGCTGTTTTTCTGTCCTTTAGTAACGTCTTGACACGTGGGCACACTATCCCGTAAATGTCTTGAGACCCTTTGCACTAATGTTTTCCATGTCACTGGCTTTGTTAACATATTTGTTGGCGTCTATCACCGCATATAGATTACCTCGCCGGAAGAGCGTTGCATCATGGGTAAATTAGGGAAATTGATAAATCAAAGGACGTAACAACCGTTAACGAACAGCCCTATACAGCTCAATCTCGGAGACAATAAATTACAAATACAAGCACACTCAAAGATTGACATGCGAAGAAGAATAAATATTTTCATTTGGCGTATTGGAGAGTAGCTATCCAAAATAACGATGAAGTCTAAACTAAGTTCCACTCCCAAGCACACACTCACCCAATAAAATAAGAAATAGCTACTTTGTAATAAAAGGACTTTTCATTTGTGAATAGGGAAAATAAATGCATCTAGCAGCAATTTTGCACTATACTGCTTGGTGGGACCCATTTATCTGCATCATTACTGTAGATCGGGTTTGACTGGGAGCTATCTTTAGCGGTGCAAAATCTTAAACTTCTAACGTTACATACCGGAATTTAATATCCAGTGTAAGTAATAACGGTATAAATCTATGTACAATCAACGTTAGGTGTTGGAAAGACGTAATAATAATAATAATAATAATAATAATAATAATAATAATAATAATAATAATAATAATAATAATATCATCATCATCATCACCATCATCGTCATCATCTGAAGGGATTGGACCTGAGCCAACGTACAGGAAAGAAAATGAGGTATGATGCGTTAAACAAGGTAATTTTGGATTGGAGATCTCCGTTTCAGTCCAATTCACCACATGCTTACATCTGATGCACCATTATTACTCTTTATGACCACGTTCATGGTCAGTCCGTCTTTGAATTAACTTTTTAGACAACGTCTCTAGAGACTGGGTTGAGCTAAAAGTTTCTTAGTTTCTTGTCAGGATTGGTCATGGTAATGTGTGTGTCTGTTTGTATGTATGTATGTATGTATGTATGTATGTATGTATGTATGTATGTATGTATGTATGTATGTATGTATGTATGTATGTATGTATGTATGTATGTATGTATATATATATATATATATATATATATATATATATATATATATATATATATATATATATAGGACATTTTTAGACTTTGTCAACGCATACGTTGTCGGATTACAGCATAAAGACCATCTTTAATTTAGGTACTAATCAGGTGGTGGTAATCTCTTCTCTGCCAAAAACTAAGAGATTCTTACAATATTTTGGCCCAGATCAAGGGTACATCTGACGCAGTATTGCTGATACCGCCAGACTAGTGTAGTCGCAACAAGCACCAGAGATTATTATCTATATTTAATAGGTCTCCTTTATTAATAAATACTCATAATGAAACAGATCCTTAAATGGGCACTCGGAACCATCTAAACTTCATCAAAGCAGCCTGTCCTAGCGTTCGCATTTCTACATTTCCCCCGCCCAACGGAAACAGAGCGGACGAGCATGGCTTATTTTTTTATAAGCACGCTTTTAATATAAATTGTTCTTAAACTGGATTGGACAACTTCAGCAAACTTTATAGAGACGATGAGTACTTTGACATGTCATTCGTTTGCCATATTTTGTTTTGTTCTCGTCCTATCTAGTAAGAGTGCAAGATATTGTAGTTATTTATTTATTTATTTAAGTGTTGGCATATGCCTATAACAGTGAGTTAGTGTAAATTTATCAGGCTGAAGATCGTTAATTGATAAGATTTTACCTTGGAATTATGTATATGTACTACGATGCCCATTGGAATTACTAACCGATTTAGACTTGGGGTACTTTTGGTAAGTGTTACGCTTACCAGTGACCTAGTTACTGTAACTAGTTCATTTAGTGAAATAACTTGCTGCTTAGTCAGTTTGACTTTTAGCCTAGTCAGCGTCTGCGTTGACACAGTAGTTAGTATGCCCAACTCAAAACCGAAAGGAAACGGTTTCAAATCCTATGTTATATTAGTCACTGTCTCCGACCGTGGTGGGATCTTGGACTAGGCACTTTAATCCAAATGATGGGACACTAGGTGACCTACTTGTGTTGCTACGTCATAATTCGCCTACCGACAAGTTATGTATATGCAACCCGTTCTAAAATTCATGCCAATATGTACATATATCTTACACAGGTATTTGACAATTAGTAAGTAATCATATCCTAAGATATGATGATATATGATACGAAATTGTCTAATTAGCACAGTCTCAACGTGAAATAGTACCTTACCCGTTTTGTTACTTGAATTTCTGTAGTAAATTGCTGTCTCAGTCTCGCTTGTATTACTCTAGTTTCACTTTCTTTTTACCCGAAAAAAAACCCGGATATCAATTTATCATTTTTCATTACTCTACTTTCGATATACCATGATTATTACCTAGTCGCGTATGATATTATCTCTAAAAACACCTATACGTTTGGAATATGATTTAAACAGGTTTTTATTAACAGAACACAAATGTAGATACGAAGCTTTCTATGTTCAACTCTTTAATTTTCGACTTGATGGATTACATTATAAAATAGGTTTTGATTTATGGGCCACAGATGGAAACGATTTCAAAATTTAACATAAAAGACAAAAAGAACAAAAAAGTAAAGACAATAGATCCTAATTTACGTAGAAATATTGAAATCATGAATTTCTTTTGTTATAGCCTATTGAACTTGATTACCGATGCAGGTTTAAATTTAATTTTTCCTCCTTTCGAAATGTTTTGTTTAGGTATTGACGAGCTACCGCGGGATATTCATTTATATATTCAGATGAAACAGTTATAATGTTGCAGCTCTGTTAAGTTTGCCATCTCAAAGCTTTGGCCATGAATCGTACTAACTTTGAAACTGGCAAATATCAGTACCTACAATCGTACCTTCAGGCGGTATTTTCAATATGATTCGGCAACTGACGGTCTAAACCACGATAACCTCCGAAAAATAATATGTAACTCTTAATTATAGACATAATATATTGTTAGTTATTAAGGAACATAAAATATTAATAATTTAATGTTCTGCTAGTTACTGTGCAACGTTTAGTATCAAATTATTATACTTTGATGTAATGCTAGTTGCTTTGTAACATATAATATCAATAATATAATAATTTAATGTACTGGTAGTTAGTGTGTAACGTATACTATCAAATTAATATATATATATACATATATATATATATATATATATATATATATATATATATATATATATATACACACACACACACATACATACATACATACATACATACATACATACATACATACATACATACATACATACATACATACATACATACATACATACATACATACATACATACATACATACATACATACATACATACATACATACATACATACATACATACATACATACATACATACATACATACATACATAGACGACAAACAGAGCAAAACTAGTATCTAACAAGCCTGATCGCTTTCGACTCTTAATGAGTCTTTTTCAAAGGCAAGGCATACAAAAAATAGAGACAAAGCAAACAAATAAAACAAAAACTTTTATATCTGCAAAACTCTACATAGCTGTTTCTACATGAATTAAACCTTTAAATGGATTATGTCTCAACCAGCCTATATCAATTTGCTGCGGATAGTGAACAATATTGGTATTAACCTAGAAATCGATGAGCCAGAGCTACAACTATTACTTTGTATACATTTATGTAAGCGCAAATTATATCCCTAATATTTATTTCTTATAGTAGTAATTGAATGCTACTTCAAAATATTTAGAAAAGTCTTGAAAAGAAAATTCCACATGTGCACGGCTGTCTTTTTCTAGTGTTCTTGTCTTGGTTTTAACCGTTTGGTTTTAATGTTCTAAGGCGGTGTATCCAGTAAGATTTCGTTTCCTTCCTGGTTTCGGAACTGCAGTTGGGGTTGTTAGCAATTGTGATAAGTGTTATATCACTGAAAGTGGGACCAGGAGTGGGCAAGTGCTCTGCAACCGGGCTTCTGTACATCTTCTTTGTCATCCAATCAGATCTATGAATGTTGATCCTTTTGTGCAGATGTTCAATTTCTCCGACGTAATGAAGTATACAGACCTTGCATGTGATGAGATAAATTACATTCTTTGTTTTGCACGTTTTGTTTGGACCATATATGTTTAGTTTTTTTTTCAAGTCACTGTCTGAATGGAAATTAATTATGTTCATTGCTTAGCCAATCTCCAGGAGAAGTCATTAGAAATATTAATGATTTTCCTTATGGACAATAATACTATGCACCCTTTAATGAGAACTTTAGCAGCTACAGTCTCCTTCCTGTAAAAATTCTCTCTCTCTCTCTCTCTCTCTCTCTCTCTCTCTCTCTCTCTCTCTCTCTCTCTCTCTCTCTCTCTCTCTCTCTCTCTCTCTCTCTCTCAAGTCATTCCCTTGATCTGTATGCCTATCTCTCTTTGAATACCTGGTTCTTTATTTTCCCCGTTTCTTTTAATTTTCTTCTTTTTTAAATTTCTTCTTTCTTTCATTCTAAATGTCAGTCTATCTATATATATTTCGTATCATTTTTTTACAATACACTCACATGATTTATGCCTGTATATAACGACAACTTTTAAGTGGTTGGCCGATTTGTCGTTACACACAGATGTGACTGTCTGTTTCCTCGTAGTCAAAATTATATCAGAGATGAAAACACTAGAGGCGAAAAATATTGGAGTTCCACAAATGGTGCTTATCGGTGTTGTAGTTAATAACGTAGTTAAACCAGCAACGCTAAGCACTATAGAGCTATTGTCAACATGTCCTCTCTTTTAAATCTTGTTTCGTAGACTTAAATACCAGGTATATAACTATAATCAACTGTCATGGTGTAACCTTCTGAATCAAATCGATTCATGGGGCTATATTCCATTGTATTTAAAATAAGATCTAAATGCACATTCTATATTTCTTTCTTCATTTTTTTGCAGTGCAATGAAAGCGAAATACATTTAAATCTATTTAAATCGTAGTTGTCCGTGATAGGTGTTGTATTTTGGGGAATTATACAGCTAAACATCACTAATACCGTCAATATTTACACCAATTTGCTATTAATTGATTTCGGATATTTAATCCTCTACCTTCATCCACTTTACAGAAATGGCTACAGGTGGCGGGCTTTCTTAACTACCTACAAAAGTCATCAATGCTCTGTTAGCAAGCAGACAAACAGCTCTGCGGAATTAAATTTTATTTTAACAATGAAGCAAAGAATGATAATCAGTGAAGAAACTCAGAGAAATCACCTTTCTTTGAAACTCAATACCGCTTCAAAGTACGAAACCCTAAAACAAAACGTTACTGTCAGGAATAAAGACTGCTTATCTTTAAAGTCTTCCATTTATATTTTTGACATGCAGAACGATAACTGTTATCTAGTCATTAATGGGGGAGGGTTAGTGAGGTTTTAAGATGGCTGAATATTATAAGAAAGTAGTACATCAAACGTTTCAAGTACTGCATCTTAATTTTGTTTAGTTTGACAATCTTTGTGGGCCAAGTCATACTGCAGATTAATATCAGATTTTTAAAAAAAACATGGAAGCTATTTTTTCAATCATGTACGAAACATTAAGATAAACATTTAGGACTTATTCAACTGTCCATTCTAACAATCTCTTGAATTTTTTTTCCATTTGGTCGATATACGTAAGGGTGTTGTGATCACAGAATACAATTATAGCACAAGGAGCTGAACTAATAAACACTGCCAAGTCTTGCAAAGCAAATATAAAAGCCTAACAGTATTTCTCGTTTGTGGAATAATGTATCTGGTTTCAGCTAAGATTTTCGAATAAAAAACATAATGAGTGATCAACATCATTTTTGTCTTCTTGGATCAATGCTACACCAACTTCCACATCACTTACATCAACAATCATTTTAAATTTACTGAAATTTGGATCTGATGAATTCTTTTAGCATGGTCCTTAACTATTCAAAAATCTCCACATATTTGTCATAAACCAATAAAACTTTCATTTCTTATTCAACAAATTGGTCATGAGTTCAGCAATTATAAAAAAAAAAACTTTGAGCATATTTCCGATAATACCTAGCTATAACCAAAAAGTCGCACATCACACCAGTAAACCTACATCACATTTGCCACTATGGCGACATAAACGGTATCTTCCGAGTCCTTTCTGGTTTATTCTAATGTGTAATTTACCGGTTTCCTACCATAAATACTGCCGTTGCAGTCACTAGGTTTTATAAAGTGCTATATCACGAAAGAGACAATCATGCGGATTGGGTCTGAGTTCGCTACTCATTGACCATGGCATCTTAGAAACTCACTAAAACCTTTCTCTCCGTGACATTTGTTACTAATAATTGACTAATTATTTCGTGCTAAGGCATATTTCCCATTGCACCGAATTCCAATAGTCAAACATGTAATCACACAAACCTACAAATTGTTTAAACTAAATGCGCATCACCTTAATTTTATTACAGTATTTTAATAAATCCGTGTGGTGTAGCTTGAGCATGTGAAAAGAAGTTTTCAAATTTAATCATGTCTGTTGTGTCGAATTTTGAAAACTCTTAGAAGCTTTGGATAAAGGAATTGTATCAAAGTCAACTTAATTAAAGTAGAAAGGGCTAGAGATAGATGATTATTTTCGTTTCATCTCTGAACGTCAAAAGGGAATTCGTTCTAGCCGACGTAACATGACCGAGTCAGATGCTATGGTACAAGAGAATGACATAAGACCTTTCCCCAAAATCGATCGGTTAAAGGCAGCAGCTGGCTATAGATGATAGTTCAAAGTAATGATTAATTACGGCATGATTAGTTATTTAGTTTTCTTGTCAATCCAAAAATTCTACGAACAGGTTTAGGAAACAGTCTATTCCGATTGGTTAATATGGATTTATGGGCGTAACTCTGTAAGAAATTAAAGGTTTTACTTTAGGAAAATTCAGTAGTCTTTAATCTTTCGCAAGGGAAGTTAAATGATTCCGGGATCGTGTGAGACGTTATCTCGTGATTTGGCAGTAAAGCGAGAATTTGTCTCAGCAAGTAGACAAACTCTACATTTTGAATTCGTAAAAAGTACGTCTTCATTATTGAGTAAGGGACCAGATAGTTGTCTCAGTTAGGAGACAGACTATACGTGAGATTCGTGGAAACGAATAAAGAAACGGCAAAAGGAAACAGCTTTCCTGGATTCACATGAGAAATCCCTGAACAATCACAGGACCAGAACAAGTTCTGCGCAGAAATCTAAGTCCAGAGACGATTGTTAAGTCAGAGTTCGACGGACAAGAGTCCAAGACGAAACAGCTAGATAAAGATCGGCAGAGTAGGGACGAACGGAAGTCTTGATGTCCGCATAAAATAGGTGATGAAGTCTCTCATCGTTGCACTCAAAGGTCACATCTCATTGGCAATGAAGAAAATATATTAACGTTGAAAGTAATTTTAGATTTAAAGAAATTTGTATTGTCCTTTTATTTGAGTACATGTTAGTACCATTTTCCCTTCTTTTGTAACTAAGTCATTGATTTCTTTTCATTTTAAATTCTATTGATAAACTGATTAAATTTTTTATTTGTTCATTGAAAGGGGGCTCGTTTTGTTATTTCTTCAATATAGTCCGTATCTAAATAACCCATAAATATTTTGCCTTAGTACTCTTGCGAGAAGAGATCATTAAGGAAGTATCCCCAGGGTAATTTGCACATGTGTTGCAGACGATACGAATTTAGGGAGAATTTATAGTTTGGTACTGCCCGAAAGCCGTTTAAATTACTTGTGTGATTTTTAAGTAAGTCTGTAGGCAAGACTTTACTGAGTTAGAATATTCGTTGATATTTATAGGGGAGTTGTTTTCTTGAAGGCAGAAAACAGGTTAGTGATACTAATCTAGGTAAGTGAGTTAGCGACAAGACAGATAGACAAGAATAGCAACTTTACGGCAACTTGCGTGAGAATTCAAAGCTCTTGGATCCTAAGAATTAGGTTATGAAGGGACACATTTAGCGGAATTTGAAGAGCGTAGTTTCAAAGAGTACAAAGAACAGCAAGCAGCCGAGAAGGAAATAGAGGCCGAGAGGGAAAGAGAAAAAGAACTTGAGTTTGATAGACTGCAAGCCGAGGAAAGGAATAAAGAGAGAGAACATGCATTAGCAATGGAAAGGCTAAGGATCGAAGTGGAGTCTAGGAGGGGAGAAGAACTGAACATACAGTTAGGACCCTCGAGCAGAAGAACTGAGGATAGACGTACCGTCCAGATAACCATGCCTATGTTTAACGACAAGGATGAAATTATTGATAACTTTTTAACCCAGTTTGAAAAGTTAGCTTTAATACATCAAATACCCAAAGAACAGTGGGCTATTAATATTTCGGCATTTTTGCAAGGCGCTGCCAAGGAGGTTTATCATAATTTGGCACCCGCTGAAATAGATGATTATGAAGCTCTCAAGAAAGCGTTACTACGGCACTACGAGCTGACAGCTGAAATTTTCCGTAAACTTTTCAGAGAGTCATCTAAGAAAGCCACAGAGTCTCACGGGCAATTTCATAATTGTGTACGCGTACTTTTCGATAAGTGGATTAAAATGTCCGGAGCCGAACTTTCATACGAAGGCATACGAGAAGAAATTCTCAAAGAACATGTCCTCAGCACATACCGTAAAGACCTAATAGTATTTTTAGCGGAGCGTGATTTCGCGACCTTAGAAGATATTAGTGTAATGGCCGAGCGATATGAAGCTGCACAATCTCGTCCAACCACATGGAGTGGCAGGGATCGAACCAGCGTCCCAGATTTTAGGAGAGGTAATGGTTTAACACCTATCAGGCGAAATGGTCAAAATGGTGGGAAGCCAGGGGCTGACAATCCCAGCCTTGATCAGTCCCGGGGCTCAGGTAAGTCCCAAGGGATGGACAAGATAACCTCTGGTAAGAAAGAGGAAGTTGTGTGTTATGGCTGCAACAAACCTGGCCATATTCTTAAAAACTGTAGAAGATACCGTCCCTCTGTAAATATAGTGACCCCATATACTAGTAAACAGAGCAATCTATTGGAGTGGTCCAATACAGCAACAGCTACGGTAAATGGCGTAGAGGTTACTGTGTTGTACGACACCGGCTGTAGTTATCCAGCTTTGGTGGACAGAAAGTTGTTAAACCTACTGATTATACAGGTGAGACTGTAGAGGTACAATTTGCAAATAAGAGTAGAGAATCCCTTCCAGTTGTTTATATCAATCTTGATTCGCCCTATGTGAAAGGACGAATTCAAGCAGCGTGCTCGTCAGGGTTGTCGCATGATGTTATTTTAGGATGTAGGTATGTATTGCCACAACCTAATCCTATGACGTGTACACCTGTACACGTGGGGTCTGTAGAGGCTAGGTCTATGAGACGAAGGTCAGGGCCGAAACCGTTGAAACCCTCGACTTCGCCCATAGATAATTTGCTACCTGGCGAATTAAGGAGACTTCAAGAGGAAGATTCTACCCTTAATAAGATACGCGGGTATGCAAAGGACAAGTCAGTGCGTAACTTATCCGACGGTGAGGTAGAGTTCGCACTGAAGCTAGGTATCTTGTACCGATACGCTCGAAAGGGGACCGAGAGGTATAAGCAGGTAATTGTACCACGGTCTAAGCGGGATGAAGTACTTAGGCTTGTACATGAAGGTTTACTAGGTAGTCACATGGGTGTGGCTAAGACGCGAGATAGGTTAGTTAGGGAATTCTATTGGCCAGGTGTGTATGGTGATGTAAGGAGGTTTTGTCTGTCATGTGACAAGTGTTAGCGAGTGGCACCTAAGACCTCACATCGCCCAGTGCCGCTAGGAACTACCCCTCTGATTGATGAACCTTTCTCACGGGTGGATATGGATTTGATGGGTCCGATAAAGCCCGCAGCGAAAAGTGGCAATCGTTATGTGCTAACGATTGTCGATTATGCTACCCGATACCCGGAGGCCGTTGCTTTAAGGAACATCGATTCAGTTACGGTAGCTGAAGCATTGTTAGGGGTCTGGTCTAGAATTGGTGTACCAGACGAAATATTAACTGACCAAGGGACGCATTTTGTTAGCCAGGTGATGGAGGAAGTAAACCGGTTACTTTCTATCAGGCACCTGACTACTACCCCTTATCACCCACAGTGTAACGGTCTTGTGGAGCGTTTCAATGGGACATTGAAACAAGCTCTAAAACAGTTATGCGAGAATCGACCTAGGGATTGGGATCGATACCTTCCCGCGATACTTTTTGCGTACCGCGAAGTACCCCAAGCTAGTCTTGGATTTTCGCCGTTCGAGCTAGTTTATGGGAGGACAGTGAGAGGACCTATGGCTGTATTGAAGCAGTTGTGGACGGATGAGAAAGCATCCGAAGAGGTAAGAACAACATATCAGTACGTTGTTGACCTCCGTAATAAACTGGAGGAAGTTTGTAACTTGGCCCAGAAAAATCTCTGTGATGCAAGGGGACGTCAGGCCAAGTACTACAACAAGAAAGCGAAAGAACGTAAGTTTGAGGTAGGCGACAAGGTGTTGTTGTTGTTGCCATTAGAACATAACAAACTCCAAGTGTCTTGGAGAGGACTGTTCGTTGTAACGGAGAAGAAGGGTGGACAGAATTATCGCATCAGGGTGGGCGATAAAGAGAAGCTGTACCACGTTAACCTACTTAAACGCTACCGAGAAAGAGAGTCACCTACTGAGTTCGTGGTTGCTACAGTTGTGACGGAAGAACTCGACGACAATGGAGGAGTGGCGGAAGTACTTCCTAGTTGTCCGTTGACGGGGAACGAAACTTACGTAGACGTCGTCCTTGACGTAACGTTAACGTCAGACCAACGTGGCGAGGTGGAGGAGATACTTCACGATTACGAAGACACTCTGACGGAGAAACCAGGTATGACGGATTTGGAGGAGTTCAGTCTGAAGCTGTTAGATGAAACACCAGTAAAACTGAGACCCTATACACTTCCACATGCGAAGTTAGAAACCGTGAGGAAAGAAATTTGAACTATGCTGCAATTAGGGGTCATTGAACCAGCGGAATCGGTGTATAGTTCACCGGTTGTTTTGGTGCAGAAAAAAGATGGCGATCACCGTTTTTGTATTGATTACATGAAGTTGAATAGGATCACAGAATTTCAAGTAGAGATGTTACCAGATCCTGAAAATATATTTGCCAGAGCGACGAACGCAAAATACTTCTCGAAAATAGACCTGTCGAAAGGGTATTGGCAAATACCTGTACGAAAAGAAGACCGTTCGAAACTTGCTTTCGCAACACCAGATGGAACATACCAATGGGTAGTTATGCCATTCGGGGTCCAGAACGCACCAAGTGTCTTCACCCAAATGATGAGAAAACTTTTAGAACCTCTAAGAGGGAGCGGAGTCTCTAATTTTATGGACGATTTATTGTTAGCGACTGCTACTTGGGAGGAACACGTAATTCTGTTGAGAAAGGTTTTGGAACGACTCAAACAGGCAGGGCTCACCGCCCGACCCTCCAAATGCCATATTGGATTTCGTAAATTGACGTATCTAGGACACATCCTTAGTGAAGATACATTAACCCCAGACAGTACGAAGGTTGAGCAGCTACGGAATGCCGCACGTCCTACTACAAAAACGGAAGTTCGTTCATTTCTAGGTCTTGCAGGTTATTATCGGAAATATGTTGCCAATTTCAGTGCTATTGCTAGCCCATTGACCGACTTGACGAGAAAGAAATCTCCGACTAAAGTTGTTTGGACAGACGCTTGTGAGAGAGCATTTCAAACGTTGAAAGATAGACTGACGTCAGACGCCATTGTTAAGCTACCAGACGTGACAAAGGATTTTATGTTACGTTCAGACGCTTCTGACAGAGGTCTTGGTGCAGTTTTACTGCAAGAACATGATGGGGACTTAATTCCTGTTGCATATGCGAGTAGGAAACTTAATACCGCTGAGCGTAATTATTGAGTCACTGAGAAGGAATGCCTAGCTATTGTTTTTGGGATTCATAAATTTCAGCGTTATCTGTATGGGCGAAAGTTTATTCTAGAAACCGATCATCAACCTTTAGCGTATCTTGCACAGGCTAAATTGACTAATGGGCGTTTAATGAGGTGGTCATTGTTTCTACAACAATATCAAGCCCAGCTACGTTACATTCGTGGAAACTCAAATGTGGGGGCAGATTGCATGAGTCGGTTGCTTGAGTCTGAGGTGAAGGGGTCACTTCAGGACATGTAAACATTAAATTAAACTGTAACTTCAAAATTCCATGAGCAAAATCCCAGATTTTACTCTTAAAGGGAGGCCTATGTGATGTTTCGAATTTTGAAAACTCTTAGAAGCTTTGGATAAAGGAATTGTATCAATGTCAACTTAATTAAAGTAGAAAGGGCTAGAGATAGATGATTATTTTCGTTTCATCTCTGAACGTCAAAAGGGAATTCGTTCTAGCCGACGTAACATGACCGAGTCAGATGCTATGGTACAAGAGAATAACATAAGACCTTTCCCCAAAATCGATCGGTTAAAGGCAGCAGCTGGCTATAGATGATAGTTCAAAGTAATGATTAATTACGGCATGATTAGTTATTTAGTTTTCTTGTCAATCCAAAAATTCTACGAACAGGTTTAGGAAACAGTCTATTCCGATTGGTTAATATGGATTTATGGGCGTAACTCTGTAAGAAATTAAAGGTTTTACTTTAGGAAAATTCAGTAGTCTTTAATCTTTCGCAAGGGAAGTTAAATGATTCCGGGATCGTGTGAGACGTTATCTCGTGATTTGGCAGTAAAGCGAGAATTTGTCTCAGCAAGTAGACAAACTCTACATTTTGAATTCGTAAAAAGTACGTCTTCATTATTGAGTAAGGGACCAGATAGTTGTCTCAGTTAGGAGACAGACTATACGTGAGATTCGTGGAAACGAATAAAGAAACGGCAAAAGGAAACAGCTTTCCTGGATTCACATGAGAAATCCCTGAACAATCACAGGACCAGAACAAGTTCTACGCAGAAATCTAAGTCCAGAGACGATTGTTAAGTCAGAGTTCGACGGACAAGAGTCCAAGACGAAACAGCTAGACAAAGATCGGCAGAGTAGGGACGAACGGAAGTCTTGATGTCAGCATAAAATAGGTGATGAAGTCTCTCATCGTTGCACTCAAAGGTCACATCTCATTGGCAATGAAGAAAGTATATTAACGTTGAAAGTAATTTTAGATTTAAAGAAATTTGTATTGTCCTTTTATTTGAGTACATGTTAGTACCATTTTCCCTTCTTTTGTAACTAAGTCATTGATTTCTTTTCATTTTAAATTCTGTTGATAAACTGATTAAATTTTTTATTTGTTCATTGAAAGGGGGCTCGTTTTGTTATTTCTTCAATATACTCGTTCAGTAATCTGCATTCTTCTTTCTATCTATCCACACTGTATCCAAACTACACCGCGGAGGTCATTCCCTGGCAACGAACCGTAGTGAAAAGAGGTTGGTATGTTTTGCACGCCGCCAATTTGTCACAATGTCCATGTTCTTGAACACCAGGTCCGATGAATGTTTCGCAGAGTAGGTGTATTACATTTACAGTCGTCACCTTTAATGTTCGGAGTATTGTCTCAAGAAATATGTTTAACCAGTTTTTTAATCAGCTTGCGATATTTCGCCAGTGGATCTTCATCGGCCATCATAGTCTCCAAATTCATCATTAAATCTGCGCCTAATACAGTTATTGTTGTTTTCGATAAATTATCAGGAACAACATCGGGAAGAACCAGCATGGTCAGAAAACCGTGTTAAGTTTCTCGCAAATACTAATTTTATCTGCTTGGAACATAATAGCATCAAATGCATTACTGCTGTTAAATTTATAAACGATAACTCGCTGAGCCCGCTTCAACCCAGGGTTTCAACTTCGTCTGCTGATAATTTTCCCACAACACATTGAAACATATTATTGACATACAATTTCTTGGCCTCGTATGGTTCTATCTTTTTTCAGGACTATATCTCTGATAGATTGTAGTCTTGTTAGATTCTATTGCGCTATTCAAGGATATATTGGATTATATTTTGGGATTCATCGAAAGACTGTTGGCACATCATCACACTTCAGGCACTTGTTACATTACATTTTGATACAACAGGCACATCAATGATTTAATGAATTTAGGAGCTGTTTCTATGATAAATAAATTTGTATTATTTTCACCATGGTATCATCAAATAGTATTGCTTACTGAAATGTATTTAATTTCCGTATTTCCGTAATTATGTAAACATGTGTTAATTTTATTAAATTAGTAATCTGTAATTTCTTCTTCGTGTCAACAGATATTTAGAAATCTTCATTCGTTGAACTTAGAATGATTTTATGCTTGATTAGTACGTAACGTATGAAAAACGACGTCCTCTTGATTTATAAAACTTTGTTCACTTTAGAACTCAATGTAATTTCATGTATAATATATATATATATATATATATATATATATATATATATATATATATATATATATATATATATATATATATATATATATATATATCAGTATATCCTTATATGCGTTTAAGTGTGCAATTATTTGTTTCACGGATATGTATTATTACTTTATTATTATTATTATTATTATTATTATTATTATTATTATTATTATTATTATTATTATTATTATTATTATTATTATTGTTGTTGTTGTTGTTGTTGTTGTTGTTGTTGTTGTTGTTGCTTGGGAAGATATGTTAGATTCGTCACATCTCCGTCATTGCGTGCTTATTGCCATCTATGATGGTGAATTCAAACTTTCCTTCGTAGACGCAAAGGATCTCGAGGCGGGATTAAATATCCAAAATTATTAAAAAATTCCTTGAAATATGCCATCTTCTCTGTTGAATATTCATTTTCATTTTCATGTAATAAAATTACATCTGAATTACCTAAAATACATGATACATGCAACATGTGATGAACGATACGCCCAATGTAATCTGGGTCAGCTGGTCAACTGGATCAGTGCAGTAAAAATTTGAGCCCAAAAGATGTCAGCGTGGGTTCAAAATCAAATGTCTTTCAGAGATATTTAGCTTGGAATGGTTTTTAATCTTACTGGGCTCTGGAACCCAAGGTTAGGACAGGAGTCAAAAGGTTGATATATATATATATATATATATATATATATATATATATATATATATATATATATATATATATATATATATATATATATATATATATATATATATATATATATATATATATATATATATATATATATATATGGCACAATTTTAATTTCAAATTTACTGCTTAATATACAACTTCTAAATGCATTAATTTATTTCCTTATAAGATCTATGCATGGTTGTGCGTAATTCCAATGCAACATTCGCTTCTTCGAACACCCCTTCAACGCCTTTGGGCAGAATTGTTATCGGAAGTTACTGAAGTCTGTGGTGATCAAGAAAAGTCGTTATATCATGGGTATGAAATCAAAAATTTTTGACGGTATTTTAGCATGAAATTCGTTTTAATCCTAAAAAAAATTACAAAGGGTGAAGATGAGAGGATGTGACGTATTTATTATATTTGTCACAATATAATATTTCAGTGGATTGAAGAGACTGGTAATGCGTCTTTTCTAACTATATTTTGTACATGTAGTCCGAGCTGCAAGGTACATCTTGTATGTAATGGGTTGCATATTCTCCTCTTTTGAGTTACATTACAGTATAGTTTTGGTATCAAGGAATGTCTATTGGTTGGTGGAGGGGAGAGTATGTTTGCGGATTTACAATGTGATCAAATATACATAGTAGAGAGTATATAAGTGTACTGCTTAATATTTTGAAGCATATATGTGAATGTTGGTCGCTAAACGGACAAGCCATGCTCTGGTAACTCTCTTTGTGTACATACTGTTTTAGATATGTTTTTATATACAGCCCGTTCGGATAATATTCCTAAATTACTGATGAAATTGAAATCGATATGTACACGAACTGTTCAAGTCAGGAAAATGTCTGTTAGCACAAATCGTAAAACTTTCTTCAAATATTAAATTGTCTTGTAGTTATAGGGCAGATTTTGGACCAAGGCATTTTTGCACGATAGCACCATAATTGGTTCATATTTCACACAATCACACACCCAGGAACTAAACTGTTTCTAATATTGGTCAAAGTCTTTGTAATGAGTGATTGTACCGGCACAATTATTCCATACCACTTTCAAGTCACAGTAATTAACTATAGCTTTCAGAAATGAATGTAAGCCACGTTTAAGGTCAAAACGCTCTGGACGTCCCGCATCCTAATGGCGATCAGTTCCAAAATGTAGGACGTTGGCTATCGGCTTCTTCCACTTTCAAACTTAACAGAAAAGAGATAAAACAAAATAATTATAATTTCTGGTCACATTTAGATTAATGCTCAGACTTTTAAGCCAAACTATGGTGTGGTATAACAACCCACAATATTTGCGACGTTTCTTTTTCAGAATTCCAGTTGTAAGTTGTATTCAAAACGTATTACTTCTATGTAATAGGGAAAAGTCATTTTAATAGTATTGGTATATAGCAAGCAGAACAATGAGTCATTTAAAAGTATGACGTCATTTTCCAGTGAAAAGAAACTGAAACTAGAGTGACAGAGGGAATACAGAGGTGAAAACTGAAAACAGAAATTCAGGGAGTAAACCAGGTAAGATAACGTATTCCGGCAATTCGTTGTATTTGTACTTATTAGCGGAAATATCATTCCTTATTCGTCGATTACTTCTTTACCGTCAAATGTGTGTTTTGTAAGATAGTGTACATGTAGGCATTAGTTTCACAAGAAGATGAATTGTAACAGATAGGTCTTTAGGACAAAGGTTACAAATAAATTAAAACTCAGTTTCTATGGACTAAAAAGGAAGCATTGACGATAGCAGGCAGTGCCTTACTATAGAGTAAGAGGGAAGCTCTCAGAGCAACATAAAATGGAGATAAAAACATAGAGACAAAAGACAAGTAAGCTCACCTACGTGGTTTCATACCAGAAGGGGTGGGGTATGAACCTATAAATCGAAAGTGGGAAAACCGTTTGAATATCGCACATAAGGATGAAAGGGACTGAACCCAAATTGGTATATTTTTACATTTTAAAAATAGGCAAACTTAAATAAAAAATTTTGCGTTCAAAGTTGTTCGTTTTAACGGAAAATATCCAATATATCCATACAATTTGGAAGGGACAGGGAATGGCAGACACAAAATCCTTTTGGTATTCGAAAAATGAGAGGGAATATTAAGGCTTTTTCTATGTGCCAACATACTTTGTCTCTCGAAAAAATATGAATGAAGAAATTCTCAAAAAACTGAGGTATACATTTGTAACTCGTTCACGCGATATCCGATTTCGTACGTTTTGTATTAACCAGAAAATTCTTAAATGCCTTTCCCTCAGTACATAAAACTCAGTTAAATATCTAAATCTTATCTGAGGTGGATATAAAAATATTAATCCCTTTGTCAATCATTGATTTGCCGCAAAATCCAATGTGCTGAAATGAACATTGATAGATAACTTCAACCAAAGAAGGTAAATATGTAAGCAAAGCTTTTTTTTACATCTGAAAATAATTTGCATCGCATTAGCAAGTTTGGAGTCCAAACTAATGCAAAGAGAGAAACAAAATCTGTTAAGAACTACATATAATGTAGTAAAAGCTGTGTTATATATATATATATATATATATATATATATATATATATATATATATATATATATATATATATATATATATACATACATACATACATACATACATACATACATACATACATACATACATACATACATACATACATACATACATACATACATACATACATACATACATACATACATACATACATACATACATACATACATACATACATACATACATACATACATACATACATACATACATACATACATACATACATATATATATATATATATATATATATATATATATATATATATATATATATATATATATATATATATATATATAATCTTCTAGCCTTCCGAATAAAGTCGATTCATAAGAATGCATGCTGCTGTATTCAAAAAAGATTAAACGGTACAGTAATTTCTGTATTTTTTTCTTTTGAAACTTTATTGATCAACCACGTCAGGCAAAGAAGGAGAATTTAATTCATTACAGAGCAAACAGTAGAAAGCGAAGTACACAGGTGCAGCTTACGTTTTGTTTAATGTGAAGGAAGTTATGCGTTAAAAATGAGGTATCTTGGTGTGGTGGGGTGAGGTGGGGTGTGTGGGATGGGGTGGATGGGTGGGGTGCGGGTGGGGTGGGGTGGGGTGGGGTGGGGTGGGTGGGGTGGGGGTGGGATAAGGATGTGAGTGGGTGATATTCTTACGAAGCAGTAGCATGAGCTTCATCACCATTAATATTACCACCAAGATATATATAAAAAGTTTGCTTTCGAAGATATAATCCTCTATCTTCACCTATCCAATAGCAATGGCTACAGGTGGAGGACTATTACGGAGTTTGGGTCCAAACGAAAATCTGGACATATTTGACGCCAACAATCTGCAGATGAATGACTCCTATAGGGCCAGCTGTAATGCTGTGATTGATAGACTTGTGAAGTTTCTGCAGAACAATGTTCCAATCAAAGTGAAGGAAGTTGTCAAGGTAAGAGGAAACCATTATTCATTTTATCCACGTTTTTAGAAGGTTGAAATATGTATGTATTACTTCATCGTCAGCAATTATATTAGTGTTAAAAATAGTTTTCATTTTCTGAAATGACAAAAAACATACATCATTGCTCTGTTTGCATGCACGACATATTGTCCTACGGAATTATTGTCTCTTTCGTCGATGATGTGATAGGCCGTCGTTCCTTGTGTTCTTGTTGCTGGGGTTCTTATACCGAACGTGGTTATTTAGTGTCAGGAGTAAATACTGCTTATCTTGAACATGTTCCTTGTATTTACATGATGTTTATCAGAACGCCTAAATTGGCCGAGCCTTTAATGTTTGGAAAGTGGGGGTGCCTGGCTAAATATACTTAACCATTTCTTGTTTTTCTGCTCAGTTTGGTCATTTTCGTAGACATCTCAAAGTCATATGACAGCTTAATATCATTTTATGAAATTATGAAAATAATTCAACTAGAATTGATGCATTAAAATAAACTTATGTGACATTTTCAGATGTTTGCATATTGATAGATACAACCTCTGTTCGTTATTCTTTCTTTGTATTTATTGTTCAAAGCAGTCCTAAGCCGACACAACGGTAACAGAAGTGTGCTACAAGAGAATAGCGTGTTTGTTTGTACGTGTATTTATGTATTATTAATATATAGTCATAACTGATAACGCAAGTGCAATTATATATATATATATATATATATATATATATATATATATATATATATATATATATATATATATATATATATATATATATATATATATATATATATATATGTGTGTGTGAGCTTTTTAGCTAATGTATCTAAAATTCACTAATATAAGGTGAGGAAAACCAATGGTTATTTAATGTCTGCTTTCCTTTCTTAAATGCCGTCATGGATTGCAACGAAATATATCATTAAAAAAAAGAGATGGGCTTTTTTATTTATACAAAGTTCATCCGGATCTAGATAAGGGCCGAAATCGACCCTTACAGTGTCTAACACTTTTATGTATTTTCAATGTGAGCACACATTTTTCCTGGTGTGAAAGAAATCCTAATTTGTATGTGTACTTTAATACTGATAGCTTGTTTCTTTACTTTCTTGGGGGGGGTGTTTGTTGTTGCTTTGTTTTTTTTTTTTTCTTAATACCTTTTTCAACTTAGGGAGGCTCACTTGGAAAGGGAACTGCTATTAGAGATAAATCTGACATTGATTTGGTGCTGTTCCTTTCCGACTACCATACAGTAAAATCAGTGAAAGCCGACATGACTCAACTTTTATCAACGTTGGAAAACTATCTGGGGCGATATGGCGGTTGTAGAGTTGTTGGCAGTACGAGATTTTCCATTCAGGTTGATGTCTCGTGTCATGCTTTGCACGAACACAACGTTGATATTCTACCAGCTTGTGACATTCTAGGAGGTATGTTTATTATTATTATTATTATTATTATTATTATTATTATTATTATTATTATTATTATTATTATTATTATTATTATTATTATTATTATTATTATTATTATTATGAAAAGTAAATTGCACAAATTTGCCATGGTTGATTTACATATAAACACTGCTGCATGTCAAATTTAGAGAGCTGCATTGCTTGTCATTAATAGGTGTGATTTTGGTTGGTAGGTTTCGGGAGAAAAGTGAACAAGTGAGAAAGGCAGTTCTCTGGTGGCATAATTATGCAATATGAGATCCCTAGTAGACAAGCTAACTAGAAAAGTTTGTTGTACTTCGGTTCAAAGTCAATTGCTCAATTATTTTCTTCGAATGGAATGTTTTTAATATTCTGGAATATCTTTTAAACATTCTTTGATACATTATTTACTACGATCTAGCTCTTGTAGCAAATTTATTGATGGTACATAAGACAATGTTGTTTTTTCAAAACTTACAACGTACCTCAACGATGATTACGAATACTCTATATCTATTTTTAATATCAGAAACAAACACTATTCGACCAGTCAAGTGGCAATGGTAAGATCATATAAAAGAATGTTTGATATAGGTAGTATTTTGTTATCTGTTGCCATAGTTTCATAATCAGGTTGTAGTAACATAGCAAAGACAGGTAACTGGGTCTAGTGATAATTGTGCTTACGCTAGACAGATGAATTCTCGCCTCACAAAGCTTGAAACTGCATTCTACAGGATTATAATCGCAATTCGGGATAATAATATGAAGTGAATATCTCGCTCTATCAATGATAAATCATGAAACTTCAAGGATGGAATCGGAGTATGTGCGTATTGGTTGGATATTAATGTTGTTAATGGTTTATAGTACTATTAATTTACCGGGTGCAGAGTTAAAATTATGGTAGAGTACTTCTAGTGTACCGGTGTTCTGCACGATAACATTTTTTTTTGCTGTAGACCTAAATATATGGTATAATTATACTTCGCAGGATAGGTATGACATTCTTTGTTGTCGCAACGATGGAGGTGGAATTTCTGCGCAGTATGGCTTTTAAGTGCATTGCTAACCTCCCTAGTAGATATTGACCATTTCCTAACGAATATGACCTACGTAGCAAAGCTAGACACACGTTATGTAATTGTAATGGAAAATGTAATTTTATCTCTTGGATAGAAAGAGCCTATTCTTTATGTCTAACTATCTCTGTCTTTCAGTTACTTTTCAATTTAGCATAATTAATGGTATCTTTTAAATTTATCTCCTTTGTAATTTTGAAGTAGAATTATCAGTCAAATGCTTTATCGAAGCAAAGGGACACTTTTTGCATATTTTAGTCTGATAAGACCGTTATACAAATTCGAGAACAGATTTTGTCTTTAAGCAAAGCTTCTAATTTAATACACGATATTGTGAGAGGAAACAACATAGAGCTTGCTTACTAAGGTGATTGAATTTAAATTAGTTCTTTAATTTGTTTTCTTTTGTCTTCGTTTTTAAAACTAAGGGCATGGAACAGCTGCTGTTTACGGCGAAATGGCAAGATCCGAAGATCTTCGACATTATTATTCGGCTTCTTTAGTCAAACTCCAGCTAAACTTTGTGAAAGTACTACCTACAAAGGTGATGAGCCTCATTAGACTTGTCAAGCACTGGCGTAAATCAGAACTTCCGGTATGTTACTTTCGTTAAGCTTGTGTTGTCTCCATAGAAAATAGGACCTTGCCAACAGAGCAAGGATACTACCGCAACGCCTGTCTTCCGTATAGTGTCATATAGACGCCTTGGCGCTATACCGGCGGGTATCCATTTTGGTGATTTCATCACTCGATGTTTACAAACTCTACGAACCAGAGTGACCTAAAATAATAGTGCTAATGTAACGCCTTTTGCGTTCTACAAAATTTACTGGAAAAATATAGAATCCTGTTAAAATAATCATTACAATAAAATGTAATATATACTCTTTCTGTGTGTGTGTGTGTGTGTGTGTGTGTGTGTGTGTGTTAATTGCGATTTTTAATATTGTCGTTGTTATCATCTTTCTCTAATATAACCAAAATCGTACTCCTCCCAGTGCCATAGTCATTAACACTGTATATTGGAAGTATCGGCAAACTTTGTTTTTTGAGTACAGACCATGTAATTAGAATTATTTTTGTTCTATCTATTTCGTTATCTTTTCGAGTCCGACAGTGGAAAAGGTCGATGGCCAACATCCTACATACTGGAACTGATCGTCATCAAGAAGTGGGAGGATGCTGGACGTCCCGAACGTTTCGACCTAAAAAATCTTTTACATTCATTTCTGCAAGCCCTTGTTAATTACCGTGATTTGAAAGTGGTCTGGTATAAAAACTACGATCGACTCTACACGCATCACAGGTAGCTATTACCCTTTTTGACGCATCTTTTATTAATAACAACCCGTAAATAATAATATGAACTTATTCAAAAAAAACATCAGACACTTATATCGTATGCCTTTATCAGACACTAATAAATCTCATTGCAGTTATCATTGCCAGCTAACACTGTG
Source organism: Potamilus streckersoni (assembly GCA_016746295.1). Lineage (NCBI taxonomy): Eukaryota > Metazoa > Mollusca > Bivalvia > Unionida > Unionidae > Potamilus > Potamilus streckersoni. The sequence continues at coordinate 891,632 of JAEAOA010001578.1, read as the reverse complement.
TCTATTATCTACGTTTTAAGCAACTGGCATATCCTGCATATGTTAATCGCTTTCTGTAATAAAGTGTATGACTAACATTTATAGAAAACAGTCGCATGTTTTTTTTTATTAGATATCTTGAACTCTATTACCTATTTGTCTTTGCAAGGATTCAGTTTGGTTTTTTTTATCGAAGTTGCTGTTTGTCGTTGTTGAAGTTGTCGTTGCTGCTGTTTCTTTGGTGTTCAACGAATTCCTCGCTAATTCGAGATAAATTGTGTATAACACTGACTTCAATGTGCTACATGTGAGATATGACAGCTTTGCAGCAGATTTGTGAGACTTAATTGGGTACTGTAAAGTCAGGGAAAAAATGTCAAACTTAATTTTTTTTTAAAATATGGACTTGCAGGACATATTCGTCTGACAAGTACGTAATTAAATGCGTTGAATCCACTAAATTACTTGGATAAGTAAACAAAACTATATCTTACTTATGAATATCTTTGTGTCATCGATATTGTCAGAAGCGGTATTCATATAAAATATATCATGCTACGGAGGATATAACATTCAATCATAAATGTCATTCGGCTCAATAAAAGAAACAAATAAATTGTTTAACGTCATGTGCTATAAACAAAACTTTTTCCGGAAAGATTTTTTTCTGCTAATGGTAATTATGTTATAATGAGTGTCATGTTCAAAATTATTTCCCTTATATATTTGGATATGCCTCTAAAATCTTTTGCTGAAAATAAATTTTAGAATATTACCCAGTGTATATTTTTATATACACCCGCTATAAGGCGGAGCATATTATGTTCCGACGTTGTATATCCGTATGTTATTAATTACATTTCCGCAAAATAACTTTATTTCCCGCTATCTACAGCTGCCAAACAACTTTGTTTCTGCGTATTATGTTTGCTTCAAGACCGCATACCATGATTAAAAGTTCGGGTAATTGAGATTCTTAAGTCAATAATCTCCAGTGCTAGTTATGACCTCCTACTTTCGACACAAAAATATTATATTAAGCACTGAGTTTGAGTACATTGTGCAGTTCACTTGTTGAATGTTCTTATAAGGGCAGTCTTTATATAGCAGCCATTGGAGACACATTGAGGTAACGTCTATGGGCAAAATCAGTTATAGAATAATGAACACAGATTCCTAGAAGACACAAAACCGTATCCTCTCCAATTGTTTTGAAACCAGTATTATTGACCACAGTCTGTTCCCCAACTGGATCCCGTCTGTGTCATCTGTTTCTTTCTTTAATTTTGGCGCAAAACGATCACATCAAGATTAGCTGGTTTAGAATGACCTTATTAAATGTTAAATCTTGATTCTGATTGCAAAATACCTTTCCAAAAATGTCTAAAACAAACCATGGCCTCCCGCCAACACCACCACAAAGGCTGTTTTCGATTCTGCAAGATTCTTAAAGAGAAACCGTTTACATGCAAAAGTATAGTAAACGTTGAACAAGGAAGGTATCGTGCTCCCATTCATAACTATGGATAATATTCTTCTCCTTTTTCATTTTCAGCCCACCATATGTCATAGATCCCGCAAATCCATTCAACAACGTCATGGACAGATGCGATGTATGGGATGATGTTGCAAGATATGCCCGGGACACCCTTAAATGGCCACTTTTCCGAGGAATTTAGTCGACCAACACCTCTCTAGTTTGGTAGTTGCCTACTATTGCACAATATCGCAGAACCATCTACCAAACTAGTATTACTTCCTGAATTGTGTGTACATTCCGCAAGATATATCCGTACTTATAAGTATGTGTTACTTTCATTAAATTTTTTGTAATCTTTTTCTTCTTCGTGTAAACGATTGTTAAGGAATTGTCAGTCGTTGAACTTAGAGTGATTTTAATATTGATTAGTAAGTAACATATTAAAAACAGTATGCCGCTTGATTTCTAAAACTTTGCTCACTTTAGAACCCAATGTAATTTCATGTATAATATATATATTTCTCCGTATATCCTTGCCTGCGTTCAAGTCTGCAATTATTTGTTTCATGGATTATTATTATTATTATTATTATTATTATTATTATTATTATTAGTAGTAGTAGTAGTAGTAGTAGTAGTAGTAGTATTAGTAGTAGTAGTAGTAGTAGTAGTAGTAGTAGTAGTAGTAGTAGTAGTAGTAGTAGTAGTATAACTGTTTGGGAAGGAATATTAGGTTGGTCACATCTCTGGCCTTGCGTGTTTATTACCGTCCATGATGCAGCCGTCAAACTTTCATATGGAGTGTTGATTGGTAGAAAGGTTTCCACATTTTTTCAAAATGATTAAAAAAGTCATAAAAATGTTCCATCTTCACTATTGATTATGCATTTCATTTTCATTTTACATCTAAATTACTTAAAACACATGACACTTGCAACACGTCATGAACGATACGCCCAATGTAATCTGGGGCAGCTGGTCAACTGGATCAGTGCAGTAAAATTTTGAGCCCAAAAGATGTCAGCGTGGGTTCAAAATCAAATGTCTTTGAGAGATATTTAACTTGAAATGGTTTGTAATCCTCTCACTGGCCTCTGGAAACCAAGGACATTAGTCACAAAGTCAATATATAGCATAGTTTCATGTTCGTATTGGTGCTAAATTTAAAGCGTTTAAAGCGTTTGAAATCCTTGTCACACATAATATTTTTACTGCTTAATATGCAACTTCCAAACACATTAATTGATTTCCCTATAAGATCTTTGTTGGTTGTACCTAATTCCAGTGCAACGTCTGCTGGTTCTCCTACCCATTCAATGCCTCCGGGCAGATTTATTGCCACGAGTTAAGGAAGTCTGACCAAGGTGATCAAGAAACATCCGTTACATAAACATGTCCTCTTGTTTATGAAATCAAAGATTGTTCACGGTACTTTAGCATGGAATTCATTTTAATCTTAATAATTTACAAAGGGTGGAGATGAACGGACTAAGCATATTTATTAAATTTGTCACAATACTCTACTTCAGTGGCTTGAAGAGAGTGGGAGTTCTGCACGTTTTCAAACTGTATTCTGTACATTTAGTATTAGCTGCAAGGCACATCCTGCAGGTAATGGATTATATATTCGGCCCTCGGAGTTATTGTACGGTTTGGTATCAAGGAATGTGATATTGGTTGGTGAAGGGGAGAGTACGCGGACTGACGATGGTAAATTCGGACCGAAAAGATTGATTATATATACATATTGGAGGGTAGATAAGTGTACTACTTAATATTTTTAAAATATATGTGAATGTTGATCGCCAAACTGATAGGTCGTGTTCTGGTAACTCCCTTTTGTGTACATACTGTTTTAGATATGTTTTTATATACAGACCGTTCGGATAATATTTCTGATGAAATTGAAACCGATAAGTTCACTAAATGTTCAAGTCCGGAAACTGTAAACACAAATCATAAATTTTTCTTCAGATGTTAAATTGTCTTGTAATTATAGGACAGATTTTGGACCAAGGTTTTCTTGCACCATCGCACCATAATTTGTCCATATTTTACCCTTTTTCTCCGTGAACTAAATTGCTTCTAATGTTAGTCAAAGTCTTTGAATTGAGTGATTGTACCGGCATAGTTATTATTAAATCTATTTAAACTTGACAATTGTATAATAAACTATAAACTAATGATAAACGAAGTTTTAAATATAAATATCAAAATGTACTTATCAACGAATGCGCATACGACGTATGTAATTCAGATTTCATCAACCGTTTCATGTTTAGTTTTGTCCAGTTATTTGTATAATATTTGTATCTTATGGCATGTCAGAACAAGTGTAAGATAGAGAGACTGTATATCATTCGGCGTGACAATGCAACTGTCTCTTTTCACGATCATGCAGATATATACAAATTACTGAATATTTTGCAGTCAGCTTTATATAAATAACAAATAAAAGATTATTGAGAATGTAGCTCTATATCTATAATGTTTTCTTTGCATTTTGACAGCTGGATAAGAAGAATTTCCCTTTGACATTTTAAAGTATCTTTTCTTTATATCCTCATGCTGCTAACCTGGTCCATATATTCCAGTCATTCATAGTAAAAATGCAAGATGCAATGTATATCGCTTGAAAGATTTGAGTTTATTATCATTTATATCTGCAAGAAATAAACTACCTATTTAACATCTCATCATTCGTTTTCTTTGCTTAGTATTTCTTTGAACTTCTAAATATATTTTTCTATTTAAAGAGTAATCAGTGAAAAGAAAACAGTCAAAACTGACATCTCTCTCTTTCTCTCTCTCTCTCTCTCTCTCTCTCTCTCTCTCTCTCTCTCTCTCTCTCTCTCTCTCTCTCTCTCTCTCTCTCTCTCTCTCTCAATCTCTCTCTCTCACACACACATACACACACACACACATAAAGACACTCATACACAAACGCACTCTCTCTCTCTCACACACACACACATACATAACACACACACACACGCACGCGCGGTGATCAAGTTTGAACCGATCTAAATAAATTAAATAATCTTAAGTTCATCCAGAGAAAAATACCAATTTAAAAGGAAGGCACATGTGAAGCAAGAGGACATTGAAAGAAAAGACTGGCAACAATAAATGACACTTTTAGTGTACTGTTACAACCGTAAAATGATACTTTCATAAGCTTTTCTACGGGTACTAGCGCACAAACCGTGCAATAACTACTGGACATAGCTGTTTTAGTTATTCCGGAGAAACTATCAAGAATATCGTGAAAGCTCTCAGACTTGAAACCATTAAAATATCCTGAAAACTAATATAGAAACATTACCAAACATTTATGGTATACGTTTGAACAAAGATTCAGCATTTCAGATTGGTTTTTATCAATGTTGTAATCGGCCCACGTGTTAGCCAAGTTTTTAAACAGCTTTTCATTTTGTATTTATTTCTAGAGTGAGAATCTGAATCATAGGGTTATCCTGGACTACGTGTTAAATGGTATTTTAATATTGCGCTGTTTCAATTAGTGATATCGTAGCCCGTCACGTTAGTTTTCAGGATATATTAATGGTTTTAAGTCTAAGCGTTATTCACGATATTCCCCCGTGTGATCTAAAATCGCTGCTTAAAGCAGACACGTGTTTGTCTTTATAAAAATTCTGGGAGAAAGACATTCAGTGAAAATTTATTCTAGAATTCTTAACTGACCATTATAAATTGCAACGACCTAATATGACGTCATCGCCTTTCATATTGGAACTTCTTCGAAATTCGAACCTGAATCCAAATGAGAACTTTTAGTGATAGGACTTATATTTTTATATTCTAGGATTAATTTTTGGATTATATTTACAAACAGTAAGTCATATTTCATATTTTGCCTTGTTTTCTAAGGAAATAAATTACTTTGTTAAAATGTACAAAGCTTGTTGACTTCATTCTTTACTTTTGTTACTTTTATACGATCCTACACGTAACAGTTGAAACATCTGGATAATGTTCTATCACTAACGTAGGTTAGTCTATATCTGCAAGAGTTATTTTTGTTATTCGTCAGAGTGTTCGTATTTTAAGTAGGCTGGGCACTGAAAATTATCTTCGTAAGCAAAGAGTTTGTACTTAATTGGCTACTGTCTTGTGATAACGTACAGCTTTTTTTTCTTTCTGAACACCTGCCATTTACATATAAGAGAAGACCTACTTTCACTTGCTTGTGAATTTCTTACCAGCAGCAACAGTTGCAAATCGCAAAACATGAACTTAATTTACAACTTAACTGCGAATTACAAAGATTGGATTGATGAACTTTAGAAGGACAAGTGTTGATAAGGAGACAAATGAAACTTGTGTCACTCGTTTCAGAAATTTTCTGGTAACAATCATTAACGTGATTTGAAATTTTACTTGGGAAACGCATGTATAGAAAATATAGCATTTTTGATGTCATAATCTTTACAATCATCGGTTGAGGAACATGTTAGTATAATGCATTCAAATATTTGTTTAATTATGCAGTACACTGGCGTTTTGAAAACTGTCAAACGTTTTCTTTAAAAAACATCGACTCCCTCCTCCTTCAAAATAATCAAATGGTCAGTACCTAGCATTTCAAACAGTGTCATTATGCTCTTCATATGTTTAATACTACGTATTTACGTCCAATGCAGGTTTAAATAAGAACATTGTTTAGTTAGGATCTGCCTGTTTTTAAAATTCTTGATAGAATATTTAGGCAACTGTACAACTCCAGATATAACAATTGGTAAAATGTACGTTTAGAATCGTCTTACCTACTTTGCATTAGACATAAGGTCGGGATTGTTTTTGATAAGAAAACAACCGATCCCCGTTAATTAAACATTGGCCCCTTTGCCAGTCTGAAGTTATCTAAAATACAACAATGCTGGACTGTGTACAAATTTAAGGTAGCACCAAAAGCAATAGCTAAACAGTGGGGACCCATTAGAATGAGTTCAGTGTTTCTGTTTGCTAGTTACCTTCCCCCATTCCAGAAAGGTTTATGGTACAGAGTGCTTGAAACAAAGAGAGACTGGAAGAAGATTTCGACAGCGAACAACTGGTAACTGTAATACTTTGGTGAAAGCTTAACTGTGCTTATTCATATTTGACAATTTATTTAACTTTTCGACTAATTACAGAAAAAACCCAGAAAAGCCAATCTGAAACTTTCTTCCTTAGATTAACTTTCTCGTAGCATATTTTCTGCTATACTGCTCTTTGTTTACATTTCTAGAACTTAATATTCGACCTGCATTATATATCCAGTAGTGTGGCTACCGCTAAACCTTTTACATGTATGTACGTGCATTTAACGAAAGAGAGACACGTTTGCAAAAACCATTTCATGTCAGCATGACAACTGAAGCATGTGTCCAAGAACTGCGTTAACTAAACTTTCTATTTAACGGCGTTGCAGACCTAGCAAACATGCTTAACCTGGTCCTGGTGCATCCTGGAGAAGCTGTATTCGACCGTCTATGTTTTGATTACTATTATTTTGCATTCAGCTATTTTCTTAAGCCATGGCATTATTTTTTAAGTAAAGGAATTTTATCAAGTACGATAATAGTTATGAGAGTAAAATCCTTTACAGGAAGGGAGCATTGTTATTATAACGTTATTATTTCTGGAGGAAGGAAGCGCGTGGTGGTAATTAGGTGCGTGGTTGGCCCGTAGAATGTTTTGGTACTAGGTATTTGATTTTCTGTTTTCCTAAATATCATCCTCTAAATTTACCTAGCACGCATGTGTGATAGAATTATTTTTACAAATCGTTAATTGAATATCCTTTCTGCGTATATTTTATTTCTAAAGTAGTGCCTGATTTGAAGACTGTCATTTACATAGGCGAAAGATAAAGTAAAATAAAATAGAAAAATATGATATTAAATTTTGTAAGCTATCGTTTTTAATATTTTTATTTATTTTTCCAGTTACTCAAGAAAATGGGAGTGGGGTAGGGCAAATATAACCTAAACAATTTTTATGCGTAGCGACGTTATCTAAGAAAAGTAGTGCTTGTGCATTTCTGTCTCTTAAAAAGCCTTTTCTCGGGGAGGGGCGAATGTTTAGTCATTTTGATTCATTTGCAGGACTTTTTATTATCTTAGGTTTGGGTAAAAAGCATATGGAAAGAGACAAATGGTAATCAAATAATAATGAAATTCAGAGGTTGGAACTCATTCCGTTACGCAGTTTGTTTACTGGAGGTATCCTGGCAACGTACTTACGTATTTTTTTGTAGACATCCTGGTAACATATTTATATATATTCGTAGAGTTTTGTCTGTCAGATAGCCTCCATTGTCATGGATGTAATTGACATGTTGATAGCAGCCATCTGTATCCAGTCATTAATACCCAAAGCATGATGTTAATCCAAACAATCATGATTACTAATAGATAAATTTGACGGTATTCATCTTTCTATTTCTGCCGATGTTAACAAAGTTTTAAAAGGACACTATTTTGCAAAAGGCATATGTTTAGCAACAAAACAGAACGATTTGCGTATACAGAACAACACAAAATCGATCTGCACTGTAGCCAAATAACTTTTTTATTTTTCCGTTTTGTCAGAATTGTAATATTTAAATTTCTTACATTAGTGAACGTTCTTTATCAGTCAAATTGTCTCTGATTAACAAAAAAGAAAAAAATTTCCACGACTGGTTCAAAAGCGATACTTCGGGTTTTGTTCGTGGGCTGGGGATAGAGGAAAGACATATGTTGTATTTTGATTAATGGCTCTTTAAACTTGAAGCCTTTCTAGCATCATTTTAAAGAAATTAAAATGGAGTTTTACTCAAATTAGAGGAATATTTTGTGTGCCAGAATTAGGCCGAAACTTCAAAGTACCCATTGATTAGGCCTAATATAAATAACAACTTAGTAGCCATACATGAATAAGGATATATAACATTCCACAGGTTTGAATTGTAACTTAATGCAGCAGAATGAGAGATAGAACTATGGTAGTACTATTTAAAATAAATGATCACCACAAAAAGTACTAATATCAAAGAGACATCTTTAAAGCTGATTAATTAGCATTTCGATGTCTGAAAACATGCAGAATTTAGCTCATGTTTAGCTCGAGAACTTTCTTCAAGCAGTGAATCCTACGCTATACATTTTGGAAAAAGTCAATTATTTAAGGTACGAAGAGAAGTTTATCCAGTTAGGAAAGAATGTCATGAAGAAAATCTAATTTAACTGTACCATAGAATAATGACTGTCCCTGAATGTCTGATTTGACTGTACCAATTAATGATGACTGTCCCTGAATGTCTGATTTGACTGTACCATATAATGATGACTGTCCCTGAATGTCTGATTTGACTGTACCATATAATGATGACTGTCCCTGAATGTTTGATTTGACTGTACCAATTAATGATGACTGTCCCTGAATGTCTGATTTGACTGTACCATATAATGATGACTGTCCCTGAATGTCTGATTTGACTGTACCATATAATGATGACTGTCCCTGAATGTCTGATTTGACTGTACCATAAAATGATGACTGACCCTGAATGTCTGATTTGACTGTACCATATAATGATGACTGTCCCTGAATGTTTGATTTGACTGTACCATATAATGCTGACTCTCCCTGAATGTTTGATTTGACTGTACCATAAAATGATGACTGTCCCTGAATGTCTGATTTGACTGTACCATAAAATGATGACTGACCCTGAATGTCTGATTTGACTGTACCATATAATGATGACTGTCCCTGAATGTCTGATTTGATTGTACCATATAATGATCACTGTCCCAATACAGATTGAACCGTTACTGTAATAGATGACCTTGATTTAGTCTATGACCTTAAAGAAAGGTCTTATAGTAACAGCAGAACGTATTCTAACCTTAGACATTATAGTAATAGCAGACCTTAATCTGGTGTCAGACCTATATTACAACAGCAGATATTAGTCTGAGGAAGACCTTAGAGTAACAGCAAAACCTATTCTTATGTGAGAGAGCACAGTAACATCAGACTTTAATCTGATGTAAGACTTTATAGTAATGGTAATCCCTATACTGACGGAAACATTGCAAAGGTTGACCTTACTCTGATGGAAGAACTTATTGTAATGGTTAACCTTACTGTAAATGATGAGCTTATGGTGATCTCTATTTTCAGATGTCATTGTAACATATATTGATGTATGTGCAAATTGTTAAATCCGTAGTATGGTTAAGGATTTTAGTACTCGAGTGCATCGGATTAGGACAAGATTGAACAATAATGGGGCTTCGTTTCACAACTCTTTCAGGAGAAACTTAGAACAGGTGAAGATTGGGTTATTTTAATCGAAATGACCAAGGATTGAAATGTTGCAGTAAACTGTTTGTTCTTGTTGAAATATTTAACATAAGTTGAAATTTTGCAGAGATCAGTTTATTATGAGGACGGAGAATGCAGAATTTTCCAAACCGTCGAGTCACGCGTATGAATAACGAAGTTAGACAAACCTGAGATCTGTGTAATTAATGGTTTGGTGTGCGTTTCCCATACGCAGTCTCTCGTTTTAAAACAACTTACTCAGTAAAATCAGGCAGTCCAATCTTTGCGCCAGGTAAAAGGACTTTACTTTTGTAGACGCTTGTGAACTTTGTCCAAGAGACACGTAGTCAGATGTGTAAAGAGATGGTTCTGCTAAAGTGAAAGAGTGAACCTCAAACCTAGAGGAAAATATCTTCCACGACTAAATATAAGAGATTTGAATGACCGGTATTAGAGACTGGACGACCAAGATATGCCACTTAAGGCTGGCTGACTAGAGGGAACCTGAGAGTGTTCCATTTCAAGATGACCCCATCTAAGTTCCACTGATTCTGGAGAGTGAACAACCACCTATTATTAGTTTGTGAAAGACAAAACTATTAAACGTCCAAACACTCACTTGATTTCATGATGAAATTTGTTTGAAACGGTACTGCTCATTGCACTTTAGAACTGCAAGCTAATTTATTTTTCTGGTGGAGATGCATCCTGCAATAGGTCCTTGTTACGGATGTCTATATCACATATATTATTTTTAGAATAGGGTTTTTATTAAGGCATTTTGGTTGATGACTGTTTGTTATTCTAACATTATAGAGTGTACTGAAGGTTAGGTCACGTCACGTTTATAGAGCACGTGTACAATGTGCTATAATATTTTCAGTCATAAATCAAGGTCGAATTGCTAAGTTAACATCAAGGTTATACTTCGGTCTAGATTTGGTTATTTATTGTTCGTTGAAACTGCAGAGCTTGAATCACTTATTCTAAACAGAAAGTACCTAACTGGAATATTGTGAATCTATCAAGGACATGAATATTTATCAATTTCGTTTGAGTATTGTGAAACATTCATGGATATTTGTGACAATAAAATTTGACTGGCTTTTCCTTGAAGTAAAATCTTTTAAATATTAGAACAAATGATTTATCGAAATTGTTGACATTGCTATGATGCATTACATTATTATTGTTGTAGACTTCCTTGTATCGAAGCATCGTTCCACTAATGCAAAAATTGATCTAGTGGTTGAACCATGATAATTTGATTGCATTGGTTTGCCTAAGTATGAAAGATACATTTATTGTAATTGTTGTTCATATACTGATGGAAACATTATTTTTTATGGTGTTTTGTTTCTATGTGCCCATATGACATGTTTCCTCTTACTTTGAAAGACGATCTCATTATAATGGATGGTATATTTTGATGGATGGCTTATTCTGATTGATGACTATATAGCAAACAAATATCATACTCAGATATATGTATATCACCCTATGTCCACCAATTTCATTATGTACCATTTTCGTATTCGTCTGATGATCCCCATCATTATTTACAAGAAATCGATAAAGAAGGTAGGCATGACACAAAAGAAGGGTCGCCTATATTTCGTAAGCCATGTTCAGACGTTCATTCCTCAGCTTGCGTTATATATATATATATATATATATATATATATATATATATATATATATATATATATATATATATATATATATATATATATATATATATATATATAGATACTTATGTGGCTTGTGAGTGAAGAGTTGAAAGGACATGAAGAAAAGGGTTGTGGACTTTGAACTTTGTGTCACATCTCATGAAATAGTTTACACCATGCTACAAAATTAAAGTATGAAGTGTGGAAAGGTGACGAAGAAAAAGGGCTGCGTACTTTTAAAGCGTCGTAATGAAATGCCAGCTATTTAGCAGTTTGCACTTTTGTCTAGCATGCGACAAAATACAGAAACAAGGCAGCATATTTTAATTCGTAAAGTGTTTTCTTAACCTCCAGTGCAATTTTGTCTTTGTGATATGGTACACATGCAAAACGTGATTAATTTTTAATTCTCTCTCTCTCTCTCTCTCTCTCTCTCTCTCTCTCTCTCTCTCTCTCTCTCTCTCTCTCTCTCTCTCTCTCTCTCTCTCTCTCTCTCTGTTTTAAATGTCAGCGATAAATCAAGTTTACTAAAAATTTTCCCGTTTGCTTATTAATGCAAAAAGTATTTTTCAACGAATGTCATAACTATCGGTAACCAAGTCCTAGAAGAGATTAATCACTGTTATGGAAATGCTAAGTGTTGACAGAAAAAAAAGGATTAATTATAATAATTTCGTACATTTTAATTAAATAAACATTTGAAACAAATCCAGTTTTCGTGATGGTTTTGGCTACTGGGCATGATATCCATTGTAAGGTGAGATTATTACACACTCTGCAAACTGTAGGAATGAACTTCGGAAACAAATATATTAAAGACATCACAAATTCCTATACATCGAACAAGCTAAACCAATGGCGTGTTGCAGCTATCCAAATTTTTCTCTCACTGCATGTTTAAAGGATTGGAATGTTCACGCATGGTTAAACAAGTTTTAGTTCGGCCTCAAATGTAACCTAATGAAATTTTACAATTCTAGTTAGTTCAGGTTAAGATGTAATTCTTTACTCCTGGAGATAGTTCTATTTTTAAATTTAAATTTTATTTTGAATTGAAAGTAACTAATCGGAGGCAATAGATGGAAACACTGGCAATCAAAAGAAGTCACGTAAATAAGAAAATATGATCACGTTTTATTTTATTACTATGTTAGTGCACTCGCAAAGCTGCATAGAATATTTAACAACGGAATATACAAGAACAACTTTAGTACGCACTTTAGTACGGTTTGCAGAGTGTGTAATAATCTCCCTTATAATGGATAAAATTTCTGGAATTTCTAAAAATGTAATCTTGACATGAAAAAGTGAGTATAGCTTTATGCTATCATGCCAACAGGATTAGAGGTGGACATAAGGACGTGCAGATCACCTCCTTTCGTGCCGTGTGAGATCAGTACAAATGGCTAGTAGACAATAATATCACAAACAAAAGTTTTGCAGCGGGCGCACTAATAATAGTATCTAATTTCTAGCATCTAGTTTCTAATACTATCATTTAATGCAGACGGTATTAGACTGTCATAATTCTCTCAGGTTATTTAATGATCGTATTATTGAAGTGATAGCTAATAATGTTATGTTCGGACTAATACGGCACAAGACCGATTCGATATTACATAAGCTTCCGGATGTTTCAAAATCAAGCTTTACTGCTGATTAATCGTATTGCCTAATCAACATTATTCCTGGGTGGATCATTAAGTCTTCCAATGTATGTTTCCAAATGATTTTATCTCAGCTGGTGATGTGTTCCAATTCATTGTTGGGATAGATAAACCAGTTGATTTAATTTATTGTTAATAGCATTAGAAGTGGTCCTCAAGTAATCAATTTTAATCTTATGAGATTTGCTTATGGGATTTAAATTTTAAATTAGCTTTAACAATTTTTCAGTCATATCGCTATGATGTCGGCAGTGTGGCAGTTTATAGCTATGTGTAAATTATTTACAAATTAACTACTCCACTGCAATACTATCAACTGCACATACTTCGTGAAAATATAATAATCAAAAATCTTCTAAAGAGCTTATAAAACATCAATAAAAGTCCATACAGATAGTAACATCTTTATTTACTCCCCTGGCACATACGCGAATATATATATATATATATATATATATATATATATATATATATATATATATATATATATATATATATATATATATATATATAACTGAAAACACTTTAAATTATTGGTGTACATCAGATAAGCACATCGACATTCTGGTTTGATTGGTTTCAGTCTGTTTTAAGGAATTTTGCCGGTAGGCTTTTATTACTTATGTTGGGTATTAGGAGTAAAAAATCTTGCAATAAGAACACAACGCTGCAGCCGACTCTATGATGCCTCGGAATTGAACCTAGTACCCCTGTATAGGAATCCGGCATTCTAATCATTGAGCTACCGTAATTTAGAAACTGAGGTGAGCACAAATATTAAGATTTCTGTTTGTCCTTATAGAGTCAAGGCATGTATTGTTTTACCTTAATTTCTGTCATCTTCTACAAATCAAGGGTTATGTAAAGACATACACTTTTTCATCAAAGTTTTTTTTAAAGTATTCGGACTATTTCGTTAAATATTTTAATAAAGTAGACACCGTTAAATACATTTATGTATTTCGCTTGTGTAATTGTCTCATTTGTTTGTTTTTTTTTTTAATATTTATAAAAAATTTTACAACAAAAAAAAAATAGAACGGGGGGGGGGGACAAACAATAATGCATGGGAAATAACTCTTCAAAGCATAAGCAACACACTATACGATTTATCTCGACATTAACATTCATCAACATATGATATTCGTTTTATTTTTATTTATTTATTTATTTTAACACTATAGTATTATGTGGCTAAGTGTGCTATAAATGTGATCTCACTGTTGGAAAAAATCTCTCAGTACCTAACCACTCTACAGTCTATTTGTTTTCATAAATGTATAAGATTGCTAGAAATTCAAACATTGTGTGGTTAAGAAACCATTTTCTAAACACCCTGATATCAATTTGTTTTCATAAATTTACAAACGGATCAAAGGTTTTACCTCCCATCGACTTGTATTGTAGTAAACATTTTTTTCTTCAAATTCCTGCTTATGTATGTCGAATTTATATTTTTATACGTATATATTCATTTTGTCAGTGAATTTGGAGAGTTTAGCCGTACACGCCTTGAAATCACACATCAGATAAATTATTACCCAACAAAAGTTAACAAGAGAACAAAAGGTTCCTTGCTGGAACAATGGGTCGTCTAATAAATCAATTGACCTAATTCCGTTCGAGTATCTAAGAACAATATACTAATTAATGAACTTTAGCGGAGGTCTTCGTTTGGATGGTTTTACAAAGTGTGTGTATGTGTGTATGTGTGTGTGTGTGTCTGTGTGTGTGTGTGTGTGTGTGTGTGTGTGTGTGTGTGTGTGTGTGTCCCAAAAACTAACCCACATAAAGGAAATTTGTCTATGGAGAATGTTGCTAAGAGAATATACTAATTAAGGAACTTTAGCGGAGAACTTCATTTAGATGGTTTTACAAAGGTAGGTGTGTGTGTGTGTGTGTGTGTGTGTGTGTGTGTGTGTGTGTGTGTGTGTGTGTGTGTGTGAACAAGAGAACAAAAGGTTCCTTGCTGGAACAATGGGTCGTCTATTAAATCAATTGACCTAATTCCGTTCGAGTATCTAAGAACAATATACTAATTAATGAACTTTAGCGGAGGTCTTCGTTTGGATGGTTTTACAAAGTGTGTGTGTGTGTGTGTGTGTGTGTGTGTGTGTGTCCCAAAAACTAACCCACATAAAGGAAATTTGTCTATGGAGAATGTTGCTAAGAGAATATACTAATTAAGGAACTTTAGCGGAGAACTTCATTTAGATGGTTTTACAAAGGTGTGTGTGTGTGTGTGTGTGTGTGTGTGTGTGTGTGTGTGTGTGTGTGTGTGTGTGAACAAGAGAACAAAAGGTTCCTTGCTGGAACAATGGGTCGTCTAATAAATCAATTAACCTTATTCCGTTCGAGTATCTAAGAACAATATACTAATTAATGAACTTTAGCGGAGGTCTTCGTTTGGATGGTTTTACAAAGTGTGTGTGTGTGTGTGTGTGTGTGTGTGTGTGTGTGTGTGTGTGTGTGTGTGTGTGTGTGTGTGTGTGTGTGTCCCGAAAACTAACCCACATAAAGGAAATTTGTCTGTGGAGAATGTTGCCACGTCCTTTTTGAATTAATATAAGTAGAAGCTCATTGTATAGTTATGTATAAAATGTCACCAACATTATAGTTAGTGTCTATCAGCCATTGACTAACAGCGAACTCGAACACTGTTCATTGATCTAAACTAGTATACTTGTACACTGGCAGACAGGTCAAACGGCAGAACAACTTAACTTGTACTCTTTTAGAGAAACATACGTAAAGCACTAAATCCAGCCGAAGTTTAATATATCAGTTTTTCAAATCGTCAATCATCCATTATCAATTACACTGAAAAACCTTGTGTTCCCGTGACCATTGTTCTCAGCATTATAGAAACATCGACGTCTGCATGGAACTAATGTACCAAGTAATCGTAATTTATTAAACAGGAAAGTGTCCCAATTTTAAAAAGCACTCAGAGGTGAGCTGTAACTTATATTCAAAATAACGCCAGGAAAGATACAAAACAGAGATCTCAAAGTTCGATTTGGACTGCTAGAAAGTTTTTGATTGTTTAAATCTGCTTGCGAGTGCGAAAGAAAGTTAAAGCTTCCAGCCTAAAATGACATCTGGGAAGATTTTGCTATACATATAGACGGTATGTGGTGATAAAATGTGAGTTGTTTAAGAATGATATCTTGCTTCAGAGTTCAGTAATTGTGTGGACATCAGGTAGAGTACCATTTGTTTGTTTGTTTGTTATTTTTTTCATTGATATTTATCAATACAGTATTTTAGTAAGGTTCAGACATGAGTACATGAGAACTCAACAACAGTATTTAGGGTAATACATAAACGAACACGTACCAGAGACATAATAATAGTTTTTAGTGGAAAAAGAAAGAAAATTAACTACCTGAGATATTTAGTTACATAATCAATAGTTAATAATTTTATATTGTTAAAGTTTATATAATTTAGACAAAAAAATAAATAAATAACTTGAACGCAAGTCTCCACTTGGACTATTTGTCCCAGGACAATAAAGTCATAACATGGTTGAATGACCAAACTAATTTCTATTTATATCGATGTGTTTCAATTTGAGAAGGTACACAGCTGTCAGACCTAATTTCAAGCCATAGGTTGCCAAAAACAAAAAGTCAACGCAAATTCTTACTAACCTAAAATTCTTACGACATTAAGTACTGCAACATTTATACTGTAAGTAATAAAATAGTGAGGATTTAATTTACCTTGCAGTTACACAAATATAGGAGCTAAAACATGGCACATTGGGTAAGTGTTATTTTGTTCAGACTCCCATTTTCCATTTTCTCTCTTTTCCTTTGTATTTTTCTTGGTGATTTTCAAATAAACTCTTTCTTTTATCGAGCGTTTAAATGAGGTTACAACGATACGCTGGTCAAGTCACAAAATGAACCTCAGTTAATTGAAAGAATTAGCAAGGAATAGGTATTCTAGATAGCGGGTTAATAAGTTGTTATATAACAATTTAACAGTCAGACTGTTTCTAAGGCTTGGGTGTCGGACGCGTGGGAGATAATCCTGTAATTAAGAAGTGGGAACGCCAACCCGTTGTAAGTTTCCCCTAATTATAAAACAGGTTAGAGAATTCTAGTAAGTAATTCTAATGTCATTCCGGACTCTAACATGTACGATAATGTTGTTTGTTTTTTTTTTTTGTATTTATAAACATTTGTGTTTGTATTATCGAGCTTTCTCCTGTAGAATGCATGGATAGCATTTCCCGTTTTGTTTGTTGTATATTCTCTATCATTATTTCGGTACGCCTTGATTTCTGTCCTAGGAACCCGTTATGACCGTTAACGGATCGTAATTAATTACCAGGTCGAAACGTGGTTGCGTCTGCTACGCACGAACAGGATGCCAATACCACGGACTCTGTACCGTTATTTTTGGTGATTTTTGCAAAGTCGAGATGGTCTAGGGATTGGCATTTACCAGCAAATCAATCGGTGCCGTTTACCGAGGGACCCGGCCTCGAAGAGAACGAATTAAAATTCTTTAACCTGTATGAAAACGCAATTTATTATTATTATTATTATTATTATTATTATTATTATTATTATTATTATTATTATTATTATTATTATTATTATTATTATAATATATATATATATATATATATATATATATATATATATATATATATATATATATATATATATATATATATATATATATATATATATATATAGTGTGTGTGTGTGTGTGTTACACCATATAGGTTTTTATGTATTTATGTATATGTATTTGCTTCTATACCTACTTTCAAAGCATGGGGACTACGTGTCGTACTTGAATGTGTTCGACGAGAACAGCAACTTGGAACAGTTTGTGAATCAGTATTTGGTACAAGATCCAAACTTTGTTGCCAGCTGTAACCCGTTCGTGGACCGTCTGATAGGGTTTATTCAGAAACACACACCAGACAGTATGAAACCAGCTCGAGTATTCAGGGTGTGTATACAGTTTTGTTGCTTTCCTCTTTCTTTATATTCTCATTCAGAGTTTATGAGTAGACAAACTTTGGTTTGGCTTAGTTTAGTGTTTTACGGAACAGCAGTACATGTGGTTATTTAGTGCCGAGTTAGTTGGAGTGACTTGTCCGAACGTAAAACTACGATGCTGGTTTTGCGGTTACCAATACGTCAAGGATTTTTTTTTTTAGAAGATAACTCTGCTAAACTATACAGGAGTTAGAGTTATCCTGTAACAAGAGATATACTTTCATAGATCTGTTAATGGTAAACTTTTCAAAACAAATCATAAAAATACAAAACATTATCTAACTATAATTAAATGTATCTCACATCTAGCTGAAGGACTACACTTTTTAAGCTTAGCAGAGATGATAAATCTTAGATAATGCGCCAATCTCAGCTGGCTTTGTTGTTTATTTATGAATCTACTGTTCCCTCGCATTTAGATTTACCCACACCTCCGTATAGCTTTTTCATTACAGACTTTGACTAATCCGATATTAGGATTCTAACCCGCACCGTTTTGGTCTTGATATTCAAAAACGTATTTTGTTTAAAAAAAAAAAAAAGCAAGAGTCCGAGTTTATATTTAAAAATGGAATTATATGAAATTAGATTAATTGTACAGTACCAAAAGGAGTTTTACAACCATTTTTTTAATACTTTGCTGATTTGTGCACATTTACATTAAACAAAGCACATAGAAAATACGAGTGCAATATGAAAATAATATGGAAATACGTATTTAACGCTATGCCAGTTATGCAATATTATGCTGGCGTTGATTTTTAAAAGGTACAAAATATATAAATGGTTTGATTTAGATAAAAAAGATAATGTTGAACTGTATTTTCGAAACATTTGCTATGATAAAGGGAGGATCTATTGGTAAAGGAACGGATCTCAGAGATGAGACGAAAATAGAGCTGATTTTCTACGTGTCAGGCAGACACCGGCTTCAGGCAGTTGCTGAACAAATGGAGGAGCTACTGACTGTCCTCGAACAGTATCTTCAGGTTATACATACATACATACATACATACATACATACATACATACATACATACATACATACATACATACATACATACATACATACATACATACATACATACATACATACATACATACATACATACATACATACTCCTCAGGTGAATTTACGATCCATAATTTTGTAAAATTGAGCTTTGTGCTCTCTCTCTCTCTCTTTCTCTCTCTCTCTCTCTCTCTCTCTCTCTCTCTCTCTCTCTCTCTCTCTCTCTCTCTCTCTCTCTCTCGCACACACACATACACATACACACATACACAAGTGGAGCAATATTTTCCTATATTTGAAATAGGTCGAGTATACCTGTCCTGATGACGATACCTTGAATTTATAATAACAGGTGAAAACGAAGCATGTTAAGATAATGTGCTTCGCATTTAACTCACTCTCGTAGCCGACAAAGATTTTCATACTGAATTTATCTTCATACTGTTTGTTATTGTTGTTTTTAATATTTTCATTGACGTATTTACTTTACTACATGAATTTTAAAAAAAAAAAATGCTCTCCAACTTCAGATACATTTTTTAAAACTAGATTTGTAGCCATTTGTCAATTTGAAACTTAGAAAGAATAGCAAATGTAAATAAACGTCTTTTTGTTCACAATTCACAGAATTTGTGTGAAATACCTTGCATTGAGTGGTAAATGGAGCAGAGCTCCGTCAGCTTTTGAGAGAAATTGATAGCCACATCATAGTTGTATTCAATTTTTGTAAACTACATCACCTTATCAATGCCGAACTATGCATTAGCATGACTGTTGTCATGGTGTTGTGCTAGTCTTCTTCCATTTGCTTTCATTTTTTGTTCAAAATTGCAGAAAGAGCTAGGCAATCTTTACGGATGCATTCATATATACCGACTTGAATTACATAAATAACACACACGAACGCACGCACACACACACCTTCTAAAAAACAAAAAACACCGATTGCTTTGAGTTTGTAATTCTCTTACATAATCATGTCAGACAAAACCGCTGTAAACTTTATCATTCAGAAATATATACAGTGCAAAGAACAAATATAGTCTAGTTCAAAGTTAACTATTTCTTATGTCATTAAATTTAAATGCTAGTATAGATCAAAGGTCATATTATTTACATAAAATATGTAACCTGTAAATTCTGGCCAAAACTGTCTGTGGATTTTTATGGTACATGGTGTGTGTGTGTGTGTGTGTGTGTGTGTGTGTGTGTGTGTGTGTGTGTGTGTGTGTGTGTGTGTGTGTGTGTGTGTGCGTTATTTTAATGCGAGTCCCTTTGCATTGGAAAACTCAAATAGAGTTATATCCCCTTGATACATATTTGTACATTCAGGGGGCAGGGGCCAGATTTTATGTACAAATTTAATGCCACAATCAGTGACCTAGTACAAAATCATTTTTAAAAATCAAATACACAAGTGAGGTCAAGAAAGTCTATATTTTTAGATACCTACATTAAAACAAAGGCTAAAAATATTATCCATTAAACAAGAGAAGTCAGTGACACTTCATAGCAGAAGTTTATGCACCTCAACCCCAAATTTATATCTGCAATTTTCATATCCGAGGGTCATTTTTGACACCATGTGATATTCACAGTGCAAACACAAGCCATTTTCCTAGATGACAATTATGCAAGAAATGCGTACTAAACAGGCAGATGCAGTTGAAAATAGCTGTCGTCATCCAAGCCGTTTTTGAGATATCCTACTTTCTCCAAATCTGTGTGTTTACGGCTATGGGAGGCTAGCTCTTCTTCCTAGCCAACTATTGGCATTTCACTATAATAATACTGCAGAGTAACTATGGAATGTGTACATGCGTGACATCAATTTAAAAAACAACACAAGTCAAAAACACCTAGTTCACAAATATATACATATCTTTAATTAGTAAACAATAATAGATGAAAAAGTCACACCATAGCCTTAAATTAAGAAATTTGCTGGGGCCAATTTACTAAACTGTACTCTGCCACCTCATTTCACAGAACATTGTTGTAGTGCACATGCATTTTATCTCCTTTCAAATTGTATAATTTCATGTTTCTAACTAGCATCATAAATTTACTTTACTGATAAACAGTGATATTAATGCATTCATACTTTCTCCTTTCAAACTGTATATATATATATATATATATATATATATATATATATATATATATATATATATATATATATATATATATATATATATATATATATATACTGATTATTGGTTTAGTTTTACTTTTGCAGCATTACAGAGAGTGCCGTTTTGTACGCAAAACGAAGCAGGCAGTACATGTAGATCTATTTTGTCACGGTGATCATGAACACCGGGTGGACATACTTCCGGTATACGACGTTTTACAAGGTAAGTATGGTCGTTTGTCAAAGATTACTGAAACTACCATTTGTTAATTTTACTCTGTCTACTCAACAATTTTTAGCGATTAAACTCATCGAAGATAAAAATTAAAACAACTAGGTAATGTTAATGCTCTTATACACTAAAAAATAATGTTAAAGGTAGATATGAAGAACGAAGAAGTCCACAAGATCATAAGGAAATTCCTAAATTAAAATATTTTATCAGATATGGGACGATTTTACATTACTAGTTGTAGAATTGTAGAATGTTATCTCTCTCTCTCTCTCTCTCTCTCTCTCTCTCTCTCTCTCTCTCTCTCTATATATATATATATATATATATATATATATATATATATATATATATATATATATATATATATATATATATATATATATATATATATACGAAACGAATGAGGAATATCCAAATCTTGGTATCACAATTCTGAACCATGTGGTGGGGGTTGTACACTTGTATGCATTGTCATGTTTGGGCTTCAGTGTTTAGAAACAAGAATTTTCCTTGACAAGTGATCTCTGAAAAGTTGATAGAAATATATGTGTAATACTGATTATTGCCTTTGCACAACAAGCTACAGGCATATGGATGTCTCCTTTTGTGTGTTATTACTGTGAGATAGAAGCTGTGCTTTAGCTATAATATTATGTAACTAAATTATATATTGTTGTTAGTCTTCCATCTCCTTCAATAACCATATGACTTCCGCCAAAATTTTGAAACATTCTAACCCATTCCACGGCAAAGTCATCGTCATCGTCATAATCATCATCGTAGTCGTCGTCATCTTCAATCCCTTAACCCATGAGGTCATTTGGGCACCACAGATGACTTTACAACCAAATTTCTTTATCTTTCTTTGTTCTTGGCAGCACAGATGACTTTGCAACCAATTCTCTCCATCTTTCTTTGTTCTAAAGTAAAAAGAAAGATGGAGAGAAACGGTTGTAAAGTCATCTGTGTGGCCCCAACAACCTCTTGGGTTAAGGGATTTGGGAGATCTCCAAATCCCATGCCTGTTCACTCCTTAATGCTGTCTTCCTACTACAAAGTATGGTTAATTAAAGCCTTGTTATAGTTCTTTCATTCTATGTTCTTACGCAAAATAAAGGTCCTATATAATGTCTTGTAAAAAGCGTGATATTAAACCGAGCATAATCTTCTGTAAAAAAAGAAAAAATAAACACTGTTTAAAGCCTAGCATAGTCACTAGTAAAAAGCGCTATATAGAGTCTGGCATAATCAGCTGTAAAAAGCACTCTATAAAGCCTGGCATAGCATGGTAACCAGAAAAAAGCATTGTGTAAAAGCCAGACATAATGTCTAGTAAAAGAAAAAAAACACTTTGTGAAGCCTGGCATAATGCCTTGTACAAAGAACCATAAGAAAGCGCTGTGTCAGATACTGCATCAAACATGGTAAAATGCCTGTAAAATGCACTGAATAAAGGCTGGTGCGATGCTCTGTAAAAGCTACATAAACCATGTTATCAGCATCATCATCCCGTAGCCCAAGAGGGTCGTTGGGGGACCACGGATGCTTTTAGCATCAGTTCTCTCCATCATTTACTGTTTTCCACTGTCCTTCGGAAATCTACAAACCCTATGCTTGTTCACTCTTTAATGTTTTTTTTTTTTTATTCTCACCTTCTTTCCTGTCTGCCTCTTCTCCTGCTCGTTGGATCTTCTTGTGGGCCTCTTGATTGATTATGGCTTCCGTGTGTGAGATACCCAAGTTCTTGCGGCAGTATCTCATTTCGAAAGTTTGAATCTGCTTTTCACATCTGATGTGAGCGTCCATATTTCACAAGCATACAGAAAAATGAATACGACAATAAAGCACGTTATGTTTATATTGGAACCAAGAGCAACGTTGTTGTCCTTCCATATTGGTTTCAACCCTGTTAGTGATGCTGTTGTCTGGAAAATTCTGGAAAGTAGTTTGGGTTTGAAGCCCTCATCTGTGATAATTGATCCCAAATATTTGATGTTTGCTAATGATCTCGATGGATGTGCCAGTCAAAGCCGTGTTGAATGTGGCGGTTAGGGACTCTATGTCGGTGTCGTGGCTGCACATCATGATAAGAGGTGCGAAGTTACAAACTGTCGATGCTTGGAATGCTTCGGTGACTTTATGATCTTTCAATTTTCAAAGATCCAGTATTATTCTTGATTAGTTATGCTTTTTGGTCATTTGCAGGCGGAGGCGAAATAAATTATAATCACCTCCGATTCCTGCTCCTTTCAGACTTGGTGCTCTGGCAATGTTCAATCCTGTGCTGAATCCTCTTTTGACCAATATGTAGTCATGCTGGTTGTGATATTTTCCATATGGACTGTACCATGTTCATCTTCTAGATGCTTTGTCGGAGCCTAATATATTGTCTGGCACAACAATGTTGTTTTAAGCAATATATTGTCTAGTAAATGAACTGGATAAAGTCTGATATAATGCCTTATAAAAAGCACAATATGAAGCCTGGTATATTACCCTGTAACAAGTATAATATCAAGCTGGACAAAATGCCCTGTTAAATACACTATATGAAGTTAAGCATAATGCCCCTATAAAACTTACTATTTAAAGCCCCTCATAATGCACTATAAAAGGCAATGTCTAAAACCAATAGAATGCCTATTTAAAGAACTGTGTGAAGTCTGGTGTGATGCCTTATGAAAGACATTGTCCAAAGCCTTGTAACAGGCAATAAGGTGAAGCCTGGTGTAGTGCACTTTAATAAAAAAAACTGTATCAAGCCTTGTATAATGTCCTGTAAAGGTCAACGTCTAAAGCCTTTTATAATGCCCTATGCAAAGCACCATATAAAGCCTTGTATAATACCATGCAAAAAGCATTGTCTAACCCGATTATGATACGCCCTACAATGCACTATACAGGGCCATATATAAGCGTTTTAAAAGGCAATATCTAAAGCCCTTTATAATGCCCTATGCCAACAACATATAAAGCCTAGTATAATACTCTTCAAAACTCATCATGTAATTCCTTGTATGTTACACTGTAAAATACATTGTACAAAGCCCTTATAAAGCCACAAAAATGCAAGTGTCTAAAACGGGGTATAACGCCCTATAGAAACCAAATGCTAAAGTTTGGTGTAGTGCATTCTATAAAGCACCGTACAAATCTCAGTACAATGCTTTGTTAAGAAACAGACTTAAGCTTGTTATAATGCCCTGCTAAATGTACGGTAGAAAGCCCATTTTGCTACGATAAAATATTTTAAATTTATTACACTGTGTTCCTAAATAATAAGAAAACCCATGATTAAACTGTGATTTAATACTTGTACTATGTTAGGATCCTGGTATGATCCTTAACATTAAAATGGAAAAAGAGCCTATATATTTGATGGTTTCTTTTATTTCTTCTACACAAGCCCAAAGCAAGCGTGAGATATACGAAGACATGACGAAAAGTGATACCTTGCGACAGTTTTACTCCACCTGCCTCATCAAGTTACAACAGGCGTTCGTCAAAGAGCAGCCAGAGAGAGTTAAAAACCTGATTAGGCTTGTGAAATACTGGAGAAAATCCAAACTTCCGGTAAATCACTTCCCGAAAGATCTACCGATTTAAAACTTGCTAAAACACAATTTTTGGAATAAAATTATGTTTTTCATTCAAACAAAAAATGCATATAGGCTTTAGCATTTGGACATTTTTATTAACTGGTAATATTCTTTTCACTTCAAGTTAATGTTCAAACCGTTTCTTGTATTGACGAATAATTCAGTTTCTTATAATTTACATGGTTTTGATGCTAACAAAATCTCACATTACTGATATACTTTTAAATTATAAAATATACTTAAACACAGAAGTTATGCAAGACGTAAAAAAATGCATATCAGTGTAGGCCTTGGAGACATTTGAAATCTCTTCGTTCTGCTATTAAGAACATTTTGAGTTATACAGGATAAATTGTATATAAGCCTGATTACAGTCACGACTCCAACAACGATTCAGAGAATATGGGATTAAGCTAAGTCTTCAGCGTATAAAGTTTAGTTTTTAATGTTTTTAAGAAAACTATCACTTGTATTTTAAGGTAGGCTAGTTTGGGCAATTACATATATTATACATATAGTACAGTTTATATATTTATGGTACAGCTATCATACTTATGGCACAACAATTGTAATTATGGTACAGCTATTATACTTATGGTACAGAAAGAATACTTAGCTTGTATACTTATTGTACAGTTAGTATACGTATGATATATTTATTAAACTTATGGTACAGCAGGTATACATCTGGTGCAGCTATTATATTTATGTTACAGCTATCATACTTATGATACAGCTTGCATACCTAATGTACAGTTAGTATATTTATAGCATACTAATGGTACAGCTAGTATATTTATGGTAAAGCTAGTATACTTATGGTACAGCTGTTATACTTATGGCACAGTAAGTATACTTGTGGTACAGCTAGTATACTAATGGTACAGTTAGTATACTTATGGTACAACTAGTATACGTATGGTATAGCTAGTATACTAATGTTAGAGCTAGTATACTTATGGTATAGCTATTATACTAATGGTAGAGCTAGTATACCTATGGTACAGCTAGTATATTTATGGTACAGCTAGTACACTTATGGAACAGCAAGTATACTTACGGTACAGCAAGTATACTTATCGTACAGCTATTATACTTATGACACTGCTAGTATATTTATGGTATAGCTATTATACTTACGGTACAGATAGTATGTTTATGGTACAGCTATTATACTTACAGTACATCTAGTATATTTATGGTACAGCAATAATACCTTTGGCGCAGCTATTATACGTATGGTACAGCTAATATATTTACGACAAAGCTGGTATATTTATGGTACAGCTAGCGTACTTATGATACAGCTAGTATACTTATGGTACAGCTAGTATACGCCTTATATACTTAGGAACTGATTTTTAAAACTTAGCTTTGTTTCAGTTCAATGAAGAGAATTTAAAATTTGTGTATATTTGACATGTAATTTGTGAAACTCGTGGAATAGTTCAATATGCCTTCGCTGCAAGGAATAGATATTAGTATATGTCTATACTTATTTCGTCCATTTAATATCAAACAAAACATTGACTGGAAACTATGAATTGCAAATTCGATAATTGACTTACCACTTGTGTGCAATCAGATAACGTTGAAAACTCACTAATTTCCATCCAATTTTATTAATCCTAATTTCATGATTATAGCAAGAATAAATTACAGATATGACATTTAGTTGAATATGATTTTAAGATAGTATACATAGCAGAAAAAAAGTCTATTTATTAGACTGATCCTTTCATTGCGATTATGTGAAGAATTGATATTCATACATGTTGGAAGTATCATCAATGTAATAAATATGATAAATGGTCAAAAGGAATGGAATAATTAAAATCTTGTGACTACAGCTGTATTCACACGTCCACATCGTACTCGTAGTTTGTTATTAGAATAAAGCAACTGCATAGTTTAGGTTCGAGTCTAAGATTCGGCGAATGTGGATATGTGAGAAAGCTTGCCAGTAGCTTCTCATGGGTCGGTGGTTCTTTCCGGTGATATCTCGGTTTCTTCCTCCACCATTAATACTGGCCGCCATGTATAGCCTATCGTGTGCTGAAAAATGGCGTTAAACCCCACAACAACAACAGCATAGTTTACCCGTATCTTTGCGTACGGACAACACCGGGCTAGATCCCGTTTCCTACATGTGAGAAATTTCGGCTTACTCGCGTATACCTTTATCTTGATTTAAAATTCTCAAACTCCGTTTTAAAAAATTCTCAAAGTTTAAATCTTGAAAAAAATTGGAATATGATTCAAGATGTTATTATAAAAAAATAAATATTTATTTAGTACTAAAATAAAACTGGCTCGGTATAAGAACTATCGCAATTAAAGACGTAAAGGGATACAAGTCGAGTCAATCACCTATTCGAATGAGTCAATGGTTTTGATTTGCTGTACGAGGGGGATCGGGATGGCCTAGTTGTCTAAAGAGCTCGTCTTTACGGATCACTAACAGCCATCTCACCTCTGTTCGCGTGGGGCGCCACTAGTAGTCTAGTGGTTTAAAGGGCTCACCGTTACGGATCACTGTCATCTCACATCTGACTACGTGGGCTAGAGCACAGGTACTCGACGCGAGCTTGATGTGTAAACCCCCCCCCCCCTATAATCTTAAGGAAAATGTCATACAGAGTGACAAAAATACCTCAGATTACCCCCATGACCCTTTCTGACATTGGACCCTCTCTGTCATACTATATAAGAGACAAGATTTGTAACTTCTGAACACTTCGTTCCACCCATGACCCTAGCTTTCCTTTTGCTATTTTCGTCTCTAACGGTATGCGATCATATTCTATGGCTTGTTTTACTCCTGAGATATTTTTATATCCATCAAACCATCATTGACTACTTTACGTTGCACCAAACTGAAGTTACAGGCCCCGAAATGTGCGAATTTCGTGAATTTTGTCAGAGTGAACACATTTACGCTCAGGTGACAACCGTTGCAAACAGCTACATTTACCATGTTTTCGACTCGACGATGCATACCTTCTTCAATTAAAGAACAGTGGTAGATGCAAAAGTAAATTTTTATTCACCATTAACTCGATTCAACGTTAGGAATCCTGTTCCATGGAAGAATTAGACATTTTCTTATTCACACATAAGCGAAACTCTAGTTTCAAAACATGTATACTTTGCAGCACAGATGTAAACGGCGAAATATGATTGGCTCAAAAAGTTATATCCGAGCGTAGATGTGTCAATTCTAACAAAATTCGCGAAATTCGCACGTTTCGGGGCCTGTAACTTCAGTTTGGTGCAACGTAAAATAGTCAACGATGGCTTAATAGATCGAAAAATATCTCAGGAGTAAAACAAGCCATAAAATATGATCGCATACCATTAGAGACAAAAGTAGCAAAAGCAAATCTAGGGTCATGGGTGGAAGTTACAAACCTTGTCTCTTATATAGTATGACAGAGAGGATCCAATGTCAGAACGGGTCATGGGGGTGATCTGAGGTATTTTTGTCACTCTGTATGACATTTTCCTTAAAATTATTGTTGTTTTTTTTTAATATCAAGCTTGCATCGAGTACCTGTGGGCTAGAGTCTCAATTTTGGCCAGTGTGGGTAAGTGAGAAAGCTTGCCAGTAGCTTCAAATGGGTTCGTGATTTTCCCGGGTTATTCCTCCACTATTTATACTGGCCGCCATGTATAACCTATCTTGTACGGAGAAAAATATCCCTCAAACAACTATGGGCTCGGCCAATGTTGGCATGTAAGAAAGCTTGCCAGTAGTTTTTCGTAGGTCGGTGGTTCTTACTGGAGTTTACTCGGATTATTCTTCAACCATCATACTGGCGCCCATCGTGTGCTGGAAAACAGCGTTAAACCCATAACAACTTGTGCTAAATGCCTTGTGATTAGGTCATATCAAAATTATGGACAGATGCGTAAGTGTGCTTGCATTGATTCTGTTCAATGTTTACTTCTATAGACCATTTCATGAAGACTTCGGCGAACTTCGTAATTTGCTCGGAATTTTGATCACG